>CM031235.1:460085588-460490492 GCA_018340775.1 Taxus wallichiana var. yunnanensis | reverse complement strand
TCCACTAATCAATCATCACTCCCAACACTTTCTTCATACCACACTATTCATGAAACTCTTCTTTACACTCTCCACCCCACACTAAATAGATGCGCATAGTCATCTATGCATAAAAACCCTTGAAAAAGTAATCAATTACTAGCGAGCAAGTGCACACACAACAAACAAAATGAAAAGATAAAGCATAGTGACGATGAAAGGAAACACATACAAAGGAAAACACATTAAGGGAAATCCTAAGCTAACTAAAAATACTACCTTATTTACAAACACACAGAAGAATTATTTATAGTAGAGATTCAACCTACTCCCATTAAAATAATCAGGCAACCATGTCCCATCCAACACTTGTATCTGGAAAGTTCCTGAATCAAGTATATAAGATATAACATATGGTCCCAACCAATTCACTTAGAGTTTCCTAGGATGGTGCAAAAAAAATTAATCATATAGAAGAACCATCTCCTTAGTTGTAGACACCAAATTTGGGTCACACTCCCCTTGGTCCCCTTTATTTAACTAACGTAACGTATTCACCTAACCATGACCCCTTACCCCACATTCATATTAATTTAATTACTTAAAATTGAATTAATGTTCATCCTCACATTATTAATTAATTTAATTACTTTAATTAAGTTAATTTACACCTCACCTAGCCACATCACCTAGACACCTCACCATGGACTTATTCTTAGTCTATTAATTAACTAAGACTGAGTCTCTACTTATCTTAACCAACTAGGACTCTTTCAAACCCTAAAATTAAATTCCTATTCCTTCTCCAACAACACTCCCGCTTATCTAAGTGCTAACCCTCACTTGAGACCTGAATTGACAATCAGAGCATGCCAAAAATAACAAAGATTTGCCTATTTTTGGAAAACCTAGGATTTCCTACCTTAATCGATATTGGTTATCCCTCAAATGACACTGGTCACCTTGACCATCATCAGTCACCTTATATACCCTTTTGTAACCTTTTACTGAGGTTGGTCATTTTGAGTTTAGAGAGTTCTATTACATTTAAACACAAATCAGAGACTTCTTAACATCTAGATGAAGAGATATAATCAACCAAAGGTCCAAGAAAACACCGATTCTTGGCCCAAGGCATTAGAATATTCACAAGAACACTATGGGAAGAATTTTCATGACACTGACCAAAAATTTCTTCATGGATCAAACAATTCCTTCCTTCACCTACTAAACTCGTATTACAACTAAGTGTAGTTTATTTTCATCATTTTGTACTTGTTTAAAGTGTAGGTTCATAATCCTTTTGTTATTACATCTTATTCCTTCTTGTATTCCTCTATCCCCACCTTCTTACCAATCTACCCATCCAACCACCCATAACCTTCTGGCTCTCCATACCTGACCTCTATGCATTCCTGAGTCTCCTTGGTATTATTATGAACCCAACCATCCTCCCTTCATTCTCTGTGCAATCACAAAGAATTTTAAAATAATTTTATTTAATTACCATTAAATTTCCTACCTACTGACACCGGTCACCTTAAGCTGTCATTGATCACCTCTCTTTAGCAACATCATCATCGAACAACATCAATCTCTATGTGATTTCATTATTTTTAACCAACAAGCCCAATCAATCCTTAGTCTACCCAAAATTACCCCATATCTCACTAGAACCTCCCTAAAACCTCACTAAAACCTGATACCCACCTACAACCTCACAACAGACCTTCCTAACTCTTTGTGTAGACATAGAGAGAGAGCATGGACACCCACTTTTGACATTCTACCATTTCCTACAAGAATGGCGATATCGGTCATCTTAAACCATCATCGGTCATACTGTACTAACATCGACCACCCCGATTGGCATCGGTTTACGTGTGTAGTAAAATTACCTTAGACCAACAAGCTTCCTAACTACCCAAAATCCACCCAAACTTCACCAAATCTTACCTAGACCCCTTCTATGACCCTTAGAGCACCTGCCCAACCGAAACCTAACCTAAGACCTTCACCAGTGTAGTTATCAAGAATTTAATTGGATTGACATGGATAGTAGTCTGAGACACCTAAATTAGAACACTAACATTAGATTATTTTATTTACATGTTTAGTTATTTTATATTGAGTTATATATCAGTGGATTGACAACTGTTGAGGAAGTATCACACTTCTTGGATCTAGCTCACACTAGGTAGTCCACTAAATTTTACTATTAACTGTATCTTGTGGTCTTGCTTTGTATTACAAGTAGTTCCTCCTAGCCAAAAGGAAGCTCACACAATCAACTTGGATCGAAATCAGAAATATGTGCACTCAACCTTCGACCAATGTAATAACAAGTATTCCTCCTTAACTATTTACCTTATCTGATTTATCATACAATAATTCGGTGAAACACCAACCTCAAATTCCTTATTCTTAATATGAAAATCATGCCATGCCTTGTTCCGTGCTTTATCCATCTTATGACTCCACCTAGCAATGGCTCACCTTTCATCCAACATCATAAGTTTGTTAATGCGCTCCTCTAATACTTGTTCATTAGCCAATCCTCCTATGCATGTAATATGCATGGATGGTAACATAAATTCAATGGGTAGAACAAATTCCATGCCAAACACCAATTGAAAGGGTGTGGCCTTGTTCAAACATTTATAAGTCATGTAATATGCCCATAATACTACAGATACCTTGTCATCCCAGTCTCTCCTTCCAACATCACAAATATTAGTTAAAATGTGTCTCAAGTATCTTTTAAATGCCTCAATAGTTCCATTAGCTTGAGGGTGATAAGGCATAGTTTTTTTATGGGCCACCATGATTTTTGCTAACAATATTCTAATGCTTTCATTCAAAAAGTGAGTACCCCTATCACTTGTTAAACTCAACAAGCACCCATATCTACTGATTATATTCTCCCATAAGAACCTAGCTATTGTTGTCACCATGTAATCCTTTATAGGTGCCGCCTCTGCCCATCGAGTAAGAAATTTGTGCAAGAGATAATTTAATGCGAACTTGTCCTACACGCGGCTGAGGAAATAGGTCCCACAAAGTCAATTACCCATTTTTCAAATGCTTTGCACTAACATTAGGTCTTAATGGAATTTCATCTCTCCACCCTGGTTTACCGAGGTGTTAGCAATGGTCACATGCCTTGTAATACTCTATACAATCTTTATAAATTGTCTCCCACTAATGGCCTGCCAATAGGATCATGTGTGCGATCACTTTCCCTACATAGTTTCCTCCTAAAATGCCACCATGAGATTCTTCCATGATTGTAGTACGATCATGTTCTAACATGCACCGGTGAAAAACCTCATCTTAATGTAGTTTTTATAGGTCTCCGCCAATCAACATATAGGGCGTGGAGCATATAACTAGCTAATTCTTCTTAAAATCCTTCATTCCTTCTGGCACCACACCCATTTGCAAGAAAACAACAATATCCTCCAAATAAGAGGGCACACATTGTAATCTAAATAAATTTTCATCTAGAATTGTGTCCTTAATGATCTCGCATGTCCTCTCCTGAGTCAATCCGTGATAGATGGTCATGTACCAAATTGCTCTTTCCTGGTTTCATGATGACTAAAAAATTCAAACTCTTAAAACAATAATAAGGCCCACCAGCATATGCACCCTTGCAAGATAAACTTGGTCACCAAGAACTTGAGTGCCATATGATCCATATAAAATATAAATAGAGTAGCCAATAAGTAGTTTGTGAGCTTGTGTAACATATAGATCATGGAAAATGCTTCGCGCTCTATTGTTGTATAACTCGCTATATGATGTTAACTTTATAGTTGTAAAACACAAGGGGTGATCAACAATCAAGTCTCCAAGCCATGCTAATACCGCTCTTGTGGCCATACCCAATGCATCAACATGTACATGAAATGGCTTGTCCCAAGAGTGAAAGAGCAAAATGGGTGCAATAGTGAGTTTCTCCTTCAAGACCTCAAATGCCACCTGTTGTGCCTCTCCCCTATGTAATTTACTTTTATGTTTTAATAACTCTTACAATGGCATGGAAATCTTGGCATAGCCTTTGATAAATTTCCTATAATATCCCATGTGCCCTAAGAATTAGTGCACCATGCTTTTACTGGTAGGCTCCTCTAACCCTAAGATAACAATAACTTTGACAGGTCTACCAATAAGCCTTCCTTATGTATAATGTGACCTAGTAATATGTGAAATGGAGTAGAAAAACAAATTTATCAATGTTTAGGGAGATACTTAACTGGTTGCATCTCTCAAACATCAATATTAAATTGTCATAATGATTTCTTAGTAACCCATACACTATCCTATCATCCAGGTATACTTGCAGAAATTTGTGGATGAAGTCTTGAAATGCCCGTACCATGATGTGTGAAAACATAACAGGAACATTCTTAAGCCCAAAGGGCATAATGGTATAATCAAATCTTCTCCACTCCATTGTGAAAGTGGTCTTCTCCTAGTCTTCCTTTTAATTTGTATTTGATGATATACGAAGAATTCATCTATGAAAGAATAGTTCTCTCACCCTGTGACACCTTCCAAAATATCCTCAGTAAACGGGGTTGGAAATGGATCAATCACACATTAATCATTCAGATATCATATATAATTTTACCTCAAAGGTCCATTATGAGCCTTTGGGGTGAAGATATCACACTTTCAAGATATTTTGAGTAAGTCGGTGCAAAGAGTGGTTTTCTAAATGAGGCAAGGCACACTTTGTTACACATATTGTCCCTATTTTCCAAGGGTAAATATGGATAATAAGTTTCACCCCATGAATTTTTTTAACTCTCCAACCATTCACATGCAGGTTAAGTTAAGGAGAGTGGGAAGTCGCAAATCCATACTTAGCCATTTTTCCACCATGCCAAATATCACCACCTTTCTTCAAGGATATGTTTTATTTACCTTATGTCCCACATGTCCCCAAGGGTACATAAGGGATAATAAAGAGATCATCTTTCCCATTCTTAGCCCCTATACACTTACATGACCCCGCCTGGGCTTCATAGGCTCATTTTTCAGCTCCTGTGCCTTGGAAGATGAAGCTACATATAATATGATTCGATAGATTTTTGATATGGAAATTTTAAAATATAAACCCTAGGATTTTATTTTTAAATTTTTAATAGTTCCAATGGATGATTAATAGTGAAAATTAGAGCACAAGATCTGGTGTGAAGTTGAACACAATTACGGTGGTTTCATCTCGAATATGAATCCGGTCAAATTTCTTACTAAAAATATCATATTCTCTAAATAGTGTGATTATAAAAATAGATTTTTTTCCAAAATATAAAACCTTCAACACTCAAAGCATCCTAGAACAACAAGAAAACAAAAACATGGTAAATTGGGAACCTTTTAAAAAATAACAATTCAAGAAAAGGCAGATGTACCATAATAGAAGATTTCTAAAAATAGAAAATCATCATTAGTGATAGTAACCTAATTAGATTAGGATATCCATAGAACAAAGATCCTACAAAATCATTAAAATTTATAAAAATAACATCTTTTTACTCCATCTACTAAAAATAGAAAGTTTCGAATTCTAGTGTAGAAATTTGTGAGTGTCTCTATTTTCACTCAATTATTTCTTTTTGACATCACTACGAGGTCAAGAGGATGTTTCATGGATTAAAAAAGTAAATTAACCCTCTACAATATTTCAAAGTGTCCTAAAGTATCATTTTGACTACATTTGTTTTAAGGAGCACATCAAGGTCTAATAGACAAAACTAGGAACATTATGAGGTCGAAAGGAGTTTGAAAAGATTCAAGAGCTCCATTAAAATATAATTCCATCAAGAGAGTGATCATCATGAGCATGATGCGATAATCTAATTTTCAAAGTGAATATGGAGGTCGCGTCTCAAGAAATGCATACCTCGCGAAGTGTTTCTAAACACTTGATCCATGCTTGATAATGATCACACATCTTGCGGGTCATAGGAGGAGGTAGAATTCATGGTGTCTCAATATAATTTGGAGGTCAAAACATGTAACTCATCATCAAGCTCCATTTAGAGGTAAATCCTTCCATCTGGAGAGGGAATCCCATTTCCATAAGAAGCAAATTGATCAAAATCTTATCCATATATCATACACATGTTTCCACTCAAGTGGCATCTCGGTTGAGGAAGTGAATTATGAAGAGAAAAAGGGTGTCATATTGTTCAAGATTGAAATGTGAAGCTCATGGAATAGGTCGAGATTCATCATGTCTTGAATCTTCCATCATATCTCTAAGGAGCAGGTTAAAGTGAGCTAATTGAGATATCAAGGCACTCAAGATCACCATGTGTGAAGAATCAAGAAATCATCTCATGAGAATCATATGAGAAATAAGGTATGTAAGAAACTTAAATTTTATTTCATTCAAAACTTTATATAGATTTGAGAATAATAAATAGGTGATCTTTATGTGGGTCACCATGTATAAAAGAATGAGAAATCATCCTCAACTCCATTTGATGTCATTCACAATAGTGTTCTTAAACACTCAATCAAACACCTAGTAATTTGGTCATTCATTACGGGAAAAGACATTGTAACCAAACCTCATTTCAGTACAACCAAGAACCAATGAATAAGAATATCTGAAAATAACTACAATGGAAAGAGGGTGCATGATGATTCCTCATGTTGGAAAGTTTCATGAGAAGGTGAGAATCATTGAGAATCCCATAAATCATCTTGATCCATGTAAGATGGATCCATCACTACCCCATTCTCTTCATTAGAATCTAACTATTTCTTTTTGATGGTGGAACCTTTCCATAAGAGGCATCTAAGAAATAAAGTGCATGAGCATTATAAGGATGATTCCATTCAAAGAATATTTTGGAGCTAGGAAAGGTAAGAAGGTTATGACCTTCATTTGGAGCATCACATTTTCAAGAATGGGAAAATCACCTCTCTTTCAATTGTTTCCACTTGCTTGGTAGTATTTTTAAATGCTCACCTAAAACCATGTATTATGATCATTTCAAGGAGGAAATGCATTTTCATTTCCTCATTTCATTGTAACAGTGGCCACATGACAAGAATTTCACTTAGCTGTAATATTTTCACCCACATAAAAATACCCATCTCAATAAGAGAAGGATAAAAACCAAAAGGTTTGAGAATCAAGGATTTTTCTCTAGTTATCATTGGGGTAAATTGTGAAAGACTAAGAAGCAAGAAATTGATCCTTATGTCCTAACTCATGTTATAGAAACCATCATATTTCCATCAAGGTGAAGATATCATACTCATGTTCTTTAACACTAATTCGATATCTTGAACTATTTATACATCCCATTAGAACCATGGTGTTCAGATTCTATAGATGACCACTTAGACAATAAGTGAAATCAAGGACATCATAAAGCCTATGTGGGTGTTAAAACATTGAAATTCGGGTCATTAAGGAAATAGTCATAAAAGAAAGATAGGAGATGATAATCATGGGTGATATCATTGGTCATCCCAAGTTAACTTTGTAATGCCTCAGAATAGTGTTTTTAAACACTTATTAAACACTGTGTAGTGTTCTAGCATCTCATATAAAGAAGAAGCATATACAATCTTAGTTTTTAGTTCAAAAAGAGATCAGAGGCCAAGTATATCAATAAATATTCATTTTCAGAAGATCATTCCACACACACACACACACTCTTCCATATTGTCTCTCCATGTTCTAATTTCTCATTAAGAATTTACTTTTTGCTATTTCATCTTATTCACTTAAGTGACCCTTAATTAAACATTATAAGAGTCCTTTTTCACTAATAAGAAAAAGACTCACCTCCTAGGAATGTGAAAGGTCACAAGTGATGAAGATAGGTGAAAATTCATGTGGGATTAAATGAAGAGGTAGTTTGTAATTCTATAAATCAAAATGGATTTTCCATTCCAAAGGGTTGTCAATTATTGATTGATTATATGTTGATATTTACCACTACTACATCAAACATTAAAAGTTGCAATTCTTATATTTATTTTCTTATGTTCCTCTACTATTTCTATACTTTCCAAAATTTTAAGCATGGTAATCTTGCAAAACTAAGAAAGGTGTCTACACCTCTCATAAAAGAATCAATAGAATTTTGTTTCTATGATTTTTTAGTCTTATCATTATTAGCATTATTATGTTCTTATAATTGAATTTGGACCTAATTTGGTCAATGTATGTGAATTTTTAATCCTAATCATAGAATTAATCCTCTCTCTCCTTATTTCCCTAACCCCCTTTACCGCTCTCCACTAAAAATTTCTCCTTATACTTCATACAAGAATTTGCCATAGGTTTAGAGGAGTATACCTATGTGATCATTGGCCTAATGGCCACCCACTATTCTTATTTAGTTTACATTCAATAATGGGAGCCTCCCAATACAAAATAAAGAGGGTATTAACCCGAAGCGTTATTAAAAACTCAATAATTTTAACATGACAAATTATTTTCCCAAGAGGAAAAAAATGGAAAATTATGTTTGTCTAGGATGAATGGATTTTCTTAAGAGCTTTATCAATGAAATATCCAACATTTCCTAGAAAATATAAATAATTACATGTTTTTGATATAGATTCGGGGAAAATTGGCACAATCTAGGGTAGAGTTACTACATTTCAATATAGAATTAGGGATTAGTATACTTCATTCCCTTTTGAATTTACATGTCATGAGAAATTCAAAACTACACAATGTTGGGATATCGGACTCTTATTTATATATATATATATATATATATATATATATATATATAATATTTACTAAGTTATACACATGGTGCTGGAGTGAGTATATTATTTTCATTTTGAATTTTTGATATTTAACACATTAGGCCTATATCTATATGTAGTGGTGGGGTCTCTAAGAAGAATATTTTGGGGAAACAAAAAATCCTTGCAATACCCTTCTTCTCACCCTTTCAAGGAGGTTTTGGGGAAATTAGAAAGCCATGTGACACCCATCATTATTTTATAAGGTTATTTGGGTGACTAAAAATCCATGTGACATCCATCTTTTGGTGTTGGATCAAGTGACACCCAATTCCCTTGCGTCTCTAACATCTCCATCAATATATTATTTATTAATCACCCATAATACTCAATGACTCAACTTTAATCCATCTCTCCGGGAACATCATTAAGGAGCTTCTCCTTGAGCAACATAAATATATGAACTTATTCCTTTCTTTGTTTACTCTACAAATTTATATGTTTTAATTTCAATTACAAGTTTCACTTATATTTTCAAATTTGATTTAAAATTCAAATATTTCTAATGGATAAGACTACACTTTATATTTTAGGTTTCATTTTGGAGATTATGCCAACACTCAACTGAATCAATTGCCTTGAGTGAAGACACAATGTTTTACAAACTCACATATCTTTTCCATTAAGAATTAAATTTAATTTCATACTTAAAGGGGGGAAATGTAAACACCTAAATTTAGCAATTTATCATTTGAAAATGAAAACATTGACTTTATTTGTTAATCGTGAATTGTGTACACACCTTAAGACTATTTATTTTTCTTAGTCCTATGCATGGCTTGCTCCCCTCAATAACACAACTTAGTCACCCACAATGTTGCTTACAATAGTCCATAAAAATCTATCATCTCCAAGTGTTGTGCCCAAAAGTTTCTAGTACCTCACTCTTTATTTGTATGAGACTGCTAAACAAAGAGAAAAGTGTCAAATGGCTTGTTTTAAAGCTCACAATTTCATCCCCAATAATGGTGTAAAGAAAATAACCCTTAATTATAAGCTATATTTTTTAAAAAATGCACTTAGAGAATTCTAATACAGGTTTTGCGAAGGGTGAAAATACTATATGTATCTAATATAATAAGAACCGAAATAAATTAGATAATGGATGAAGACACGTGAGAATAAACTAAAACTAAAAACTACTATTGGCACCAAAAAATCCCTACAATATTTAAGAAAATGGACAGATAAACACGACCAAGGTGAGTACCTAATGTAAGAGACCAAACTCTTTAGCTTATTGATAATCAATTTCAAATCATGATGTAGACTCATACCATAATCCTAATTGAATTTCAACAAGTGAGATCATATCTCAATGTTTTATGTTAATTAGATGATAGGCCTTTTAAAACTATTTTATCTTGATAATGGCATCCTACATCATATTAGTTTTCCTCTACCTTTTGATCTTTCCTTTACCGATCGATATCTTAAATTTTGTAAGGAAATTCATTGATTTTACTAAGGACAAATGAATTCTAAGGGATCAAAATGTAACTTGGAACTTTCATGTTATCTAAAGCATACATAATTAGAAAGAGAAGTGGAACCTATATCAAAATTCCTAACAAGAGAGAAGGAGGATAACCTTCAACTCCAAAAAATTTCAATTTGTTTTGAAAGAACTAAAACAATGCAAAATATTTCTAAAAAGGCACATGATGATCATGAAAGAGGTATCAACAAATTGTCGGATCATTAAGAGAAAATCACAGTGAAATCCTTTGTTTTAGTGAGAGTATTTTTATTTAGAGAATATCATTTTACATTCCCTAAATGGTTTCTTGGAGCATGTATCAATTTAAATATAAGAGAAGTGGATTTATGTGGAAAATATGTAAAGTTATCGAAAATGTGTTGGTTCTGATTTAATCATATCAAAAATCATGGCATGGTTTATATTTCTCCCTGTAAATGTCAATATAACATCACCATTTTTAATCTTTATGAACTCTCAAGTCATTTCATGTTCTCCCGATATCCAAATTTTAAAATTATTTCGTGATCATATCCAATCATCTCTGTGTGTTTTTTCTAACACTTTAACGTTTCCTATATTTCTTATTGTTGTAATGATCTACAAGTTTAATGGCTTAGGCGACATTGTTAGAATTCTAATGATATATGTAAGCTTTCTAAATAAGGACCCTTACCTTTAGAAATTAGCTTTTGTAGTTGTGTAAGTTTGTAAACTTTAGTCCCTCCCTCGAGGTGTTCTAAAAGGAATCTTTAGGGCATCTCGAGGATATGTGGTTCTTTTAAAGCAATTTAACATTTTTACAAAGTTGTGAGTTGCGAGTTGCAAGTCTCGAGCCCCGAAAAAGGAATATTCCTTTAATTGCTGACCTTTTTGTAAAGTCAAAGTTGATATAGATTTTTTAAATTTCAAGTTATTCACTAGTTCCCAAAAAAGAGAATAATCAAAGAATCTCAATGCTACAAGGAAAAACACAAACTCACAATTTTATAGTTTACAAGTTCTTAGTTGTTTCAAGTATACAAGTTACACTTTTGATATACACCTATTTTTTATTATTCATCTTTCATACATGTTACTAATAATTTCTTTATGTAGATAAGGGTCACCGATGCATTTATTTCCGAGAGGGTTCCTTAATGGGCTTTTCAAGAATGGGGAATGGTTATCCACGTAACCATTATGTGTTAGAGATTGTACAAAGAGAGAGTGCATCGATATTTGGTCCCATCCTTAATTTCCCCGTATTACTTATCCATGTCCTCCTAGATCTCATGCATATCATATTCATAATTTATTTCTTTCATTCCACCATTTTTCACCTTTTCCATCCTATTTCATGACCCAAGACACATTTATTCTACCTTTAATGACATAATACTTTATTTTTTCATCATTGGTGACATAATCACCCATGGGGAATTTTTTTGAGTGTTATTTTATCCCATCGGTGAAACCGTCTCCCATAGATGATGGTATCCTATATACCTTCACCTTGGTTGACATTCAAAATAAAAAGGAATATAAGACATCCAAACATCTATTTTCTCTACTCTTCTGCGACATTTTCTCACTCTGATTTTGGTTCATTTTGTATTTTTATTATATTACATTAGACACACTTCTTCTTGGATGATTTATTGTGCTATTGGGTGTCATATAGTGATTCTAGGATATGAATGATCTTCCCTTACTCCACCTAATAGTGATTATTTCTCTACATGTTGCTTCTGGGAGATAGAGGCATTAAAGACCACCCTATAAAAACATGTGAGTGTTCTAACCCTTCTTTATCATTTTACATCGATTATTTTATTTCCTCTTCTTTATTATGTTATGTTATGTTAGCTTATTATTGTAAATGTTTAATGCTAGTTAACATAGTAACTTTTTCAAATATAAACTCCTAATTACTTTCATTTCAATTATTGCATGTATGTTTCTCTTATTATTGATTAATACCTCTCCACACCTAACTACAAATATCTCAATAGGGTTCCTTCCTCTATCTCGACCGTGGGCCTTAAAATCCTGCGATGGCCTAGTATATGAGTTACTTACCTCTAGATATGCAACCCTAGCACTCAATGTAGCCCTTTTAGTCTATCCCCTTGTATTTAAATACATGTGTGTCTCTTACTTGTTTCCTCGATACCCTTTTTGATTGGGTGATTTAGGATTTCATGTTATTGAGACACATTTTGGCATGCATACATTCTCTGGTGAACCTAATATGAATCTTATAGACCTCTTGATCTAGCACTACTTGTTAAAAGCATCCCACATTCAAATTTGACTCCTTCTAAGTACCCAAAGACCCACAAAATCTCAAAACCTACCGCACATATACCATCACCCATAGAAAATCCTATTTGTTCATGTATCCTCATATCTAAATGCTTTTTTCCCTTATATAGACCTATTTTCATGGCCTATCCTTTCTATTTGACCAGATCCAATACCATACACCTTCATCCCTTGTGTGTACTTTTCTATAGGGATGACTTTATTTCAGTAGCCTTTATTTCTAGACTTGGTCTTAGCCATATCGTCACTACATCATGGATTATCTAGGCATGGGGTCCTTTGAATCTGTTGTGTAATCATTTCCATAAACCTACCATCTTGAAGCTAAGTTTCATTTTTGTATGGACTGTTGCATCATAGGACTACCTAGAAAGAATCCTCCCACCCTTCATAATCGCCACACTCGAGGACGAGGAGGACGAAATCCAAAAATGATGGTACTTTTGACCGTCCTCTTAAGATTTGTAAATTTCTATCTTAGTTTCCTCTTTACAAAGGATATTAGTAAATATTTGGAAAATGTCTTATCGAATTTGTTTGTGAACAACTTGATGATATGGAAGAAAAGGGGAAAATTTTGAAATAGGCTCACCTAAAAATGACTATAATTATGATCCTAACAATCTTATTATTTAATTTATTTAAAAAATGAGACAAAAACAATCTTCTAGTACCACTCAAATCCTCTAAACTCCAGCCAACATGGCTCAATTAGTCGGTTCCCTCTAATGGGATCTTGGGGAACCATGCCCCCTCCTTTGACAAATGGGCCTAATGGGGTGCTCATCACTCAATCCCCATTCAGAAAAAAGTCTTATGAGAATTCCAATAGGAGCCTTTAGCACCCCATATTGTTAGTATGGATATTGGTGGCATTGCTCCATCAATATCTTACGACGAATCTACTTATCCCACTCTTAACTTCAATGATGAATTCAGAAATATTTACAAATAATGGATCAGAACTAACTAATACACTATCACTAAGCTCTTAACTAAGACCCTTGCTAGAGATGATCTAGATTGGTATCACACCTTGCCTCCTCATTCTATGGTTGAGCTAGAGTCCCCAAATGAGAGCCATAGTGAGAAAGTTCTAATACCAAAATCTACCCAAAAATAACATAAACACTTTCATCAATTGCCAAAAATATGAGAACAAATCAGCACAAGATTTTATGAAGCATTAGAAGACCCTATCCACTCAAGTAGAATATAACATGCCTAATAAAACCTCTTCCAAATTTTGTTATGATCCCTTGATCCTTTCCTTTAATACAAAGTGAGGCCCTTTTCTCCCACTTCCCTAGAAGAGGTCTTTGAACAAGCCAAAATGTAGGAATATCTCATAAGGGAATACAAGAAAGATCCTCCTAAGATGCAAGCTAGAAAAAAATTCCAAATCCTTTAAAGATATAAGAATAAGAGCAAAACGGATGACGAGTCTCGTAGATACACTTCATATTTTTTAATCTTAAAATAAAACTATTTCAACATTGACCAACAACATACTAACAATAATAATCAACCTAACTATCATCAACCATTGATTAAGGAATAGTTGAAATATTGATTTCCTAAGCCATTTACTATGATCTTGGATCCTTCTCGACCTATTCCTCATTGGCATGATGAGATCAAGGTTTTTGGTAGCATGCTAATTGGGTTCACTCACATAAGAATTGTCATGCACTCCATATGGCTTCGTCATATTTTTAGGACCCAAATTTGACTATGATTCCATCACTCATGAGTATTTGACCAAAGTAGTCAAAGCTCGTGATGTAACTAAAAAAATATCATCATAAAGTTATCAACCGGTTAATGAAAAGATAAAATATTCTCTAATCATATGCCTAATCATGATGTCGTTGAAATTTATAAAAAGCAAGAGAATTCTATAACCAATGTAGTTAACATGGATTACCCTCCTAAAAATATGGTTATAATTAATGATGTAAAATGTGTCATAGCTTATGTAGAGCAAGAATATTTTGTAGTATTCCATCCTAGGAATCATAGGGTCATATACCCTTTTGTGCCACAAAATTGTTCTCCTCAAGCTAAAAAAATACCCTCTCCAGATTTTATCGACCCCTATAAAAAGTCTCCCATAGGGCTGATTATGTCTAGGTCTTCCCCTCTATCTATATACGCCATCATCCCCCTGTATAAGTCAAAGTTACAGGGTTGATGGTGTAAGAAGTAAATGTGACATCAGTTTCAAAGGTCTCCATAATTTCCATTTCTTCTTCTAACTTTGTTTCGAGTATTCTCTACACTCTCATCCTACCGCATAGCCCAGTCATAATGAGTGGGATCCTCTCGAAGAACTTACCCAAATTTGTGGTCTAGTTCCCTTCTTGGATCTCATGTGTACATCACCTCATCAATGTGAGTGTATCATGACTGCGTTATTTGAAATGAATATCCCTTTTCCTCCCTCTTTGGGGAAAATTCTCACATTACATGGTGTTGGTCCTCAATTTTACATCCCTAGGTGGATTGACTACATTTTTCGAGAATAAGAATGCTTGGATGGTGGTAAACTATGTGGTAAATGTCATTTTTAGCTGGGGAGAGGTCTAATGCTTTCCTTAGGATCAAGATTTGAGTTGATTGGGGGCACATACAGAGGGGATGGCTTGATCTTGCTAATTTTGGTCTTTCCTAGACCAAGGTGAGAGAACCCATAGTGTAACTTGAATAAAGGTGAGATGATTTTCACTTAGCTCCTTTTAAATGGTGGATCAATTTGAGATAAATATGGCCATAAATGTAATAATGACTCATAAGAGATATCACATTAGTAATACATATATTTAGTATGTCAGACACAAGTTACTAAAGACAACAAAGATGATTGTTCTTACATCATTTTTTCATAGAAATTTGTGTATGAAGATTTTTTTCAATGATTCCTAGGAATAGAACAATCTGGGTTATTAAATGGATTAATTTTTTTACAAGTGTAATGGTGTGGGTGAAGATATGATAGAATTGATCTTGTAAAAAGAAGGGGAGTAAATGATGATTGATTTCCTATAACTAAGCAAAAATAGTTACCATGATAACATGTTGTTCTTTGGAAAGTAGAGAAAATATGATCAAGAAATGAAAAATTCTACAAAAATATTTGCATTCATTGATACTCAATAATTGTAAATGTTTTCAACACAATCTCTAAAATACTTAACACAAAATCTTATGCAAGAATTCTAATGAAGTATTCATTGCTCCTACTATCACATGCCAAAGATACACTCAAAGAATAACAAAATCTCGTAAAAGAGTGTTACAAAAAGGATTTTTAGAACTTTATCAAACTCGCATAGTAAATTCTTACCAAATAATATTTATTTAGTAACCAGATCACAACAACCGATGAATGATCTAGTGTGTTATTTCTTGAAATAATGAAAACAAAATTACAATATAAATTAAAATTCATTAATCATATTATAACATACAAATCTCAAAACATAATTGTTATCACCAAATCACAACACCCTCAGATTTACACAAGTGTGTGTACTTGAGCTCACGATATGACTGGGTAACATGGGTACTATCTCCAAGTTTGAGACTTGCTACTTGAGATAGACCTTTAGAGAATTCAGGTTCCTCTTCCTATTGTTAGTGCAAATTCATAGCACCCCCAAATCGACCCTCAGATTTGCTGTTGGGAAATGGTCAATTTGGTGTGAATGCATAACATGGAGTTTTCCGTAAATGTGGGACCTTGCAAATAGGGAAATCTCTTCAGATTGAGGCTGGTTCCTGCTCCTCTGTTTAGGTGTATGCATGCAATTTTTACAGAGGTTCTGATTCAAAATTCCTACTCTAAAACTACCAAGGAGACAGGGTTAAGAAAAAACATGGAAATGGAAAACAAAACTAAGTAAAAACAAAACGGTGATACACCAAAGGAGTGCTGGACTTCTTATTTTGAAAAATAGACACAAATCATGGAGATGTAACATCAAAACATGCACAAATTGCTAAAATATAATGAAAGATCAGAAGACAATAATAAACACATGAGAGGATTGGAAAATCATTCATAGAACATGCATTATCATTCCCAAGTTTGATACAATGCATTACACTGGCAGAGAGGAAAAAAACATGCTGTAGTCTTCATGGGAGGTCTAAAACTCCTTCAAATCTTCCTACAAAGGAGAAAAGAAGAGCTTTCCAGAGCAAGGACATCCAACCATTACAAAATGATCCAAAGCTGGCTTTTTATCGATGAAAACACAGAACAGAGGAGAGAGAATGTAGAAAATCCATTTTTTACACCCACCAATCGACAACATTCATTAAAATGGAAAGGGTACCTCTACAAATCCACTTCCTAATGCATTCAATCCTGCAAGATAAGAAATTTCCCATACCTCATTAAATCTAGTAGGTGGAAATATGATTTTTTGCCATTTCGAGTACCAGAGACATTTTTCTAATTTTCCCCCATGAATATTTACCAAAATTAAAAATTGAAGCTTCAATCATGTAGAGGATATCAACATCTTTCCAATGACACCAAAATTGAGAAAAATCTGGTTCAAAAGATATGGCCCTCTAAAGATTTAGGGAAAAAATGGTAAAAACAAAGTCAAAATTGGGGTCGGCGGGGTCAAACTTTAAATTTTTCCTTTTGGAAAAATTTCCCAAAAATATCTATAGCCCCTCAGGTCCACATGAAACATGTTGAATTCTGATTTGGTGGGGGTGTGCTTCATTTTCTTCCTTCACGGGCCGCGGCCTCAAACTTCGCCTTTTGCCCTTTGATTTCAAATTGGGAAAATTTCCCAAAAACATCCGCGCCCCACTCTTTTGATGACACATGGCACCTTCTAGATGATCCACGAGCTGATTTTGGAATTTTGAGTTTTTAGCCAAAGAGGCTAAGTGTCAACAATTTCTCCCTGGCCCCGCGAGTCCGCTTCCTTCCTTCATTGGGCCCGTGGGCCAAAATTTTCCTTTGTGCTTTTTAACCCCAAAAGGGCTAAGTTCCAACTTTCTCTTTGCACCTTCAACAACCCACCAATTTTCCTTGGAAAATTTTCCTTCTCCACTCTACCAGCCTGAGACTCCCTAGAAAATTTTCCTCCTTACCTCCGCGGCCCACCTAGGAAAATTTCCCCTCCAAACTCCATCGAGCCATAACTCAAAAAATACAAGGAGTTAGGAGGACTTCTTTACCTTTTTGGAAAGGTGGAAAAATTATCTATCTGATGAAATCATACCTATAAAATTTTGATCTATTGTGTAAAAAATTCATTTAAGTTCCAGAAAAGGAAAAGGAGGTGGTGTTAGCCAAAAATAAGCATGGGCTTATTTTGGATAACAATTTTGGCGAATCAGAGGGGTCATCTTCTGCTAGATGAAAATACCAGCTTCCTTGAAGCCTCCATTGGGAATGGAGTCTTGAATGATAGCCTGATAACTGATCTTCACTTGGAAAAATTCCCTTTTAAGCCTCTTGGAAACCATTGAAAGCTGAAGCCGATTGTGACCAAAAGCCAAAACAATGCACTGTGCAAGAGAAAAGCGACATAACAAAAACTATGTACAAACATGAAAATCATACATATCCCAAGTGGGATATGTAGAGTGTGCACAAGCACTTCTTTTGCAAAAAATAAACCTACCTACACTACTCTAACTGGAAGCAAATGTGAGCTATATAAAACCTACAACTGGCAGGGAGAAATAGCTTCCCTTCCTAAAAAGTGGAAGCCATGCAACTAGTTTGGCACTGAACATGGCTGGTTGGATGAGTGAAAAACTAACTACAAGTTGATCTTCCACCCAAATCAATAAGGTATCAACTGGAGACAAATGAAATACCTCTTTTGGTTGCTCTGCATTTGGATTGAAGAGGTATGAAAGATGATCCTTGGTGCTTTGCATATCATCCTCATGCCCTGAATTGGACATGACTAGATTTGGCTTCTCGTTTGGCTCCAATGAAGCCAAGTACCTGATTGGGCACGGTCTGATCCTTTGGATGTGCCCATTGCTCGATTTATAACTCCAAGAATGGAGTCTTCTTGTGGACATTCTTGAGTGGATGTCATGGAAGAAGTGATGAAAATGTCTTGCTTTTTCCCTTCCTCTTCCCATGAAGAACATGGAAGATTTAAATCTTCCAATCTTGGTTCTAATGAGCTGTCACAAAACACAGGCTACTATTTTTCAATGTTATCCTTTGTGGCAGCAGGCATTTGATGTTGGAGAATGAATGGTGGAGAATAGAATGTTGCAATTTCAGCTAGCTCCTCCTTAAGACATTCCTCTAAGTCTGATAAACAATCAAAATCTTTGCTATCCCACTGCAACAAAGCTTTTCCCTCTTGCATGGTGACCTCCAAATCTACGTTTTCTTCACCATGTGCAACTTCATTTTCAAACATGCAACTTGCCAATTCAAACTCATCCAAGAAATCATATTTTTGGAGAGATGAAGTGGGAGAGAAACATGGAATTTCTTGTGCCTTTTGCTCACAATTTGGACCTGTTTTGTTCACCTCCATAATGGCTTCATCAATCAAATCAGCCCCTTCAAACGAAAGCAAAAATGTATCAATAATGCTTCCTTCTTCTGCTGTTGCAAAAAATGACTTGATCTCATCCATTTGCTCCTCAAAAATGGGATTTTGAGCTGGTTTTTCTTCCTCCATAATGACTGATTTTGCAGTGCAAATTGGATCAACTTTTCCTTCGGGAAAAGTGCCAACATGGACACCAAACTCAGCACAAACAAACTGCTAGTCTTTTTGCTCTACTTCGTTATAAAATCAGCCTTGTCCACCACTTGTCTTTCAACCTCAACCTCCTCCTTTGGCTTAACCATCAAGGGGATTTTTGTAATCCCAAATTTGGCAGCCCAACTCTTCAGATTGTCTGTCATTTCTTTTCTGTTGGGCTCCTCTTCTTGTTGTCCTTGACTGATTTTTGCAATTTCTTCTTCCCTACATGGAATTGGGAAGACAAGAGGAGGGGTGGGTTGTGACTCAACTAGTTTTACAATTATTTTTGGTGGTGGAGGAGGTAGAACCTCTTGTTTGTTTGGAGGGAATGGCTGTTTGGAAGGGAAAAGGACAGAAGAATTGAGATGAGGTGGAAGACTAGGGAATGGAGAAATGAAATCAACACTTGGGGCGGAAGATGGGAAACTTGAAACTTGACACTTTGCTTTGAGATAAAACAAATTAGGAAAGAGGAAAAGAAAAACTATGAGATGGTGTGCATACCCATTGACAAGGTTGTTGAATACTTCTCTCATACACCCCTATTCCTTTAGTCCACTATGCAAGTTGGGGAAAAATTTTATACATGAAGTCTAGCTTCTTCTGAGGGATGTAATTTCTTGGAAAAGGGCCTTCCCATGGATAGGGTGCCTTGAAACCAATCTTAAATGCCTTCATTTATGCTATGCCCCTTAACTGAACTATGCAAACCTCCATTTTTGGATCTTTTCTAGCAAATCTGCATACCCTTGTGCTTGACATGCTTCATAGCCAAACTGATTTTTGCATTACTCAGATGGGTATGCAAATTGGTTTTGAATTTGATCAAAATGCTGATCCAGAGGAATTGAAAAACATGTTGGAGGTGGGAAACATTACCGCTACTGAAATTATAGATTCCATGGGGAAAATGAAGTCATGATTGCACAAATTCATGGAATGAAATAAGAATGAAGAGATGGAATGAAAAATGAAAGAAAATGAATGGAAAGAAGGTTTGCAACTTCAGAGATGGGTTGCTGATTAGATGGAGTCACCAGATGTGTTTGCAAGTGCCTCCAAAGGCTGAAATTTTAAACAGGAACACATCAACCTACAAAAATGAAGTGGAAGACCTCTTGGTCCCATCGGGTGTGCCAAAAATGTTAGTGAAAATCTACAGCACCCCCTAAATGACCTTCATATCTCGTAGTCCAGTTGGGTCATTTTGGTGTGAATACACAACATGGAGTTTTCCATAAGTGTGGGACCTTGAAAATTGGGAAAACTCTTCAGATTGAGTCTGGTTCCTACTCCTCTATTTAGGTGTATGCATGTAATTTTTACAGAGGTTCTGATTCAAAATTCGTACTCTAAAACTACCAAGGAGACAGGGTTGAGAGAAAACATGGAAATGGAAAACAAAACTAAGAAAAAATAGAACAATGATACACCAAAGGAGTGTTGAACTTCTTGTTTTGCAAAATAGACACAGATCATGGAGATGCAACATCAAAACATGCACAGATTGCTAAAATATAATGAAAGATCAGAAGACAATAATAAACACATGAGAGGATTGGAAAATCATTCACAGAACATGCATTATCATTCCCAAGTTTGATATAATGCATTACACTAGAAGAGAGGCAAAAAATGTGCTACAGTCTTCATGGGAGGTTTGAAACTCCTTCAAATCCACCTGCTAAGGAGAAAATAAGAGCTTTCAAGAGCAAGGACATCCAACCATTACAAAATGAGCCAAAACTGAATTTTTATCGATGAAAACATAGAACAGAGGAGAGAGAATGTGGGAAATCCATTTTTACACCCAAAATTGACAAAATTCATTAAAATGGCAAGGGAACCTCTACAAATCCACTTCCCAATGCATTTGAGCCTGCAGGACAAGAAATTTCCCATACCTCATTAAATCTGGTAGGTGGAAATATGATTTTTTGCCTTTTCCAGTGCTAGAGACATTTTTCCAATTTTCTCCCATGAATATTCACCAAAATCCAAAATTGAAGCTTCAATCATGTAGAGGATGTCAACATCTTTCCAATGACACCAAAATTGAGAAAAACTAAGCTCTGGTTTGAAAGATATGGCCCTCTGAAGATTTAGGGAAAAATTGGTAAAAACAGAGTCAAAATTGGGGTCGGCGGGGTCAAACTTTAAATTTTTCCTTTTGGAAAAATTTCACAAAAATCTTTGTGGCCCCTCATGTCTGCATGACACATGTCAAATTCTGATTGGCTGGGGATGTGCTTCATTTTCTTCCTTCCTAGGCCCGCGGCCTCAAATTTCTCCTTTTTCTCTTTGATTTCAAATTGGGAAAATTTTCCAAAAAACATCCGCGCCCCACTCTCCCGATAACACCGTGCACCTTACGGATGATCCGCGAGGTGATTTTGGACTTTTGAGTTTTTAGCCAAAGAGGCTAAGTGTTGACAATTTCTCCCTGGCGCCCGCGAGTCTACTTCCTTCCTTCATCGGGCCCGCGGGCCAAAATTTTCCTTTGTGCCTTTTAACCCCAAAAGGGCTAAGTTCCAACATTCTCTTTGCACGTCTACCATCCCACCAATTTTCCTTGGAAAATTTTCCTTCTCCACTCCGCTAGTCCAAGACTCCTTGGCAAATTTTCCTCCTTACCTCTGCAAGCCTGCCCAGGGAAAATTTCCTCTCCAAACTCGTCGAGCCATAACTCAAAAAATACAAGGAGCTAGGAGGACTTCTTTACCTTTCTGGAAAGGTGGAAAAATTCTCTATCTGATGAAATCATACCTAGACAATTTTGAGTCCCTGAAGTGTGCAAAAATTCATTTAAGTACCACTAAAGGAAAAGGAGGAGGAGTTAGCCAAAAATAAGCATGGGCTTATTTTGGATAACACCTACTCCTTGTGAAAACTATCTCTAATGAAAAAATACTTCTAACTATCTCTATCCTAAAATTTCCAAGGGGCCAGGGAGAGAGAAATAACATGAAACTGAAAATAACTACACTACAAAGTTGATGTACCAAAATAAGGGTATGAGAATAAATTCCCAATGTTTGTAAATGGAAGAAAAACATAGGTTATAAAGGGTGATGAAAATTCTCCATAATTCAACAACAACATTCACGATAACATCTCTAATAAACACAATAATAATGGATCCTTGCAAGATCATAACATAGGCACAATATATCTGCAATAGGATTGAAGAGGCAAGAAGAATGCAACAAACACAACAAGGGAAAATACATCCACAACTTGCATCTATTGCTTCATTAATATGCAAAATTCAAACAATTACAAAGTAAGGGCCTATATCACCATGCAAGGATTCCCCTATACATTCCTAAAGCACATTGGCTTCACAAAATAAAATGGGCAGATTTTTTCTACTCAAATCATCCTCCTTTTACAATGAGACAACACTCCTAATTTATAGTGTTATTTAGAAGAGAGAGAGAGAGGGAATGAAATTCCCAAAATTCACTTTTCAGCCAAATGCAAGTCATGATAAATGAGTTTAGTTAGTGAAATTGTCCTACAAAAGAAATCTTAAGGTGCCCCATAACCTGTAGTAATGAAAGAATGATTTCCCATGCTCATTAAATGCCTCTCCAACCACTATCTAACAACTAGAATAAAATAGGCTCATTTTTCTTAAAATCCACCATCAAATATTCATCAATTTCTTAATTTCTTGGTCTTTCTTCTAAGTTCTTGGAACCAGGATTCCAATGAGACCAATTTTGCATGATTTCATTGAGAATTGTTCAAGTTATGGTCATCTGAGTGATTGAAGCTAATTTGGCTTGTCGGGCACTTCTTCATTTGTACAAGATTGTGAATTAATTTGGTAGTTGGAAAACATCTTTAAAATTATTTTTTCTCCTTCTCCAATGTTTTTCACCATTTAAAAAAATTATTTTTCATTTAAAGTGCTAGTGGGGCCCTTATTGATCTTCATTGATTTGTAGAGGGAGGGTGTTTTGATGTTTTATTGTTTGACATGGACATAGCTAGCTCACCAAGTTTGGCTGAGATGAATCTCCTTCTAACCTCATTGATCAATTACATTGACCATGTGTCAAGCTATTCACAACTACCATGAAGGTTCCTTGTTTTATGTCCTTATCTGTAGCCTATCTCTTGAATGCCAAGCTACTCAACATGTCGGGCTCCCTTCTACCTTGCTCAACATGTAACTCTGCTTGCATCATCACACTTTGTCATGACGAGTTCCTTCTAACTCCACCTAGAATTGAGGGAATTTCACATTTTAAGATCCTACGAAGAAAAATTTCCATTTGGTCCACTTAGACCACCGACTTCACCATCACCGCACCATGTTGACTTGTGGCATTGTCAAGTTTTAAACGCCCATATATCCGTCACCTATTAGGTTGTTTGGGCTCCACTTTTCTAACTCACCTAACTCAGGTTTCCAACCTCCTTTCATGCCCATGAAGGTTCCTTGAACCCACCTCTAAACCACTCGTGATGCTTGATTGAGCCAACACCTGCATTACATTGTGTAGTTTTTCGAGATTGTTATGAATCAACGTCCTAACTTGGCCGGGCTTCTTCGGACCAATTCCACCTGTAATACCCACATATCACTTCTTGTGGGTACTTCATCTTTAGGTACATAGCCATCCCAACTAACATGGGCCAAATGGGATGTATTTTTTTAATTCGACCACATAGCCTTGATTTTGAACTTTCCTAATTTTCCTAAGTATTTCCCCCTTTCCATCAAGTTTGTTGTGTTTTATCTTAGCTCGCTATTCTTGTGCCTCGGCCAACTCAAGATATTATTTTCTACAACTCCCTGCATTATGCCTTTGCCCTTTCCATCATCTTAATATCCAAGCTAATTCATGTGCATATTACTTTGATCCCCTACGTTTGACTTGTTCTTTCTCTTGGGATAGCTCTTTATCTTTGTTCGTAGACTCTTCGGTTGATACAAGATATCTTGGCTTCATTTTTCAATATCTACAAGCTCACCACCATAAAACGCATTCACCTGCCATTATTAGTATGATTCAACCTAGGTTTGTGCCTACAATGTGCCCCTTGACATTGAAATTGCCAACTTGGATTCTCGAGCTCATCCATACATGTGACCATGATTTACATACATAGTTTGGGTTATACCGGAGACAAATTGGTGAAGATAACCACCCTTCCTTTGTATTGAACTAGTGATGATATCTTTGATTTCTATTGAATGAGATCAGAATTATCAAATTCCTCCATTATGTCTTGGGAAATGTAGAAATTCTCTCTTTTTATTCATCATAATTCATTCTTCATTGTAGATGCGATTCAAATTATATATTATACGACGCACTCAGAAATAAGTATATAGCTCGTGGCTCACAAGGAGAAAGATTGGTCTCCTCAGCATGAAACAAATCATCCTTTATAATGAATAGCTCACCAAATGCTTATGCATTCCCTCCCAAAACACGTAACTAGCCTAGTCAATAGGAATGAGCGGCTCAAATAGACAACTTGGTGGGAGATCAAAGAGCTTTGTTATGAGATTAATGAGATCATTTAGAACCCAAAGGCATATTTTTAGTCTTTCTCAACTCTTATTCAATTTCATGAACTCCTTGGATCTCATTGGCACCCGAGGGAATGTATGAATACCGAATTTTACCTTCTAATACCGTAAGTGGGCCCCACTATCGATCATCTTAACTGAGTAAAACTTAGGACTCAATGAAGACCAAGAAGAGGAAAAATTTCCTCTTGTAACCTTCAACTCCTTCAAGGACCCCTAGAACATTGAAGTTGGCCTGTTTCTTATGGGAACCCCCATCTGCAAGCTTTGCCTGTTATCAATTTTCATTGGGGTGGAAATTGATAACCATTTAGTGACTCATAGGGAATCTTTCCCTGCTAAATGGAGGATGACCACCTACATGTAGCTATCCATTAGGCATGGAGTCTACATGATTATCATGAACTAATATGAATCTTGAAAACTTGACCTTGGAACATTTGGGATGTGGATACATACTTTTGGGATCGCCTTCCGCTGCTCGCACTCTCAACTTTCGTAAGAAAATATTGATTTTTTTTTTGTGAGGGTAGAAAATTATTTTAAAATTTGAATTTCACTCATTCCTACAACTGTGACCTCTGAGGCTAAATGGTGAACACCGTATCTTTTGCCTCGACATATGATTTTTTCCAAGTGTGAATAGCCGAGACTATTTTTCTTGGAAAGGTGGAGCATATTGCAGAATGGAGTGAAACATATGTCATCTCGAAAATCATGGAACTCTATTAAAGTCTGATTCTCTATCTTCTTCTAAAAATTCCAATTTTTTCTTGCATGCTTGGAGCTCTATTGAATGCTGCACATACTGTTATCAAGCTTTGGAGGTATGCATGGTGACTACTATTTACTACTTAAACTCTACTTGAAGACTAAGTAAACAATGATGACTGCCATCTACTATAACATCAATTTTGTCTCCTTATGTTGATCCCTTGATTTGGTGAAAGGCATGAGAAAATCATGCGTTGATATGAGGGAGAAAAATAATGAAGATTTGAAATTTGCCTCTTGACTTGTTTTTATTTGCTCTGCATTTGAGTTCTCTTTAAGATGACAATTGTTGCTTACAACTTTGAGTTCCTTCGTAGCAATTTATCCTTTTAGAAGAATGATGAAATGTATACAATACATACACTATAAGCAATAGGACATGTGCACCAAAACTTAGAGAAATTAAAACCTATTCTAACAACAAAAACAATGTGCATAAACACTTAGAGGAATGGAAATCCTAGACTAATATATAAAAGGGTGAGAAATTTTCCTTCTAGTAACAATGTTTAGGTATTTTCCATTGGATCGTAATATGTAATTATTTACTATCTAACTTGGCCGAGTTTGAAGGAATTACTACTTTTTCATTCCATGATCATGTTGGGGTCACTCCATATTGCATCAAACTTGGAATGTTTTCCCAGTTTTTCCGATCTACATCCTACTTTAGTACTAAATCTCCCTTTTAGAATGTCTTGGATTTTCCTTTCTTGTTAAAGCTTCTCTTGATCGGTGCTTGATATTTTTCCATGGTTTGCATTACATGCTCTTTTGTTTGTTCGATTCCATCCATTCTACATATATGATTTCCATGGATTAAAAATCAGCTAGTTCCGGATGCTTCATGAGATCTAACACTGGTAATTCAAGTGATATAGGTAGCATTTCTTCTTTCATGTATACCACCTCTTCTAGGGGGAGCTACCTATATATATTTTTAGTGTAATTATATCATCCCACAAGGATGATTTGATTTTTGTGTTCCAGGTTCTCTTATTCTCATCAACAATTCTTCTTATGATTCTTAGCAATTTCTTGCTTGTGGACTCTGCTTGGCCATTTCCATGAGGGTAATAATTTGGTGAGGTGTTGAGATATATAGCATTATTGACATCCAATTCAGTGATCTTCATGTCAGGAAACACCAATTCATTATCTAATATGATAGTTATTGGGAGATCGAACCTTGTGACTATCCCTTCATAGAAGTCTAAGATGTTGGATTCATTTTCTTCCTTGAGTGCCACTGCTTCAGTCCATTTATTGAAGTAATATGTTTTGTGAGTATCCACTTGTGGCCCCTGAATTGAATTTGGATTGATAAATACAATGAATTCTATTCCCCATTACATGAATGGATGATCCACTAAGATGGGATGATGGGGCAGATATGCTAGCCTCTCTTTTCCTATGAAGAATGCACACCTTTTGCATTTCTTGATCCATGAATAATAATCACTAAACATTGTAGGATAATAGTAACAGTCTTTATGAATTTGAGAGTTATTACTCATGGATAAAAATGGCCTCCCACTTATCCATCATGGAACTCTCGTAACACCTTCTCAATCTGATTTGTTGGGACACACCTCAATAACACTCCGTTCACATCCTTTTTAAACAATATGTCATTAATGAGAGCATATGAAATGGATTACAATCTGAAATATATTCTCCTTTCTCCTTTCCACTGCGAAGGATATAAACCTATTTGAAGATAATGCACCAAGTCTTGAGTCTAACATGGAATAGGTGCATCATTTGTTAATTATTCTTGATCATTTTGTAGTAATAAGAAAGCTCCTCCTTCACTATCTGATTCAACATGTTGTTGGGAAGATATTTGCTCACATAAGCCTTTACCATGGACCATATTTTCACTTTGATTTTAATTTATTACTCCATCACCCAAGTGATCCAACCTATCCTCTTCTCATTCAGATCCTTGTTCAAAAGAAATTCTTTGGCCCTGACATGAGATACCGATAATTAGATCTTATTGATTGAGACTAAGTCTCTGAACTTCTTCAAGATTCTAATGACATCAAGAACATGCTTTTCAAATAAAGAGTAGCTTACTTCGTAATCTTCCAAGAAATGGATGAAGATGCTATGGGCTGTTTTTAACCCTCTTTATTCAAATTTGTCAAGATAGTGATATTGTATCTCGAACCTCTAAAAGAGTACAACATGAAATCTTTTGAAAAGTACGAGTTGATGAGAGTTGGATCTTGAGATATAAGATATTTTATGGACTCAAAACTCTCCTTAACTTATATTGTTCACTTCAATTTCATCCTCTTCTTTAACATCATGGTCAATGGTTCCACCAGATTTCATGAAGGTGGAAAAATTAGGCACAAATATGTAGACAAAATTTATTCTCCCCAAGAAAATTTGGAGATATTTCTTTTAACTTAGCAATGGAAAAGTTTGGATAGCTTCAACTCTTTAGGATCATTTGTTAGTACTTCTTGTGAATTGATATGGCCTAACAATTTTCCTTCATGTGCCATGAATAAACACTTTTTGGATTAAAAGAAACTTTGAATCTCCTACACCTTTGAAATACTTCCCTAAGCTGAAAGAGATGGTCTATTGTATTATTTGAGAACATAGTGATATCATCAAGGTAAATTAACACTATCTTTTTTATTAGCCCCTTAAATGCCATATTGATTGCTCACCGTAACGCGTTGCTCGAATTTGACAATCCAAATGGCATCTTCCTATAAGCATATATGCCCCATTTTTACTTAAATTTGTCTTGAAATGATAATCCTCCTTCACCATTATTTGATTATATCCACGAGTATCCATCTAACAATGAAAATATCTCTCGAACTAGCTACTACTTGAAGGATTTTCTCCCCGAAGGGAGTGGATAATGATATTTTAGTGAAGCTCTATTCAAATCACATAAGTCTACACACAATATGATCTCTCCATTTCTCTTCCTCATTGGAAGAAAAATTTCAACCCAACTCGAATGATTGATAGGAAAGATGATGTAGTCTTCAATCAGCTTATTCAACTCTTTTCTCATGAGAGGTTCATTATGAGGATTCACCCGTATTTGATTCACCTAATAGGCTTGGATTCTAGGTCTATCTCAATAGTATCTTGAGCCAATTTTGGATAGAAAACTCTCGAATATTTATAGTTCTAGGAAAATAAATTAGGAAACTCTTGAAAAAGTTAAACAAATCATATTTCTCTTCTTGAGTACTCACCTTGCCAATCTGCAACATCTTGCCTTCACCTACTGAAATAAGCTCCGAATCTTCACCCTTTACCGAATATTTACCTTCTCTTTCGGAATTGATCATTGGTGTTGAAGATTGATTCCAAATTTACAATGTTCTTTGGTATTTTGTTAGTTCTTAGCTGCACTACTTGGTCATCATCTTTGCTCCAATTTATCCTGGTTTTCATGGAGAAATCATCTTCTTCTTGTATAAAATTAATGATTTATTAATCACTTTGAAGACTTTCCAACTTGTATTGTTGTTTGGAATAGCCAGTTTGACAACTAATTTGATATGAGGTTGGATTCTCTCACTCTTGATATTTTCCACAATGTCAAACACTTTGCTCTAATGGTTGCAAGTATGTTTGTTGCATCATTCTTCTTCCTCGGGATGGAACTAATATTGAAGGCTTCAAAATCTTCAATAAGATCCTATAATCAGTTCTTATAGTTATTTAGAAGATCATTCTTGGTAGAATTTTCCCTCTTACTTGATTTGTAATCAGCTCACTGTCTCAAAAACTTGCAAGTTCTCTATACCTCTCTATCTTACCCAATGCAATCCATGAACAAGAGCTTCGTACTCAATTGTGTTATTTGAGTAGGAAAAAAAAAAACATCTGAGTAGTGTTTTGTACCTTAAGGGGAAACAAGTATAGCTCCTCCTCGACACCTTGCCTACTCCTTGAGCCATCAAATAATAGCTGCCATACTTCATTATCATCTTTATGATCTAACTTGGTGATGCTAGGGAGAGGTTGATTCTCTTCATGAATGTAATAAATACCTAGCTCAACTTCTTCTATCTCCTTGTAAGAATCAAATGCATGCCTTTTGTTATCCCATTTATCGACATTCAAGTCTAGAATTATCCTCACTTTGGTATCTACTTCATGAGTGCTTGGGAAATCTTCTTGATCAAACATTGAAAAATTTACATTGATTGGATTTGGTGTATGAGGATCAATATGAAAGTTTGCAATAAGATCAAATATGATTGTATCCTTAGCTCCATACCTCTTTCTAAATAACATGTGTGACTAATTAAAAGACAAATAGCCTCCAATTTTAGTGGTGAAGTCTCTTGATAAACACTATGTAAAGAGTGGTGGAAAATCTATGACTGATACATCTTGTAAGACGGTAACATTTGGGCATGCATGCAGTGTAAGGATCAATCCTTTGATTACTCCAACTGTCATCACTGTTGTCCCATCCAATTGCACCACACCTCTAGAAATGACTTCATACCGAGGACCCGGTGATCACCTATTTGTTTAGGTATCACAAAACTATGTGCTCCCAAATCAATCATGTAATTATGCACAAAATTATTTCCAATAATTAGAGATATGTAAAAAGGAGGAGGCTTCATGTTTTTACCTTGTTGACCTCCTTGATTTCCTTCTTGTTGATCTACATTGGTAAGCACCTTTTCTTGTTATTTGGATGACTTGATTGAATGTGGATCAATTTGCCATGGAAGTTTGCAACAGATATCTTTTATTGGGATAGTTAATGACTCCCACATTGAGATGTTTACATTTTTTCTTCATTTTCTCAATGATATTGAATGGGGATGAGCTATCATTTTGCTGCCCTTTTTTTCACAACCTTCTCTTGCACATGAGCTATTACAATTGGTATGTGAGCTAGTATAGAAGGTGGCTTAGAATGATTCTGCATGTTTGGAGCTGCACTTTGATTTCCCATTCCTTGTGGAGTGATAGAGGGTTGAGAAGCACTTGAATTGGATGATTTCCCTTCTTCAATATTCCTCTTTTTAGACTATGTATTGGCTGCCACACTTTGAGAAGGGGCCTAATTTATACCACATAAATCTCTAGCCTACCAATTCACTAGTTTGGTTTCACTTGGAGGTGCCTCTTGTTGATTTTCCTCCTATTGATTTTCTTCTTGACCCACTTCTTGAGTCACGCCAATGGTTTGCACCACTAGAGATTGATTTGATGGATCCGGAAGTATGATTCTTGATCATAGGGTTGACCATATGGGGATACCACTCATATTCCTGTGCCATGTTATTTTGCATTAGGACCAAGGCTTTGGTGTTTGAGACTGTATTTAGATTGTAGGGCTGAGAAGACTTGACAACATGAGGTTTCCTTGATTTTGATTGGCAGCTTGAGTAGGTGGCCTATTTTGTTGATATGGTGGCCTTGCTTAGTACTGAGGCTGAAATGGTCTTAGATTCTGGGCTTGTTGCCTCTTGAGTGCCACTATTTCATTTATGAAATTTTTCTTCCCCTTGAACACTTACAATACTTTCTTGAGCTCTTGAAATTTGAGCGAATTACCTAAAGAAGTGGAAGCCTCGTTATTTCTTTGATTTCTTCTTGAGCGAATAGGGACAATTTCAGATGTTTGGCTTGTTGTAGGAATTCATATTTCCAGATATAGAGGCATTAGTGGCCTTGGTGCTAACTTGCTAGATTGAATGAGGCAATTTTCAGCTCTGATAGCTATGTCATAGGAACCTATTAGTGTTGTTCCTCCCATGGACTAGATCATCATTACTATATATGAATTTAGATCCTTCAAAAAGTAGAGAAATGCACCTTCGCGCTTTGGCCTCATGACAAACATAATTTGGTCCCATGATCATTATAATCGAAATTGAAATCTGTCATCTACTCATTAGGATCCCTCTTGATGGTTGTTAATTGTTCTAATAAAGACAGATTGTCTCCTCTTTCTCTGAATTGATTATAGAGGGCTATGCATATCTGATCCTAGTTTTATAGAGACCCTATTGTGAAGCTCCTAAACCATTGCAACACCTTACCTTTAAATAAGGAAGCTAGTAAATTGACTGCAACATCTACTTCATTTCTTTCATGAATAGTACATATGTTTGCAATGTCCTTTATATGATCAGTAGGATTTGTGTGATTATCCCCAATGAAATAAGGAATATTTTTAGTGCTACCAGCGAGATAGGGTTTTGAGCATTAAGTGTCAATGTGATACTACCCGTAAAGTGGACACAAGTATTTGGTGGCTACGGTAGTGGTTGTTGATGAGCCATATTGATTGGTCCGAAAGTTCTAGTTGATTGATTGAAAATACTACTAGGTGGAGGTGTTGATAGTGTTCCATTTGGTGGATATGTAGACCTTTGAGCTCTTCTTCCCCTTCTTCCTCTACATGGAGAGAGTTTCATATATTCAAAAACACCTTCATATATTACTCTAGACCTTGTTTGGATTCTTCTCATAATTTGAAAAACTTGGGCTTCTAAAACAAATGAAATATGCCCTTTTGGAGTCACCAGATGTGAAATTTCAAAGCCTCTTATGGGATGGAATTTTACAAAAGCTGCACACCAATCTTGCTACAATTAAAATAAAGACCTCTTTGGTCCCATTAGGTGTGCCAAAACTGTTATCACCGAATCACAACACCATCCAATTTTCACAACTATGTGTACTTGATCTCAAGGTGTGACTGGGTAACATGGGTACTATCTCCAAGTGTGGGAATTGCTACTTGAGATATATCTCTAGAAAAGGCCTGTTCCTCTTCCTACTCCTAGCGCAAACTAACTCAAACAAAAAAATCTACCAACTATCTCTATCCTACAATTTCTAAGGGACTATGGAGAGACAAATAACTTGAAAATGAAAATAAATACACTACGAGAGGTGATGAACCAAAATAGGGTATGACAATAACTTCCCAATGTGTGAAAATGGAAGCAAAACATAGGTTAGAAAGGGTGATGAAAGTTCTCCATAATCCAATAACAAAATTCAAAACAACATCTCCAACAAATACAATAGTAATGGATCCCTATAAGAGAATAGAATAGCCACAATATAGCTACAATAATATTGAAGTGGCAATAATAATGTAACAAACATAAGGGAAATTACATCCACAACTTGCATCTATTGCTTCATTAGTATGCATAGTTCAAACAATTACAAACAAGGGCCGGATCACCATATAAGGATTCCCCTATCAAGACCTGAAGTAGATTTGCTTCACAAAGCAAAATAAGTAGAGTTTTTCTACTCAAATCATCATCCTTTTACAATGAGACAACACTCCCAATTTATAGAATGTTTTAGAATGCGAGAGAGAGAAAGGGGATGTGATTCTAGAAATTCACTTTTCAACAAAATGTAAGTCATGATAAATGAGTGTAGTTGGTGAATATTGACATGTAAAATCAATCTCAAGGTGCCTCATTACCTGCAACGGTGAATGAATGATTTCCCATGCTCATTAAATGCAATTCCAACCACTATCCAACAACCAAACTAAACTAGGATTTTTTTATTAAAATTCACCATCCAATCTTCATAAATTTATGGACTTCTTGGTTTTTGTGCAAATTTCTTGGAACCATAATTCTAAAGAGACCAATTTTATGTGATTCTATTGAGGATTTCTCAAGTTACAACCATATGAGTGATTGTAGCTAATTTGGATTGATAGGAACTTCTTCATTGTTACGGGATTGTGAATTAATTTGGTAGTTGGAAAACATCATCAAAATTATATTTTCTCCTTCTCTAATTTTTTTCACCATTTAAAAATATGATATTGTGTTTAAAGTGTTGTTGGGGCCCTTTCATTGATCTTAATTGATTTGTATTAGGTGGGGTTTTATGTTTCATTGTTTTACATGGACATAGCCAACTAGGTGAGATGGCACTCCTTCTAACCTCACCAATCAGTTATATTGACCATGTGTCTTGTTATTCAAAACTACCATGAATGTTCCTTATTCTTTGTCCTTATCCACCACTTATCTCTTGAATTCCGAGCCACTCAATGTGTCGGGCTCCACTTCTACCTCACTCGGCGTGTATCTCCACTTTCCTCGCACCACCACGATGAGTTCCCTCCAACTCCGCCTAGCATTACAAGAATTTTTTATAGCCCGTGACACACAATTTTCATTTGGGCCACTTGTACTGCTCAATCCCACCATTACCGCACCATTTTAACTACTGCAACTTTGTCAAGTTTTAAATGCCCCTATGTCCTATCACCCATTGGTTTGTTTGGCTCCACTTTTCCAACTCACCCAAATCAGGCTTCCAACCTCCTCTCTCACCCATGAAGGTTCCTTAAACTCACCTCTCGATCCGCTCGTGATGCTAATGGGCCAATACCACATTTTATTGTGCAATGTTTCAGGATTTCTATGAACCGACATCCCAACTTTTTCGTGCCACTCTAGGAAATTCTAAATGCCATACCAACATATCACTTCATGCAGTACTTCAACTTTTAAGCACATAACTATCCTAACTCACACAGCCGCATGATTGTGAACTTTCCTAATTTTTCTAAACTTTTCCCATTTTCCATCAAGTTCATTATGTTTTTCCTTAGCTCGTCATTCTTGTGCCTCACCGACTCAGACATCCTTTTCCATAACTCCCAAATTGTTGTTTCACCCTTTCCATCAACTTGATGTCCAAGTTGATTCATGCACATATTACTTCAAGCCCGTATGTTCAAATCATTATTTTTGCTAGGGATATCTCATTCTCTTTGTTCATAGACTCATTAATTGATACAAGTAATCTTGGCTTCTCTTTTCAATATCTATGAGTTGGTCACCATCAAAACCATTCACATTCCATTATGAGAACAATTCAACCGGTGTTGGCACCGGTAAGTCACCCCTTGACATTGACATTCTGACTTCGATGCTCGAGCTCATCCATACCTGTGACCATGATTTACATGCATAGCTCATGTTTATACCAAGAGATAACTTGGTGATAGCAACCACCCCTCCTTTGCACTAGACTAGTGATGATATCTTTGATTTCTATTGAAAGAGCTTGGAATTATCAAATTCCTCCATTGTGGCTTGGGAAATGAATAAATTCTCTCCTATTATACATCACAGTTCATTCTTCAAAGTAGACATATCTCGAGATCATATATTATATGACCCATCAGTGATGTTACCTATGTAGCTCAAGCAACATGTGCATAACTCATGACTCACAAGGAGAAATATTAGTCTCCTCAACATGAAGCAACTCGGTCTTCATAACAACTAGCTTGACAAAATGCCTATGCATTCCCACCCATAACACATAACTAGTGGAGTTACTACAAATGAGAAACTTGGTCTGAAATAGACAATTCGTTGGGAGATCAAAGAGAATGGTTATGAAATCAATGAGCTCATTCGGAACCCAAAGGAAGATTTTTAGTCTTTCTCAACTCTTCTTCAATTTCATGAACTCCTCGATCTCACTGGCTTTGGAGGGAATGTATGAATACTAAAATTTACCTTATAATACTTCAAGTAGGCTCCACTATCGGTCATATTAAGTGAGTAAAACTTGGGACTCAATGAATATTAAGAAGAGGAAAAATTTCCTCTTGTAACCTTCAATTCCTTCAAGGACCCCTTGAACACGAAGTTGGCTTGTTTCTTATGTGGACCCCCCAGTGTAAGCCTACCCTATTATCAATTTTCACTTTGGGGGTGGAAATTGATAACAATAATGCTAAAACCCATAACCATGCATATGTAATTAAAAATTTAATTTCTTGACAAGGGGGCATGAAATAAATTACCTCAATGGAGAGTATAGGAGGAGCGGCTGGAGAGTGAGAGGAGTATATTTTTAAAAGGAATGGGAAAGAAAAATATGGTTAAGGGATACCACCTACAACCAAGGAATCAGTAATAGTAAAAGGAGACAGTGAAGGCCATGTGCGTGATTTTGACAAGGAGAATGATTCAAAAGTAAGAGGCCAAGATTCATGGTTAAGGGTGATGAATAATGGATCCTTATTGAAGGGCCCAAAATTTTTCATGCATCTAAAAAGGAAGCTTCGGATGCATCCTGGAGATACTTGATTTAATCTTAAATTATACCATAAAGAATCTGACAAAGCTTTATTGGGTAAGATGGTGGGGGTAGACCAAATATTGACATTGTCTGTAGATGGGAAAATCTTAAGTGGAATCAAAAGGACACATAAAGGTAAGTTCTTTACCAAATGGGTTTTTTCTCTTAGAATTTATTATTCGGAAGAAATGATCAAGGTTTTCGAGGATGGCCCGGTTTTGGGTGAAATTAGGGTGGTACCTATGGAAATGGGAAACAAATTTTCACTCGGAGAAAGAAAACCTGAATCAATTCCCTTTTTGGGTTCATGTACCTAGTCTCCCCTTGGATTATTGGCATGAGGACATCATAAAAGAAATAGAAAACTCTCTGGGTACCACGGTGCTCATAGAAAATTTTACTCTCAATATGAACATATTAGTGTGTGCTAGGTTCGCATCTACTCAATTAATGATATTGCTAACATGATCAAGTTGAATTCTAGTGTATCCATGTATTATTTAACTAAACTAAAGAATTGAAACTAAAAAAATCTACATAGTTCCAAAGAAAATTAACTAAACATGAACCATCATGATAAGATCTTAGAGACTAAACATTATCAACATGCATATTATAAAATTGAATAAAACCAAAATAACATGCTAAATCTTAATCTCTACTCTCTATGATTACTAAAATATAAACTATGAACCTATGAGGAACATAAGCAATCAAAATGGAATGGTGGAGACCTCAAGAATTGATAATGGAATATCACAAAGAATAGCTACAAGGCCATTTTGTATCTTCCCATATTACTCAATTTTTAGTGTATAGATGTAAGACGAGAAGCTTAATCCAAATCAATGGAGAATGCTCAAAGAGAAATGCCTATAGTTTATGCTATATGCAAAGGATGGTGTGTCTAGAAAGGAAGGAGCTTGGTCCTTTATATAACTTGAATGTTGGAGAGAGATGTGTAACTTGGTGCATGTGGGATAAGGGTAAAACAAGATTAGGAATGGATAAGGTTGCTTTATAAAAGGTAATATTGATTTAGAAGAGTTTAATTTGTCATTAGTAAGTCATGGGAGTTGAGGGATTTTTTAATTAATCAAAGGTGATTAATTAATAGGTAGAGGTAAGATTATATGAGCTAATTAAAGGAAAATTAGTATGCTTTGTGGGATGTAAGAGAGGAATTTGATCCAATAAATGGTGATTTATTGATTTAGAGTTACGAGCGTAATTAATTAATAATAATTAATTAACCCAAGTAGAAAAGGATATTAATTAATGAAAGGTAATTAATCAGAATCCTTAATGAGAGGAAAGATAATTAATTAATGAAAGGTCATTTATTAATGAATATGAAGAGGAATGCTAGTTAATTATCAGAAAAGAGCTAATTATTATGACAATGATGGAAAATAGGATAGTTAGTGTAGTCTTAGCATTAAAACTGTGTAAGCGGATTTTAGGTGTCTACATTTTCCCCTCTTTGGGGTGGCGTGAGTGATGCCACTTCAAATATAGTAGACAAGTATAGACAAATAAATTTTTTGAAGAGATAGAAGAAAAATTAGTAGAATTAAGGATGCCCCCTCGAGTGTCGATGGGGTGATGAAAGAGGTCGATTGACACTTGAAAATATGAACGAAGAGAATAAAAAATAGAATAATTTATCCCTATTGCCCCAATTTTGTTTTGGAACAATAGTGTTGAGAAGAGAATGATAAAGATTAAAAAAATGAATATGAAGGAAGTTGGAAATAACTATCATCTTGCATGATGTAAAAAAATTATTTCATCATTTTTCTTTTGATCTACGTCATCAGTCCTTATTAAAATGTATGCATATAAAAAAATTGTACCATAACATGAAAAACTATCATACGAAAAATTGTTCATAGCCAAAAATTCTAACTCCATGCAACATACATAATGCAATGCAAAGTATGAGAAAGTACCCAAGCTAACCTAATAGGAAACAAGTAAAAACACATATATTCAAACAAACAACTTTCAATATGGTTGCACACATGTTTTTGTTATCAAGCTTCAGATTCCCAAATGTTCGGAGGTCTTTGGGCCATCCATCAGAACTAGGATTTTAGGCCTTAAGGAGTTTACAACGTGAAAGAGGACCTAAGATTCAATGGAGGATTATGATAACTATGTTAGGAATTATAAGTCCAAAAAAGTTCTTATGGAATTCATTTTCCATGCCCTACATGGTGGAAAAGATGAGACATCTTGAAGCATCATACACTTCCCAAGGTAGTTCATTCTTCTGGCGCATAACTAGAAATCCCGAGAAAGAAGGATCCATTTAAAGATGATAAAATAAAAATTGGATATTTATAGTACTACCATTGGATTCAATGGGTTGTTTCCATGCAAAATAATGTAAACTTTAACCCCAAAACTCATTCTTGGAGCTCAAGATATTGCCTTTCAGAAGTTGGCCTCCCGAGGTTAGTCGACCAGGGGTTAAATGGGGGGTTGGTCGACCGGGGTTGGACACCTGGGTTGGTCAAATAGGTTGGTCGGGTCACATGTTTTAATGCCCATGGACAATTTTTGTCTATCATCACGCTTGTCACATTTGCACAACATGTAGGTTGGTCGGATCACCAAGGTGGGATCAGTATGGAAATGTTGGTAAGGTCACCAAAGATGGATGATATGGCAAGGTTGGACAGGTCACGAGGTTGGTTGGGTCAAAAAGTTTGATGGTATGGACAAGTTGGTTAGGTCACCAAGGATGGATGGTATGATAAGGTTGGATGGGTCATGAGGTTGGTTGGGTCACATTTTTCGAGGCGTATAGACAGGTTGGTCGGCCCAAAGATGGACAACCATCAAGATGGTCAGGTAGCTCATGGTATGGATAGAAATAGACGTCCATCTAACCCCCTCAAGTTAGATGACCCATGATGTAGAGATGGCGATCGGGGTTGGTTAATGACCATAGTAATGTATGACCCACATAATTGGATGACGTCCAACCCCCGGGTGGTTGGACCGTCAAAGTCGGGTGACACGAGGTTGGGCAAGGCACTAGGTTGGTTATCTCATCGTTTCACCAACTACGAGGATGGATGAGTTATAAGAAAGATAAGGGTAAGTGAATGAATGACATCCCAATAACCAGAATTAATGAGGCATGGCACCCATGACCACCCGTGCAGGAAAAGTACCAAAATGAATGGTTACCCATAACTCTTTAATGCATCCTACTAGTTGGTGACTCAATTTGTCTATATATTGTAAAATTTGCCTCATTTTAAGGGATATTTTCAGAAGGAAACAAAACTCTATCGAAATTGTTCTAGAGCTATTGTGAGCTAAAGGCCTCGAATTTGGGCTTATTGTAAAAGATTTTGTCTTGTGCTTATGGTATCATGGATTTTGTACATTTTTAAGCAATAAAATTCATGTTTTATGGCCATTATTGCCATAGCTCATATGAATTGCAAAATTTTCCTTCCATTATATCTATAAGTATATTGTGCATGTATCTATCTCTTTACAGGGTCCATAGTTTGTTGTGCTTTACAAATATAGGGAATTGAATATTGTCTTGGATTGTTGCATTTCTACCAGTCCTCTCTTCCTCAATTTCCTCCCAATATTTCACTCACTTGGATTTTCTCACCCTTTCTTGGTGCATCACCTTCACTTAGAGTAGTTTTATTTCATGCATCTTTATATCCTGTCTCCTTGGAAAACATTAGAATAGGGTTAGTTTAGCTTTCCATTCTTTGCACTTTGGAGAAGTTGGCACTAGGTTAGAGGAAGAATCCAGATTTCTTGAAGGATTATCCTACTTATAAGGTCCCACACTGTAGGATAATCCCATGTTATGCAGGTTGCACTAGTTGCCTCATACACAAAATCACAAGTAATTAGGGGTGTTGTAATTTTGACATAACAATTTTGGCATGCCCGGTGGGATGAGAAGTTAATATTTTCACTTTTTATCAAGATTGGGTGTGCATCTTGGTGAATTTCCATCCTTTAGAGGCTTTGTAGCAACACATCTAGTGACTCCATCATTCAAATCTAGTGGTTTCAACAACCCAAGTTTATCAAGTTCATGATAAGAGTGCAAACTTGGTCTAGAACAAGAGAAGAAGGTATCTTTGAATACTTGTAATTATCTCCAACTAGAGTAATGAGAGGAAGAAGAGTACGAGAGGTCTCCATCTCCATGAAGCATAACATTATCCACACCTCCACCTGGTAGACCATTTCTTCAATCGACTAGGTTTCTTAGGACACTAAGGATGGATCACTTATAACAACCAAATGAGCCACCTCCAAACCCCTATGCAAATTTATTGGGAAGCAGTCCACTTGCCCTTAATGCACAAAATTTGGTCATGATAGCAACATTAAATAATATTCCATACTTCACTAGAGAAAATCACACAACTCCCATCAACCACATGCAATATACAAATGGTTGTGTTATATATGAGATTTTCAAGATGGATGTTACAATCAAGTTGTTGGTTTATTATTTCTAAGGAAAAGTGTTGCAGTGGTTCCGAGGATTGGGAGAAGGGTAAATTTAGAATTGAGATCAATTGTGCACAACCCCATGTGGCTAGTTTAGGGAGAGGGATAACAACTTATCCCTTTTAGAGAAGATGACTACAATAAAAATGGCACCGGATTGAGAAAATTATAGACTTCAATTCCATATTTCAAAGAACATGGGAAAAGATCTTGATTGTTGTCAAACAAATAACTAAAGGTGCATTTATCTATTTTCTTAAAGCTCTAAATTCTCACATATATATTATGATACAATCTATGGGAGGAATAACCCTACTAAATACCTATGGCATAGCCATTAGAGTTGAGTAATTTAATTCAAGTTGATAAAATTGCACCTAGGCCACTTATGCCCCTCTATCTGGATATGGGGAATCCTAATCCTAATCAAACACCTACAATAGTCCCCATCCCTACATCAAGAAATTATAATTTAAATGAAGCCTCCACTTATTCTAGAACTTCTAAGGAACTCCAAGAAATCATGAAACAATTACAGAATTTGGGGAATGAGTTGGTGACAATCAAAAGGCAAGAAGTCCGAGCTCTAGACCTTACCATCCTCAATCTCAAACAAATAGGCCTCCATATCAGCCTAACAAACCTCCCTCTCAGGAAACAAAGAAAAATCCAAACCAAGAGCACTCTCAAACTTCCATACCATTTCATCCTTACAACCATGATGTAGTTTCAACATCTAGGGCTTTGGTCCCATCTCAAAACAATATGGCTCAAGAATATGAATGGTGCTTGCCATGTAATCAACCTCATAACCATTCCATGTGTTTTAATGGTGATTTGAATCAAGATCTTATGGAGACAACAGTGGGTGTGGAATAAGAGACATGCCAAGAAGGAAATCAACAGGAGGAAACAACTCAGTAAGATGCATCTCCGAATGTGACCACACTTGTCAATTGGCAGGCTGGAGATTTCTCTAGTATAAATCAAGCCCCTTCCCAAAGTGTAACAGCTAGTATATGGTCTAAGAAGAGAAATATTGGAGAGGGACACTAATCCAATTCAAATGATCCACAACCCTCTATCACCCAACAAGGTATCGGTAACCAAAATGCAGCTCTAAATGTGTAAGATCGGCCCAAGCCACCTTCTAGACTAGCTCAAGTGCCAGTTGTAATGGCCCATGTACAAGTAAAAATTATGCAAATTAAGGGGAAAAATAGATATAGTTCATCTCCATTCAAAATTATTGAGCAGATAAGGAAAATGAATGTAAACATCTTAATGTGGAAGTCATTAGCTATCTCAAGACAAAGAGACCTATTGCAAGCTGCTATGATGAATTAGTCAGCATCGAATCAATCATTTAAAGAGCAGGAGAAGGTAATCACCAATGCAACTTAGCATGGAGGAAATTAGGGGGGCCAACAAGGTAAAAATTTGAATCCGCCACCATTCTATATCTCTTTTATCATCGAAGATAAGTTGGTACATAATTGTATGATTGATTCAGAAACAAGTAGCTCTGTAATGCCAAAACAAATAGCTGATCAATTGGGTCTTCAATATAAAGTCATTTCTAAAGGTGTGGTGCAATTGGAAGGGACATAGATAACAATGGTTGGAGTAATCAAAGGATTAAGCCTTACATTGCATGCATGTCCCAATGTGACCATCTTGTAAGATGTATTAGTCATAGACTTGCCACCACTCTTTGCATTGTGTCTGTTAAGAGACTTCACCACTAAAATTTGAGGCTATTTGTTTGCTGATTGGTCCCACATGTTATTTAGGACTTGGTATGGAGCTAAGGCTATAATCAGATTTGAGCCTATTGTGAACTTCCATATTGAGCCTCATACACTAAGCCCAATTAATGCAAATTTCTCGGCTCTCGATTAGGAAGATTTTCCAAGCACTTATGAAATAGATACCAAAGTAGGAATCATTTAGGAATCAACCCTTAATTATTGGGATGATAAAAGGCATGCATTTGAACCTTACAAGGAAATGGAAGAAGTTGAATTAGGGGTCTATTTTTTTCATGAAGAAAATTCACCACTTCCTAGTATCACCAAGAAAGATGCTAAAGATGATAATGAGGTATGGGAACTATTATTTGATGGCTCAAGGAGTAGGCAAGGTGCTGGAGGAGGAGATATGCTTGTTTCACCACAAGGTACAAAATATTACCCAGATTCCTGTTTTAAATTCACTTTCTCAAACAACACAATTGAGTATGAAGACTTGATCCATGAATTACATTGGGCAAGAAAGAGAGGTATTAAAAAATTGCAAGTGTTTGGGGATAATGAGTTAATCATGAACCAAGTCAGAGGGAAACATGCTACTAAGAATGATCTACTCAATTCCTACAAGCATCATGTATGGTATCAGATTGAAAACCTTAAAGCATTTAATATTCAAGCCATACCAAGAAAGAAGAACAAAGTTGTGGATAGGCTTGCGGTAATTAGAGAAACATTTGATGGGGTGGAAAAAATTAAGAGAGATAAAGCACAACAACATATTCATGTCATTGTAAGGCCATCTATACCAGAAAATAGCATAAGATGGAAGGTTTTCGAGAATGATTAGCAGATCATTAATTTTTTACAGGAGGAGGCTGAGTTCTTAACTAAAAATCAAGAGAAATTAGAGCAGTAGTATGGGGATCAAGTAGTGTAGCTACAAAAAAACAAATTTCCAAAGGGTTTAGTGACTTTAGAGTCAATATTCAACCCAAATTATCAATTCTAGAAAGAGAAGGCCAATATTCAAGTCAAAAAGGAGGATTTTGAACCCATTTCGGTTGGAGAAGGTAAGACACTCCAAATAGGCAAGATGAGTAGTGAACAAGAAAAGTACAACCTTGTGCAGCTTTGCCAGGAATTCCCAGATGTTGTTTCATGGAGCTATGAGGATTTGAAAGGTTTTAACCCAAATTTAGAAAGTCACCTCTTTCACCTCGAGATAGGTCTTCCAAAGGTATACGAGATTTGGAGTTTCCTTGAACCCAAAAAAGTGCATATTCACGGCATGTGAAGGTAAAATTTTACGCCATATTGTGTCAAAGGAAGGACTAAAAATTGATCTAGAGAGGGTAGAAGCCATCCATGATCTACCATTACCAAGTCATAACAAGGTTCTCCAATGCTTCTTGAGGAGGATAATTTATTTTGGAGGTTTGTACCGAATTTTTCCGCTCTTTTGAAGCCATTAACGATGATGCTGAAAAATAATTTGGCTTTCAAATAGAAAACAAAGGGAAAGGAGATTTTTGAAGCTATCAAACATGCTATATCTCATGTTCCAACTCTCATTAATCTATATTTCTCCAAATACTTCTTTATATACGCATTCGGTGGTTTAGACACCATCTCGCAATCTTAGTGCAACAGAGTAAGGAAGGATTATCGTAGCCTATTGTATTCTTCAACAAAATCATTATAGACTATGAGGTAAGATAATCATTTATTGAGAAACATGTCCTTGTCATGATCAAAAGTTTGAAGAAGTTCAAACATTTAGTGTCAAATAATAGAATTCATCTATTAGTTTCACACTCTCATGTAAAATATTTTATTTTGAACAAGGAACTCAATGAAAAGAGATTTGGTTGGATAACCAAGGTCATGGAGTATGAAATTGATATAAATGTGACCAAATTAGCTATGGGGAAAGGGTAGTGTGAGCAGGTAGCTTCTATCTAGATTGATGATTTGAGAGAGGAGGAAGAAGTTGTTATTGTGTTACAAGGTAATCAAGAATAGGATATAGGTGGTATACTGTTCCTTGTTGGACTCAAGATATCATATATTTTCTTCAAATAGGTCAAAGTCCTCAGGGATTGAGTAAATCCAAAAGGAGGCATTTTAGACTTTATTGCATCCCATACATGCTTATAGATAGTATGTTTTTCAAAAGGGATATGCATGGTGTCCTCCTAAGGTGCATCAAGACATATTAGATAGAGAGGGTATTACACGAGTTTCATGATGGAGAGGTATGTTGTCATTTTTCCCTAAAAGAAACAACTATTAGAGTCACGAGGATTGGTTATTATTGGCCTAATATTTTCAATGATTGCTACTCATACATCAAGAAATGCAAGAAGTGTGCCTTCTTCACAGCTAAAGAGAAGCTAGCAGCCCTCCCACTCCATCCTATCTCAGTTAAATAACCTTTTATGCAATGGGGGATAGATTTTATTCAGATGATCAATCCAAGTTATAGCCTAGGTCACAAATGGATTCTTTACACCACAGACTACTTCACTAAGTGAACAAAAGCAATTACACTTAAGGAAGCAAATGAAGCTAGAATTCTAGATTTCTATGAAGGTATTGCAACAAGGTTTGGTGTTCCTTCCACTATAATATCAGATAATGCCTTAGCTTTTCTTAGAGAAAAGATATCTAATTGGGCTATTAGGAATGACATATACTTGAGAACCTCTTCTAACTACTACCCCAGGGTAATGGGCAAGTAGAGTCCATGAACAAGAACTTGCTAAGAATCATAAGAAGAACCCTAGATGAGAATCAAAGGACTTAGCATACCAAATTGAAATCAGCCTTGTGGGCTAATAGAATCACTCCCAAGAAGTCAACTGGTTATTCCCATTTCAAGTTGGTTTATGGAAGAGAAGAAAGGCTGCAAATATCACTTGAATTACTAGCCTTGGATCTTATCAAGTAGTTGGAGTTGTTTGAGTTTCTAGATATGGAATTCAGGTATGCAGAGCTCATAGATTTGGAAGAGCTAAGAAACTAGGCCATGAAAAAAATGGAGAAAGACCAAGCTCAAATTAAGATGAGTTTTGATAGAAGGCCAAAGACAAAAACTTCCAAGTGGGAGACTTAGTCCTTAAATGGGATGCAGTAAAGAGAAAAATCAATAAGGCACTCTAAATTTGATGTTATATGATTTTAGGTTGTAAAGAAAATACTATTTTCCAGCTATCAAGGTTGGATGGAGAAGAACTGCAAATTCCAATCAATGGAATCTATCTCAAGCATTGTTATTGAGTGAAATATCCTTCTTGTACATATTAGATTAGGAGATGTAATTCCTCCAAGTGATTGTATCACATTGCATTGTTTTAGTTTAGGTTTATTTTGTAATAAGTCCTTTCACACACTCTATATATCCCACTTGGGGTGTGTATGATTTTAAGTTTTGTAGATAGTGTGTGCTGTGGCGTGTTGTGGCTTGAACATGATCCATTCTTTGGAGGGGGCATGTTTTCACGGGAAAAATCAGGTTCCAACAATAGTCCCAACCTCTCTGAATCAACTTGTGTTCCCATGACTTCTGCAGTGTTTATGCTTTTCAAGGAATCATCAATTGGTTTTATTTCATACTTGACAAGAAATCAGATTAAGGATAGTTTCAAGGGGGATTCAACCTTCGTCCTATGAATCGATTTGCAGGAGAAAGAAGTTATAGGTTCAAGAATCAATGTTTTAATGGCTCAAGGGCAGAATTCAAATTTTAGGATCACTTTTAGGTGTACTAATACTAAATCCATGCCCAATGGATGCTTCAAGTAACTAGTCTCACATAGCAAGATGTCCCAAGAGGTCACCAATTGTTATATATTTTTACCCCTGGTAAAATAGAAAAATTGGGAGGATGGGTTTGAGCATTGAACATCAATTCATGGAGCAATCTAGAATGATACAGCTGAGATTTCATGTTTTGGAAGAATTGTAAGTGATTCAGGGAAGTTTTGGAGGTCTTCGGGCCATCCATAAGAAGTTGGATTTTGGGCCTGAAGGAGTTTGCAACATGAAAGATGACATGAGCTTCAATGGAAGATTCTGATAGATGTGTCAAGAATTATAAGTCCAATAAAGTTATTATGGTAATAATTTTCTATTCCCTACATGGTGGAAAAAATGATACATCTTGAAGCATCATACACTTCCCAAGGCAGTTCATTCTTGTGGCACACAATGGGTAATACCAAGAAATAAGGATCCATTTCAAGGTACTAAAGTAAAAATTATATATTTATACTACCACCATTGGATTCAATTGGTTGTTTCCATGTGAAATCATATAAATTTTCACCCCAAAACTCATCCAGGAGCTCAAGATATCACCTTCGTAAGTTGGCCTCCCGGGGTTAGATGCCGGGTTAGTCGGGTATGTTGGTCAAATCACATTTTTGATGATCTTCACACCCATCACATTTTCATGACACACAGGTTGGCTGGATCACCAAGGTTGGATGGTACAAATAGGTTGGTCAGTCACCAAGGATGGACAAAGACGGCAAGGTTGGGACGGGTCACGAGGAGGTTGGTCAGGTCACCAAGGTTGGATGGTATGGTAAAGCTGGTCAGGTCACCAAGGATAGATGGTACAACAAGGTTGGATAGCTCATGAGGTTGGTAGGGTCACTAGGTTGATTGTGTCACATTTTTCAAGGCATATGGATAGGTTGGTCGGCCCGGCAAATAGATGACCATCAGGATGGTTGGGTAGCTCATGGTATGGAAAGAAATAGACATCCATATGACCCCCTTGGGTTATACAACCAATGATGTAAAGATGGCATTCGGGGTTGGTTGGTGACTATAGTAATGTGTGGCCCACATAGTTAGACAAGATCTAGCCCCGGGGTTGGGACAAGTCAAAGTTAGGTGACACGAGGTTAGGTGAGGCACTAGGTTGGTAGGCTCATAGGTTCATCAACTATGAGGATGGACAAGTTACAAGAAAGATGAGGGTAAGTTAATGAATAACATCCCTACAACAAGAATTAATGAGGCATGACACCCATGACCACCTGTGTAGGAAAAGTACCAAAATGAATGGTTACCCATACCTCTTTAATGCATCCTACCAGTTGGTGACTCAATTTGCCTATATATTGTAAAATTCACCTCATTTTGAGGGAAATTTTCTAGAAGGCAAAGGAACTATGTCAAAAATTTTCTAGAGCTATTATGAGCTAAAGGCCTCGAATTTGGGCTTATTGTAAAAGATTTTGTCTTGTGTTTATGGTATGATAGATTGTGCATGTTTCTAAGCAATAAAATTCATGTTTTGTGGCCATTTTTACCCTAGCTTTTATGAATTGCATCTTTTTCCTTCCATTATATTTATAAGTATATTGTGCATGTATCTATCTCTTTACAGGGTCCATAGTTTGTTGTTCTTTATGAATATAGGGAATTGAATATTGTCTTAGACACCTTTTACCAACCATCTCTTCCTCAGTTTCCTCCCCATATTTCACTCACTTGGATTATCTCACCCTTACTTAGTGCATCACCTTCACTTAGAGTAGTTTTATTTCATGCATCTTTCTATCTCTGTCTCCTTAGAAAGCATTAGAATAGGGTTAGTTGAGCTTTCCCTCTATGCACTTTGGAGAAGTTGGCACTAGGTTAGAGGAAGAAGCCAACTTTCTTTGGAGGATTATCCTACTTTCTAGGTACCACACTGTAGGATAATCCCACGTTATACAAGTTGGACTGGTTGCCTCGTACACAAAATCACAAGCAATCACGGGTGTTTTAATTTTGACATAACAGTTTTAGCACGCTCGATGGGATGAGAAGTTAATATTTTCACTTTTTATCAAGATTGGGTGTGTTTCTTGGTGAATTTCCAGCCTTTAGAGGCTTTGAAACAACACATCTGGTGACTCTGTCATTCAAATCTAGTGGTTTCAGCAGCCCAAGTTTATCAAGTTCATGAGAAGAGTGTAAACCAGTCTAGAACAAGAGAAGAAGGTATCTTTGAATACTTCTAGTTATCTCCAGGAAGAGGAAGGAGAGAAAGAAGAGTACAAAGGTCTCCATCTCCACCAAGCAAAACATTATCCACACCTCCACCACAGTAAACCCTTTCTTCAATCGAACTAGGTTTCTCAGATTTTTCACATTGTGTGAGTTGGGATAAATTATCGATCCCCTTCTCACTAGGTTTTCCTATCTAATAATCCTATTATCATTATTCCTAAATACCATGGTATTATCACATACATACATGCGAGAAAAACATGAAAATGATAATTCAAGCATCCAAATATCAAAACATCCAAATATCTAAACATCACCAAATACCATCAAAAATCATCATCATCACCATCATCATCATCATCATCATCATCATCATCATCATCATCATCATCATCATCATCATCATCATCATCATCATCATCATCATCATCATCATCATCATCATCATCATCATCATCATCATCATCATCATCATCATCATCATCATCATCATCATCATCATCATCATCATCATCATCATCATATATATATATATATATATATATATATATATATATATATATATATATATATATCATACAAAATGACTTTATGGATCAAGCACTATCATCCCCTATGAGGGGTATCTAGATGCTTTGGGTGTTTGAGGCCATGCTATCTTCTCGAGTTGTATAAGATATGGATGTCACCCTAGATCGGCTCGAGAGTCATCTCCATGTGTCATGGCTAGGTGTGTCTCTAGTGACGTAATCCACATCGTAGCTATCTCTGGGAATATTTGAAGAAATATTCTTTCTCCTATACTAGGGTTGCATGTGCCTATAGTAGACTCTACAACATCACATTTATGTTGTCGGTAACCTCTTGAAACTATGCATCTCTATATCGCTTCACTTTCCTAGATGCCTCACCCACTAAATGAAATGATCACACCATATCCATGATTGGTGGTGTTGTTACATCCACCATCATTGTAGTATCTTGGACATCTAACATAGAGTCTAGGATCTCATGTTGGGTGCTGAAATGTTATTTATTTTGACCTATTACACACCTCCTTTTGACAATCTTTGATTTTTTTACCTATTTTCCTTCATCATCATGACATCTCAACACCACAATATCACGACATCCATCCCATGGGCCCCTAGATAAGTTATTTATGTCTTATTTTATTGATGATCCTATAGTGTTTCCTTTCATTTTTAGCTCTCCAAGGTTCTTATAGCATTGCGCTTGTATGTGGTAGGACAAATGAAACTATTAGGTATGCATTAGTGGGTATATTTCATTTCATCTAGTCATTTCAGCATTCCTTTATGTACTTACTTTAAGTATCTTTCAATATCAATGTTATAGAATATCTTTTCCATTGACCACCCATGTTTGTTATTATGATATGCGATGATCAATGGCTAGGGCATATGTATATACCTAAGTTTTCATTTTCCTCTTCCATACCAGTTATTAACAATTTCATTGTGCGAGATAAGGGTCACCGATGCATAAATTTCTTGATTAGCTGCATTAAGGGGCATACCAGGGAATGGGAATGGTTATTCATGTAACCATTATGGGTTAGAGACAATACACAGAGAGATTGTCACTATTTGGTCACATCCTTAGTTTTTCCTGCAATAGTTATCATTGTCCTCCTTAGTCTCATGCATATCATATTCATGATTTCTTGTTTAAATTCCACTATTTTTCACCTTATCCATCCTCTTTCATGACCCATGTCACATTAATTTTACCTTTCATGACACATTACTTTATTTTTGCATCCTTGGCCGACACAATATCCCATGGGCAATTGCTTTGGTGTTATATTTTCCCATGAATGACACAATCACTCGTGGGATATGGTGTCTTATATATACATTCACCTCATTTGAGATTCTGAAGAAAATTGAAGATAAGACATTTGAAATGTCATTTTCCCTACTCTTTTACTCCATCTTTGCATCTTCTCACTTTACTTTTGGTTTATCTTACATTTTTCTTGGATTGCATTGGTCACTCTTCTTCTTGGATGATTTCTTACATTATTGATTCATCATATAACGAGTCTAGGATAGGAATGGTCTTCCCCTACTCCACCTAATAGTGATTCTCTCTCTATGTACTACTTTTCAAGGGAGATAGATGCATCAATGATCACCTTACATGAAAATGTAATTTCTTTAACCATTTTTATCATTTTTCATAGATTAGTTCATTTCATATTCTTTATTGTGTTATATTAGCTTAGTGTTATGAATTTTTAATGCTAGTTAGCATAGTAATATTATCAAATATCAGCTCCGTAGTTACTTTCATTTCAATTATTCCATGCATGCTTCTCTTATTGTTGATAGACACCTCTCCACACCTAAATAACGATATCTCAAAGAGGGTTACTTCCTTTATCTCAATTTTGGTGCTTGGAGACCCTAGGTTGACCTAGTGTAAGGGTTAATACCCTCTAGATATATGAACCAAGCACTCACCATAGCCACTTTAACTTTATACCCTTGTATTCATGTACATGTGTGTCTCCTACTTGTTTCCTTGATACCCTTATCAAATAAATGATTTAGAAGTGCATGTTATTTAGAAATATTTGGCCATATAATTTCATCTCAAAAACATGATGAGAAAGACACCAGGATGATTTGATAGCGATTGACAAGAACGGAAGTTTCATAGTTAGCAGTTTCACATTTTTGTAATATTACTAATTTTTCTTCTATCTTCAAAGGCCCAACAAGGACAAGTGGCATCATACAATGAAGGAAACTTTGTAGCCTCATATTTGGTAATTTCACAATTTTTGCAATTTTTTTTTCTCGTGCTCCTACCCCTACCATCTTGAAGGAATAGACATGTGTAAGTGTCTGCAGATTAGAAAAAAAGAAAAATTTCAAGCCAAATATGAGGTTTTTAAAGACTGGTCCAATTAGTGAATAACACGTCATTTAAGTAAATATGATGTGGCCAATTTATCCACATGTAAGGCCTATATTCAAACATGTATTATAAGATCAATGGTCATAGATTTATAAAATATATGGATTTATGGTTGCCATTAATTGGAGTGTTCAAAGACCACTATATGGTTAAATTTCATGACAAGTATCTCACTTTGCATTCAAATTTCAAGATTGTTAAGTGTTTTGGAGCCCTAGAGTGAGAAGAATCCATAATTTCTGCATTTAATTTGTGCAAGAATCATTTTTAAATCTCTAACAACATTTTGAAAGTTATTATTGATTCATAAAAATATGACTAATTTTTGTGGGAAAGTTTATTTATGGGGTTTATGTGTGTTTTCTGGTGTAGTGAATTTTTACCAAGCATTCAAGGAGGGTTTCATATGTACAAGTTGTTATTAGTCCATTTCTCGAGAGAATTGTCTACCATTTTTCCTTGAAATAATGAAGATTCAATTGTTCGATGTCCCAACCTTATCCCACCTTACTTATAACATGGAAAAGATTACAGATACAAATTTATACAATGTATACTTGGATGAATTCCTCCATAGGCTACATGTAGTTGACAAAAATTAAGTCATGGAGAAAATTTATAGGAGTGGTATTTCTGTAGTTGTTGTGTTTCCCCATCGATTCAATATAAATGGGCCTGTGCACATAGCTATGAACCAAAGAAGAGAGAAGTTAGGGATGGGAGTGGTGCTCTAGTTTTTTCTTTGACCTCAAACACCTTTGATGATATGTTAGGGCTCCTAGATGTTGATCAAGTAGTAGACATTTCAGTTGAGAAAGAAGAAAACTTTTGGAATGCCAACATTGAAAAATATTCCAAAGTATTGAATAACCAGTGGCTTGAGAAGCCAAGGATTTATGCTACTAGAATCCCTAAGAAGTTGAGTAGGGTTGACTTTGTTGAAGAAATTGGGGACATTATCACCCTGTTAAATAGGATTTTAAGGAATGAGTCTATTTATCCCTACAATGATTGGATGTTTAGATTCATCCAAATCATTCTGAGTGGAAAGGAACCTATCCATTGGGGGAGATAATAAGTAATCCCATCCATAAAAACTCTTTGAGATGGAAGTACAGATTGAGGGAGATTCTAATAACAAATGTGAATTATACATGACCTCCTATATAGTATATAACATTTATGCCACAAATCATTCCCAGGGTTGGTGAAAGCCAAGGAATTTTCTTAATTCAAGGTATATGATGTATACCTGCATCTCAATTTAGATAATCAATGGTATAATTTCATGTTGGTCCATGATGTATGATTTTCCCTATTCTTTATTTACTTATATCGAATGGGATTCATATAGAATATCATATAGGGAAAGAAAATTAGTCACTAAATATAGATTTTATTTCATCCAATTAAAATTTTTCACTTATATTAGAGTAAGTGGCTTCCATGGCACACCCTACATGTTTCCTAGGTACTTGGATGATAATTGGGCACTTCGGAGTTTTCAAGGTAGCCGGCAGAGATCCACAAGCTCATTACAGGAAACATAAAACTAAGGTCAGATTCTCACTCACTATTAGAAAATATGCATGCCCTACATTGGTTAACGTCAAAATCTTGGAGGATGAAATGAATAGGTTTATTGTACACACTCAATAATTACACAATGCTACATTAAAGGACACAATAATTCATCGATGATGAAAGAAATATTTTCTAGAGTAATGATGAGATCCCAATCCTCTCCCTTTACCTTCAACATATTTTTTGTGACCTGTTTGTCCATGTTTTTAAGTTTTAAAGTTCATTGCATCCTTTTAAGCTATTTTCTCTTTTTGTTCTTAGTTTTAGCATTTAGGTATACGATTTTTGTGGTAGTTACAAAACCGTAGCATCAGTTATGTAACCGTAGTTCTATATAGACTGGAAGTTACACAACTTCCAATCTACAGATTGGTGTTTCGTCACCTTTACCCAAAAGTTAAAATGTGTGTTTTACAATGCATTTCTTCAGTTTAGGAGTGATTTTATCACTTTTTTCTAAATCATTTTTCCTAATTTTGAGCTCATTAGATTTGTATTGGAATACTTTTCTTAGTTTACTATGTTTAGAATGTTGATTTTCCTTATTTGGATGTGTTTTCACTTCTTGTTGAACATGTGTTTTAGACTTTTCTTCCCCAAAATTTTATAAAATCCCATATTTTACCCAAATGATGGACTGGAGTTTTTATATTTGATTAAAAAGTTATACTTCCAAAATCTTGCTAGTAATCACATAGAAAACCTCTTAATTACTTTGTTCCTTCATTGTATTTTCAAAAATTTTCTTGCAACCAACCAACTACACCCATTTTTTTGTTTTTATTGCTACCATCCAACACTCTACACACCTTGTATCAATTGGAACTCATCTCAACAAGAGAAAAGAAAGCTAAGGAGACACAAAATTTGATCGAAATCATAAGAAATTAAAAATGCACGCTAAAAATTTTCTTGTTAAAACGATGATTTTTTTCGGATGAATTTTAACATTGTGACTTTTCCATAATTTTAGTAATTTTTAAAAATTAGAATGTTTATTATGGAATCGGAAAAACCAAAAGAAAATGTAACAACGGTGACACAACCTGTTCTTAACAAATTTTGGCGTAAAGCCTACATCTTCAGTCCATATTAAGGATCCAATATATTAAAATCGTCTTTAAAAAAACTTACAAATGGTTTACAAAGTGATTCATACTTTCCATAACCTGTAAAAAGAATGTTCATGAAAAATAACCCTCGTCTCCTTTATAAATTTTCCTCCAAACTGAATCTAACTCTTAAAAATCTATAAAGGCTTACACAATCCTGGAAAATTAATTCTAAATATGGTAACTTGCTCCTTATATGGCATGTCAACCACCTCTACCCCAACAGTCACACTAGTTTTTACATCCACATGGTTAGTGGGTCAAACCCCTCTAACCTTCACCAGTGGTATATTTTCTATGTTGGGGATTAAATCCCACATTCATGGGAGAGTTGAAGGTTTTGGTATTTACATTTGGGCACATGGTACGATTTGTTGGTCATATGAATACTTTTTCTAGGACCATTTTGGTCGGCCGTGGAATAGGGAGGTATGTAGTTGGTGGTTAAGCAACCAAGTTGGGTATTAGTTCAGCTTGGTCACCCTCGTTGAGTCAAGTTGTCACACCAGAGGTAGCTCAATTACAATGCATAGACTTTAAAATTCAAAGAAATATATATCCCACATACACCATGGATTCAAATATAAGAACACTTATATAAATAAGTTGTAATATAGTGAAATGAGGAAACTCAACCAAAGCGACCCATCCAAAAAAGAGTGTGTCAATCCTAGTTGAGGGGCCCCAACCAAAAATAGCGAGACCCACCCATTCATTAATGAGTTTTGAAGACCCAGATGAAAAACACATTTTGATTCCATACCACATTGTCATATATCATTATTTCATTGGTCCACTTAGCATATGTGCATGCATCTATGTCATCACAAACCTACACATAGTCTTTTATTTTTTTCATTAGCCAAAAATTTTAGTGTGTAATAACTTATACATACGACATGTATTTTAAGCATTCAAGATATCTGTCAGAATGCTCTCAATATGTTCTACACAATGAAACTAATTGTAACATATTTTGGAAAGATCATAGACTGGTGTTTTTTAATGATAATATTGTAGATTAATCCTCCCCACTAAGAAAATTTTGGACCTCCAAAATAAATTTCAATTGGTAAATAGGCGAGGTACTTTTCCCTCACTGTTAGGGTTTCCATCCATTTCACCTTGTTTAGATGCATTCCCTTTAAACCCACATAAATATATTCAACATCACCCCTTTGCAAGGTTCTCACCTTCATATCAAAAATGACATCTTCCTGCAACTCATCTAAATACTCAAGAGAAAACCATCAACATAAGGTACAAAAATATTAGCATCATGATCAATAATCATAGGAGGTTCATATAACTTCATATTTTCAACATTTACAACTGAATAAATTTGCATGTAAGGAGGTAAATCCAACCGGAAAGAATTATTACCAACTTTCTCCAAGATTCGGAATGGACCATACTAAATTGGTTTCTTTTTACCTTCACCTATCAGTCTTTCCTTATTGATGTGAAGCCAAACTAAATCACCCACTTGAAATTTGTGACCAGTTTTATGTTTATTATGCCTAGCTTTATATATTTTTTAATTTTTATCCAATTATTATTAGACAAACTGATGGACTAGTTGTATCTTCTACAAAAATATCTTATATTTTTCAATATCACTATGTCCATTAATAACAATTTCTTGTCCAAAAGATAAATCTAATGGATATTTAGGAAGATAACCAAAACAAGTCTCAAATGGAGAATTCATAGTAGAAGAATGAAGTGCATGGTTATAAGCATGTTACACATAATACAAATGTTCATCCCACAATTTAGGATGTTTACCACAATAACCCATAAGAATATGTACCACTATATGGTTTACAACCTCTATTTGACCATCGGTTTGTGGATGAAAATAAATACTTTTCTTTAGCTTGGTGTCCATCAAATCCCACAAAGTTGACCCGAAGTCCCTATCAGAAACAATAGAAGTGAGAAAACTAAAATGAACCCATACATACTGAAATAATAAGAGTATAGTCCCTTCACCAATAATTTTTTTAGTACAAGGAATCAACACACACATTTTGATAAATCTATCCACAACCACATATAAATAGTTGTGTTTCCTTTGTTACATGGGAAAACCTCCTACAAAATCCATGGAAATAATTTCCTGTGGATTTGTAGGGACAAGAAGAGGAGTGTAAATTCCTAACTTCCTATTTTTAGGATTGCTTATGGAACAAATAACACATCCTTTTATATACTTGGTTACATATTATTGCATTTAAGGCCAATAACAATACATCTATAAATGTGCAATTATTTTACCAACACCAAAATGACCAGATATAAGAGAAGTGTGAGCTTCCTAATCATATGCACTCTTTCATCTTGTGGAATGAAAATTTTACCAAAATGATATAGGATTCCACCATGAACATGATAATACTATTCTCCTACATTTTTTCAACTCGTAAAATCTCCATAAGCTTCTTTTAAATCAACATCATTAGCATACTATTCTTTATAACTATCATGAGCTAGAGAACTATGCTATAAAAGAATAGATGTAATAACAACTATAGGTCTAGATAGCATATCAATAATCTTATTTTGTATACTTTTCTTATACCTAATCTTGATACGAAACTATTGTATGAAACCCATCCAATAGAAGTGTCTAGATTGTTTCATCTTAGTATGTGTGTGAAGGTATTGGAGGGGATGCTGATCTATATGAATTACTATTTCCTTGTCCATCAAGTAATGTTTACATTTTTGTACACTTTGTACCAAAGCATATAACTCTTTATCATAGATTGGATAGTTTTTTATTACACTCATGAATATTTTAGAATGGTAACAAATAGGATTTTTATTCTCGCATCAAGATCTCCCCTATTACATATTCAGTCACATCTATCTCGATCTAACATGGTTATAAGTTTAGAAGTGCTAAGATAGGAGAAGTTTTGATTTTATTTTTCAGTTAATCAAAATTTATCGATGTTTACCTCTGCACCTTTGAAATACGTGTTTAATGTTAATCAAAGAATACAAAGGAGATGCATAAATGAGAAGTTAGTAATAAATTTTCTCCATTACTGAACTACACCAAGAAATATTCTAACCTCTATTACATTATTAGGTTTAGGCCAGTTAAAAACGACCTCAAATTTTTTAGGATTAATTTTCAATATACCATGTCCCACAACATAACCCAAATAAACCAAAGATGTTTTCCCAAATTCACATTTAGACATCTTCATATATAGTTTCTCCTTTCTTAAAGCATCTAAGACTTTCTGAATATGAATGATATGACCATCCCATGATTTACTGAAAATCAAAATATCATCTAAGTAGACTATCACAAAATCATCAATGAATGGGCTTAAAATATAATTCATCACACACATGAATGTATCCAGTACATTGCACAATCCAAAAGGCATAACAAACTATTCAAACAAATATTTAATCATTCTAACCTGATGATAACCACTTATTAAGTCTAATTTAGTGAAATAAATAATATTTTTCAATTGATCCAATAAATCATCAATACGAGGAAGAGGGTAACGATTTTTCACCATGATTTTATTCAAGGCACAAAAATCAACACACATCCACCATGTGCCATCTTTCTTAGGCACCAAAATGATAGGTGAACCAAAAGGAGATGAACTTGGATGAATAATTCCTTTTTCCAATAGTTCCATCACCTACTTCTTGATTTCCTCGTTCTCAACCATGGATAATATATACATACTAATGTCGGGAGAGGTGCATCCTACAACAATTTTATCTCATGTTGAGCCCCTCTTTTAGGAGGTAGACCTTGTGGATCTTGAAAAACATCATAATATTTAGAATATTTTTAACTAAGTCATTACAATGTTTAGGATCAAAATCTTCAAAATCTTTGTCATGATATTTTTCTTTAGCTTTTATCACCATGAGTACAAAATTCTTGCTTGAATTTATAAGCCTTTTCATCTTCCTTACAGTAACTAAAGAAAGACTTGTTTTCACATGATGAGCTCTAACAATATATTCAATCCCATCTTTAACAAGTATTTATTCTCTTCCCTGTAGAATATTTCTTTACGATCATAAAGATAAGGAATTCCCAAAACCACACCACAAATTTCTAATGGAACAACATCCAAATCAACCTCATTAATGAACTTGTCAGTAATTAAAAATCTGAATCTACAAGTTTTCATTACTTGCAATTTTGCATCATCACAACCCCAAGCCAAAGGATAAGGATTAGGATGTTCTTTGGATTGGAGTCCCAATTTATCCACAACCTCCTCTACAATCATATTATATTGACATCCACTATCAAATATAATGTCTAATTTTGTATGCTTAGAATCAACTATAAGGTGGAAATTTTCATTTATTTTCTTCTCATCATGCATAGATTGTTGTTTAGAATAAGATGCAATATTAGGTGAATTGGTGCTAGAAGAAGAGGAAGAATTACAACATGAAATCCAATGGATTTGATCTTGGTTTCACCTCCAGAATCTAATGCAAGATACTGCACCATGGTATTGGTTTTATAATATTTTCCTTTCGTATTGTTAAACCAATTAGGATTTGATTATGTATGTAACTTCCAACACTTAGATTCATCATGATTTTTTTACAATAATTACAAAATGGTTTATCATCTTCTTTCTTAACAAGTAGAATTATTATTTTTCTTTCCCTTTCCTTTACCTTGTTCTTTCAAACCTTTTTCCTTGCCTTCGATTGTTTTTCTTGTGTTTTGAGGAGGAAGACTCTTTAGTCATTTTCCCTCTTGCTTCCAAATGATTATCTTACACACACACCACATCAATATTAGTAGGATTAAGCATGAGAATCATATGTCTCAAATAACTATGTAATCCACCAATATATTTTAGCAGTGTTTCTTGTGTATGGAGAGAAATACCAAGAATGAGAGCCCTTTTTATAAAATCTTGTGTATAATCCTAAACACTATATCCCTTATTTTTCCTTAAAATTTTCCAATCCATCATGGCTTGTTGCATATAACCCAAAGGATAAAATTATTTTCTTAGATTAGAAACAAAATCATTCTAAGAAGATATTTCTTTACCTTTTTCTCATCCACTTCTTAAAGCTTACTCTCCCACCAGATGAGTGTTGTGCCACCCATTTTAAATTTTTTCTTCATCATCAACAATTTTCTGAACCCTGTAATATACTTCAATCTTCTTGATCTAGTTATCCAAATTTTCTACATTAATCTCTCCATTATACATTAGAAATTCAAACTTAATATCTAGTTTTAATGAAGGAATAAAATCATAATTTTTTACCACTTTTCAAAGATGGAGAATCAGATTCAGATGAAGAAGAAGACTCTTCTTTCTTTTTACCTTTCTTGGCTTCTTTCTCCAACTTTCTTCTCTGATCTCGATATAATTCCTCCACCATCTCTTTCATTTTCATGAAGGATTTTCGAAATTATTCTTCTCTATCCTTAGCCATATTTGTGCTTCATGACCCTCTTGATCTAATTTCAAGATCAACTCATTATAATTCTCCTTCACCTTTTCTAGAGTGATACCTTGTAAACATTTGCAATATTAAGTAATTGTTAAACTAGTCATAGACCATCTCTGATACCAAATGATCTAAAATCATAAGTAATTTAAAAACACACCAAAAATTGCTTTAAAAATGATGATTTTTGGATGAATTTTAACATTATGACCTTTCAATAATTTTTACAATCTACAAGTTGATTGTGGAATTAAAAAAATAGAATAAAATGTAAGAATAGTGAAAAAAATTTGTTGTTAATGAGTTCGAGTGTAAAGCCTACATCTTCGGGTCCATATTAAGGGTATGATCTATTAAAATCACATTTAAAAAAATACAAATGATGTACAAAATGATTCATAACTTCCATAACTTGTCACGATAATTCTCATGTAAAAATAACCCGGCCTTCTTTGGAATTTTTCCTCCAAACTAAATCTTACTCTCAAAAATATCTAAAGGCTTACATCATCCTCGGAAAATTAACTCTACATAGAGAAACTCACTCCTTATATAACATGTCAACCACATCTACCCCAACAACCGCACTATTATTTACATCCACGTGGTTAGGGGGTCAAACCCATCTAACCTCCATTGGTGATATATTTTCTATGTTGGGGATTAAATCCCACATTCATAGGAGTGTCGTTGGTTGTGGTGTTTAAGTTTGGGTAGTTAGTATGGTTTATTTGTCTTAGGAATGATTTTTCTACATCCACATTGGTTATTCGGTGGAACATCAAGATATGTTGGGAAGGTGTTCAATCAAATAAGCTAAGTTTGGCAGAGGCTATGTTGGGAGTTTATTCACCCCCAAATATGTCGAGTCAATATTATAACTAGGCTATTTTGAGCCATAAGTGTTATTACAATTAGGTAAGTCCTCAACATTCACCTTCATTATCTGGGTGGGTTGATAATTATTCCCAAATATTTATATCTTCATATGCATATATTATCCAAGGGTTGAACACTACAACCATAAGAATCGAAGATATAGATCATTTAAACCAAAACACACAACCAGAGTTCTCAAGTTCTAACAATATAAATTTTACAGGAGAACATGGTCTTTATCCATGGGTTTATCAAGACCTTAAACCAATATGTAATCTAAGTCCTTTACATCATATTTATAACCAAACGATGAAATTTTAGTGTGGCTAGATTAAATTAGTCACCGCCTCGACACTATAGATGGGACTTTGGATAGGATGTAAGCATACACCAATGTCCTTTTACAAAACAATGTTGTATAGCCCCTCAAAAGTTAGAGAAAATAATAAAAAGGGGGAGTCAGTTAACAAATAATTTATAAGGGGGTATGTGAGTTAATAAATACATAATTTAATCTAATATTGTAGAGTAACTGATGTATAAAATGATAAAGTACAACAATGAAACAAGAAATATAAGATATAAAGTATGAAATCCTAAGAAAGAAGACTTATCTAATATATGTGCAATCTGGAAGTGATCTGAATAGGGATAAGTGTTGAACAGAATGTAAGTAACGTTGTTTTAGATTTTTGTTAATTTTGGAGCTCATGAACGAGGATCGGGCAGGGGTACCTACAGAAGGATAAGGGTGTATGGGTGATGATGACTAGATGTAGGCATCCGTGACTAAATAAAATATTTGGATTTGGTTCATGTTATGTCTCAAGGTTGTCAAAATTATTCCCTATTGATAACCTGGTTGGCACTCCTAGATATCGAAGGTACTTGCAACCTACAAGATCCTACAAATCGCATCAAACCTAAAACGTAAAATGCAGAATGGGAGTCAAACTGACCCCGTAGGTCACCCGAGAGTGAGCTTACATCTAAGCACCGTAAAACATCTCATAATCCATGTAGTTCTGGTGAGTGTGTGTGGAAATTTTACCCTAGGATGCCCTATTGCAAGTTACACTTGATAGCGGGTTAAACTAGAATGTGGCAATGTAATGAAATGTGTGGATAGAATAGAATGAAATTCCCCTTCCTATATCATGTATGCAAATTATGAGGTACCTTTTCTCTTGAATGAATGTTATATGGATGACTTAGAGTGCTTTAGGTTCCCTTTGAATGCAATCTTAGGTGATAATAGTAATACTTAGAGTTTGGTATTTGATTTTGAACACATAACTATGTATTTGTATAATTCCTTGTTTGAATTTCATAATTGACAACCTGGAAGGCCAACCCATAAGTGGAAAAAATTCCCAAAAGATAAAATAAACCCAAACGAAGTGAGTAAGGTGAGAAAGGTTCACATGCACCCGAGAGGATAGGGGCACTTGGGCACTTATGTCCTAGTTGGGCATTGGTGTCCGAGGCCATGAAAGATAAATGAGTTAAGTTACAACTAAGTTGTAGGGTATGTAAGACCGAAGAGAAAAATAATAAATAAATAAAAGAGGCCAAAGATAGTTGTCAACCACTAGTTTTCATTCTTAGGAATCACATAAATTCCAGTATACTTTTAGGACCTAGAAATATACCCAAGTGCATGATTTTGTATCTAAATTTTCCCACACTTTATTTTTTTGAGTGAATACTCAATAACATAAAGTACATAATATATACATACTTTATGATCTCGTGAGCGTGTGGTGAATAGTGTGTCAAGTGGATAAGTGAAACATGAAGTGATTGCAAAGTGAAGTGTGAAGATTAGGAAAAGAAAGTGAACCTAGGGGTGAAGCATATTCATTATACCATGTTGTTGTGCTTGTATTTTGTTGTCGAAGGTTGATTCTTGTTGCATATTAAGGACATACCTATAAAATAAGATCAAAAGAGTAGTCAAAATCCTGTATATGAAAAATATGAGCAAAGTATGTAAAAGTGTGTAAAAGTAGTAATAAAGGAAAGTGTGCACCTGATGTAAAAGAATGTAAAGGATAGAAAATGTCCTAAAAATGATGTGGAAAGGATTGAATTTGGTGTGAAAATTTTGGACATGAAGTACCCTTTAGAATGTTAGAAAGATAAAATGTATTTCATGGCATGTATGTATCAATGGAAAGTAATGTGCTAGTAAGTAGAAGTAGTAAATGATGAAACAATATCACTTGTAATGTGTGAGAGTAGGAAAGGTAGATTCCCCCATGAGCCTCAATGGGACTAGAAAAGGATATAGTGTCAAGCATCATTACAACATGTGAAAATATGTAAGAGATATGCAATCACTCCAAAATATCAAGTGAACATGATTGTGTGTGTATAGAAGGATAATGACACATTGAGTATCCGACTAGCACAAGAAGAAAAGTAAATCATGTAATTAGTATAAGGAATCTGAAAGAGTTGGCGAGAATCATACCGAAAATCTGTGCACCACGATAAATTTTCACTCAAGGAAACATAATAGCTCCAACGTAATCATAAGGAGGAATCGATCAATCAATGGAAGAGCTTTCATAATAGAATAAAGATTACATATAGAGAAAAGACAATAGAGTGTCTTGGCATACTCATAAATGTCAAATGAAGGGATACATATAAGTGCTGAGTAACCCTAGTGCATGTAACACAAGAAACCCTAAACCTAACCCTAAACCTAACCCATGTGAGATGACCCTCCATATGTGTGGAGGAAATATAGGATGCCACACACCAACACCCCCTTCATCGAAGTCAGGGTAGCGGATATGATGAGTCGATAGAAAAAGAAGACACTCCTAAACAACTAAGAAAGATGTGTCAATGGGGCCCAAAAATAAAGGCACGATAAGGTGCCCATATACAAATAACATCTTCTGGAAGAAGAAGTAGAATATAAATATATAGCCCAAAGAATATGAGCAGCTGCATAAGACCTCACCCCAAGAAGAGACCACAAGTGAAGAAACTTCACCTTAGTGAAGGGCTTGGTGAATATATCTACAATCTGATCAGTTGTCTAAATGTACTAAATGTCGATGATACCATCATGAATAAGCTCTTGTATGAAGTGCATATGGATCTCAATGTGCTTCATCCACTGATGCTGAATTGGATTTCTAAAAATTGAGATTGTGCTCGTGTTGTCACAATAGACAATGGTGGGCCACTAAAAGTGGAGGCCAAAATTTGTCGAGAATACCATGTAGTCAAATAACTTCGTGGCAACATTAAGCGATCCTATATATTCTTCCCCTATAGATGATATCACAATTGCATTCTGCTTCTTGCTAGACCAACTAATAGGACCCGAACCAAGAGAGAAACTGTAGCTAGAGGTAGATTTTTGATGATCTAAGTCACCAGCCCAATCAAAATCTATGAACCCAATCAAGTCAATATCCACCCCTCCATGATAGTGAATGCCATCAGTATAGGTTCCACAAACATAATGAAGTATCCATTTAGCTACTTTCCAATGTAACTCATGTGGCACCTGCATGAATCTAGACACAATCCCAATAACATATGATAAATCCTGGTTGAGTGCGAGTTAATTAAATCAAGAACCCCACTAACTATCAATAAAGGGTACCATCAACCAAGGGAGTAGAGAAATTAGAAACCAAATTAACCCTAGAAAGAAAAGGAGTAGGAGAAGACTTGTAATCGGACATCTGAAAATGAGCAAGCAAGTCAAGAGCATACTTAGGTTGTGAAATCAAAATTCCCAAGTCAGATTGTGAAATCTATATCCCAAGAAAGTAATGAAGCTTAGACCTAAATCAGCCATGGAAAACTTGTTGGCCAAGGTGGTCTTCATGAGAATCAATGATAGAGGAAGAGCTACCAAAGTGATCAACAAGTAATAAACATAGAGAGAAAGAATGAGTATGGAGTCATTTTTCCATAGAATATAAACATTTGGATTAGAGTGACACCTAGTAAACCTTGATGTAAGTAAAAATGAGTCCATATTGGCATACCAAGCCCGAGGGGATTATTTAAGGCCATAAAGAGACTTCTTTAACTTACAAATGAGGGAGGGATCATGGACATAACCCAGAGGTTGTTCCATGTATATATCTTCCTCTAGGTCACCATGAAGGAAGGCACTATTAACGTCCATTTGATGGAATTTCTATTTTTGCTACGAAAATGACTAGGGTCAATAAAATAGAAGTCATCTTTGTAACCGGAGTAAAGGTTTTAGTATAATCAACCCTAGCTATTTGGGAGAAACCCTTAGCTACTAATTATGCTTTAAACTTTTTGACATCTCCATCTAATCCATACTTTGTTTAGAACACCCACTTACACCGAATGATTTTTCTTCGTTTTAGAAGAGGGGTGAGATCCCAAGTATTGTTCTTCATGAGAGAGGAATACTCCTCATCCATGGTAGAATCCCACTCAAGAATACCAAAATACCCCCATAAATACTGTGGATTAGAGGCATAGGTAAAGAAAGAGTGGGGTCTAATGAAATTTGATTGAGTACGTCTCATATTTGAAGTATCTCCAACTAAATCTCCAGCAATTTGTAAAGTTTTCCTATCCCAAGGAGGACTAGGAGGATCAACCTCGAGTCATAAGATTTGTTACTTGAGTGATAAGGGACATAGTCCTCGTCATCACTACTATCAAAATCAGAAGACTCAAGGGTCTGATGGTCAAGAGGATCAGGAAGAGGAGCATGCTCAACAACATCATCATCTGATGAGTCAAAATCTAAATAAGCAAGTTGAAGAACCTCAATAGGTAGAGAAGTAGAAGTCAAAGAAGATTCATCAAACTTAACACTTCTCTCAATACAAAGATCATGAGAAGTAGGATTTAACAATCGATATCCCTTCACACCATCAGGATACCCTACAAATATACAAGGTTTGGATTATGGTTCCAATGCCTTACGTTTCTTCTTGGGAATCCAATGCTTAGCCTTAGATCTCGAAGACTTAAAAGTGCTCAACATCAGGCTTGCATCCAAACTAGGATTCAAAGGGTGTCATGCCTCTTACTTCCTTGTGTGAAACACGGTTCTAAATGTAATTAGCACAATTCACTACTTCAGCGCATTACTGCAGAGGAAGATACTTTGAGTGAATCATACAAGTGGCCATCTCCTTAAGAGTATGGTTCTTTCTTTCTGTTACTCCATTCTGCAAAGGGATGTATGCAATTGTATGCTGGAAGGATATCCCTCCAAAATTATAGAAATCCATGAACCTATTGTTTACATATTCACCTCCATTTTTGGTTCGAAGAACCTTAATAGACCGTTCCACCTGTTTCTTAGTAAGAGCCTTAAAGTCCTAAAAATGTTTAAAGACTTTATACTTAAGCTTAAGAAAATATACCCAAGTATATCACAAATAGTCATCAATGAAGGTCAACACATAAAGAGCTCTAGTAAACAAAGGAGACAAAAATGGACCAGAAATATCACTATGAACAAGATCTAAAGGACGAGTAGCTCTCCAGGATTTTCCTTTGTCAAAGTTCTTTTCAGGATGCTTTCCAAGGGTACAACCCTCACAAAGACCCTTAGAAAACTTGATGTGGGGTAACCCATTGACCATTTCATTTTGGCTCAATTATTTAAGGTAGCGATAATTTAGATGTCTGAAATGCTCATGCCATAGCTTACTAACCTCATTTTCATGAGTGAGAAAGGCAGTGGGCATAGAATCAGAAGTAAAGTGGGAAAAGGTATACAACCATGAATGGTGATCCACCTTTCCCTCAACCACTGTAGTGTCATCGTTAAGCTCACGAATAATCACCGAGTTAGGACCAAATTCCACTCGCATTCCTTCACCAAGGTGAGTAATTTGGTAAACCGATAGGATATTGGTAGAGAGATCAAGAACACTCAACACTTGGTTGAATGTTCCCCCATCCATCTCTACTGATCCACTACTAAAATCGACACTGTCGTGTCATTACCCATCATGATTTGGGACATACCACAAGGCTCGATGTTGGAGAAATCAACATGTAAAGAAGCCATGTGGTGTAAGGCACTGAAATCTATAATCCATATCGATGAAGGAGAAACTTTGGCTACAAGGGCCTTTCCTTTCTTCTTATCAGATTTAGAACCTTTTGTAGTAGAAGACTCGGCCTTGAGCATTTTGTTTGATAGACTTAGGAACACCTATTTGATTTTTCTCAAGTAAATGAGTAAGGTGATCAATTTTTTTCTCATACACATATGCTCTTTATGACCAAGATTCTTGAAATAGGAACAAAATACTTATCTTTCTATGCTCTAGGCTCAGAAGTCAAAGTGTTCATGTTAATTTTAGTTTTGGTCTTGGTTTCTTTCTTAGGTTGATTCTTTTTTCTTTCTTCTTTTCAGTCTTCTTTTCCTTACTAGTACTTGCTACAAGGGCATGTGAATTGGACTTAAGAGACCCCATTTGAATGAGTTTGTCATTTTCTTGAATGAGTTGGGATGAAAACAGTTGTTGATGGTGAATCACAAGACCTTGAATGTCTGCAACTCGATGGGTTGAGACTCAAGCGGTGCGATTGCATAACATGGAGCTTTTCCCAAGTGTGGGACCTGTGAATCGGAAAGCTCTCCGAATGAAGGCGGTTCCTATTCCTTGTTCGATGCACACATAAAAATGTAGAGGGTTTACTCAAAAACCTAATATAACTTTCCAAGGAGTCGGTGGTAAGAAGATGCATAAAAATAAACCTAAACCAACAAAGGTGATGCACCGAGGAATGAAGAACATCTGTCGTGCCAATAAACACAAACCATTAAAATGTAATGCAAGATCATGACCAGATAACCAGATTTGCAAAGTGAAAGATCAAGAGGATGCAAATGAACATAAAAGGGTTGAGAACATCCAAAAACATGCATTATTTGCTCCAAATATTGATACAATACACTACAAAATGCTAAGAGGCAAAGTTGCATTACAGTTTTAGATGGGAGGTTTGAACTCCACAAATTCACCTGCCAAAGAGAAGAAGGGAGGGGAAAAACAAGAATGTCCAACCTTTAGAAAGAAGCCCCTCCTTACAATTTATAGGAATAATGAGAGAGGGAAGAGAGAGGAATTCCAAATCTACCCCAACCACCTCCAGGTTGCATTTAATTCATCTCATTATGGTGGTAGGTGAGAACCCTAACAAACCCAAAAAGTGGTGAACTATATTTTGCATTTTTAAGAATTTTTTCTCACCTAATTAAAGATATCTAGTTGTAGTTAGACAGAGGACCTCATAATATTTCTGAAAAGTCTAACCTTGCGTGAATCCGAGCTCCCTGTGAAAAGTTATGGCCATTTGAATATCTAGGTCAGGGTCTGCTTCCTGTCAGTGCTCAAAATGTTGCGCCTCCTAAAGATGCACCCCAACACATCCATCCTTATGTCAACATACTATGATTTTCACCAAGGCATGAATTTCTTTATGTCAACACCTTATGTCATGTGCCCTTTACCTATGCCAAGGCGTGAATTTCTTCATGTCGACACCTTATGTCGTGCGCTCTTTACCTGTGCAAGGCACAAGTTTCTTCATGTCGAAACCTTATGTCGTGCACCCTTTACCTGTGCCAAGGTGAAAATTTCTTCATGTCAACACCTTATGTCGTGCACCCTTTACCTACGCCAAGGCACAAATTTCTTCATGTTGACACCTTATTTCGTGCGCCCATTACCTGTGCCAAGGCGCAAATTTCTTCATGTCGACACCTTATGTCGTGCACCCTTTACCTGTGCAAGGCATGAATTTCTTCATGTCGACACCTTATGTCGTGCGCCCTTTACTTGCACCAAGGCATGAATTTATTCATGTCGACACCTTATGTCATGCACCCTTTACCTGCGCCAAGGCACAAATTTCTTCATGTCAACACCTTATGTCGTGTACCCTTTACCTTTGTTATTCCCATATCTACTCGATGGGGAAGATATATACAACAATTTGGTGACTCAACGGGGTTGCCTACCTGCTAGGTAGAAGATCAGTGGCCTTTTAGCAATCCATTGGGCATGGAGTCATAAGCAATAACCTGAAACCAACTTGATCTCTGATCCCGAACCTGATACCGCAACTCCTTCTTCAAGAGCATGCTGAATCTGTAGAAATTCAACCTGAGAGCAACAAAACATGTGCCAGAACACTTAGGGAAATTAAAACCTAAATACAACAAGACAATGTGCATACATACTTAGAGGAATTGAAATCTAGGCTAATATTTACAAGGGTAAAACTTTTCCTTTTAGTAGCAATGTTTAAGATAGATTTTGTTAATCGGAATCAGGAGTTATTCTCCATCCAATGTAGACAATTGGAAGGCATTACTAATTTTACATCCCGTGACCATGTAGGGGCCACTCCAAATGGCATCAAACTTGGAATGCCTTCCTAGTTTTGCCTCGATTTGCATCCCATTTCGTAACTAGGTCCCCTTCCCGGAAGGTCCTTGCTCTTGCCTTCTTATCAAACCGTATTTTTACTAAGGCATGATCCTTTTCCATCATCATAACCGCATGTTATCTTATTTCTTCCAATTCCATCAACTCTGCATACCTGGCCTCCATTGGTTCAAACTCAGACAACTCTAATCGCTTTATGAGCTCCAATGTTGGTAATTCTAATGATATAGGCAATACTGCCTCTTTCCCATAGACCAACTTGTAGGGAGAATTACCTGTAGATCTCTTTGGCATTATCTTGTCAGCCCATAATGCTGATTTTAGCTTGGTATGCCATGTCCTTTGGTTTTCATCCAGAGTCCTTCTGATGATTCTTAGCAAATTCTTGTTCATGGACTCTACCTATCCATTACCCTGCAGGGTAATAATTTGAAGAGGTGCTCAAATAGATTCCATTCTTGACAGCCCATTCTGTAATCTTGGAACCTATGAATGCCAATGCATTGTCTGATATGATAGTGGCCGGCACACCGAACTTGGTCACTATTCCTTCATAAAAGTCTAGTATGTTAGACTCATTTTCTTCTTTGAGCGCTACTGCTTCGGTCCACTTGGTGAAATAGTCCGTTGTCGTGAGAATCCACTTGCGGCCTTGGCTTGAGTTTGGATTTATGACCCCAATGAAGTCCAATCCCCATTGCATAAATGGTTGGTCAACTAAAATTGGGTGCAATGGAAGCGCTACTAGTCTTTCTTTGCCTGTGAAGAGTGCACATTTCTTACACTTTCTTATCCATGTATAGCAGTCACTGAACACTGTGGGCCAATAATACCCTTCCTTCATTATCTTGAGAGCTATTATCCGTGGGGAAAAATGTCCTCCAAAATCTCCATCATGAAAATCTTGTAACACCCTCTCAATTTGACCTGTCCCAATGCACCTCAATAGAACTCCATTAATGTCTTTCTTGAACAAAACACCATCAACAAGCACATATGGAATGGCTTGTAATCTGAAGTATCTCCTTTTTTCTTTGCTCAATTCTAGAGGGCATAGGCCTACCTGTAGGAAGTGTATCATATTCTGAGTCTAACAAGGAGTGGGCACATCATCATTTTCCTGTTCTTGACAATCATGTAGTACTAAGATAGTCTCTTTTTCATCACCTACTTCAACTTTCTGACTCAAAGCTAGTTGTTCACATAATCTTTTACATGGACCAGCTTAGTGACCTTAATTTAGATGTCATATTCCATGAAAAGAGTGATCCATCCTGCACGTTTCTCATTTAGATCCTTGTTTAGAAGGAAGTCCTTGACTCCCACATGAGAGACCAATAATTGGATCTTATTGTTTGAGACTAGGTGCTTGAATTTATTTAAGCTCCTGATCACTACAAGGACATGCTTTTCAATGAAAGAGTACCTAGTTTCATATTCCTCTAAGCCTTGATCAAGAAAGCAATGGTTGTTCTAATCCTTCTTTGTTTTGTTGTACCAGGATTGCGAAATTGTGTCTCCACCACCAAAGGCATATATCATGAAATCCTTGGAGAAGTCTAGATTGACAAGAGTCGGAGCTTGAGATATAGCCTCTTTTATTGCCCTCAAAACTTTCCTTGCCTTCGAGATGTCCACTTAAATGTCATGCTCTTTTTCAACATTAGTGTTATTGGATTTACAAGAGATGCAAAGTTTGGAACAAACTGCGGACAAAATTGATCCTTCCTAAGAAGCTTTGAAGAGCCTTCTTATGAATTGGCAATGGAAACGCTTCGAATTGCTTCAACTCTTTTCGGGTCAATCATCAATCCCTCCTTTGAAACAATATGGCCTAGATTTTTTCCTTCGTGAGCCAAGAATATGCATTTTTTAGGATTCAATCATACCCCAAATCTTCTACACCTCTCGAAATACCGCCTCAAATGAAAGAAGTGATCCGCTACATTTTTGAGAATACGGTGATGTCATCAAGATATATCGTAACTATTTTATTGATCAATCCCTTGAATGCCATATCTATTGCCCTTTGGAAAGTGGCTCCAACATTTTATAGTCCAAATGGCATCTTCTTAGTGAAAGCCATCTTGAACTGGTCATCTTCTTTCACCATTACCTAATTATACCCTGAGTAGCCATCTAGGAGAGAGAATCTCTCCGAACTAGATACTACTTGCAATATTTGTTCCATTGAAGGAAGTGGGTAATGGTCTTTGAGAGATGCCCTGTTGAGGTCTCAGAAGTCCACACATAACCTGATTTCTCCACTCTTCTTCCTGACTGAACCAAGTTTGCAACCCAGCTTGAGTGCTTGATCGGGAATATAATGCTTGCCTCTATTAGCTTGTTTAGCTCTTTCTTCATTAGAGGCTCAATGTGAGGGTTGAATAGTCTCTGCTTCTACCTGATGGGCTTAGCATCTAGATCCAATTCTATGGTATGTTGTGCCAAATTTGGATTGAATCCTCTCAAGTCTTCATAGCTCCAAGCGAAGACATCTGGAAATTCTTGGCAAAGCTGTATGAAATCTGATTTCTCTTGCTCAATGGCCACTTTACCAATTTGAAGTGTTTTTCCTTCCCCAACTAGAATTGGCTCTGAATCTTCTCTCTTGACCTGTATGTTAGCCTTTTCCTTACGAAACTAGTCGTTAGGGTTGAAGATAGACTCCAATGTTACTAAACCTTTGGGAAGCTTGTTTGTCTGCAACTGCACTACTTGATCACCATACTGCTGCTCTAGTCTGTCCTGATTCCTAGCTGAGAATTCAACCTCTTCTTGTAAGAAATTGACAATCTGTTGATCATTCTCAAACACCTGCCAGCTTGTGTTATTATCTGGAACTGCTGGCCTCACAATCACATGGATATGTGGTTGTGTTTTTTCCCTTATGATGTTTTCAACCACATCAAACATTGCTCCAACTGCTGCGAGCCTATCCGCGGCTTCATTTTTCTTCCTAGGTATGGATACGATGTTGAAAGCTTCAAAATCCTCAACGAGGTCCCATACCCTGTTCTTGTAGTTCTTCAGCAGGTCATTCTTTGTAGCATGTTTTCCCTAACTTGATTGACGACCAACTCGCTATCCCCGAACACCTGCAAGTTCTTTATGCCCTTTTTCCTAGCCCAATGAAGTCCATGAATCAAGGCCTCATATTCAGCTGTGTTGTTTGAACAGGAAAATTAGAAATGGAAATTTGAATAATATTTGATGCCTTGAGGTGAAACAAGCATAGCTCTTCCTCCCGTACCTTGCCTACTTCTTGATCCATCGAAAAATAATTTCCATACCTCATTGTCATCCTTATGGTCTGGTTTGGTGATGCTAGGAATAGGTTGGTTTTCTTCATGTATGCAATAGAATCCTAGCTCAGATTCTTCTATTTCTTGGTAGGGATCAAAAGTATCTACCTTGTTTGCCCATTCATCAAGAGTCAAATATGGGATGCTTCCAAATTTGGTGTCACTTCATTTGTGCTTGGATAATCTTCTTGATCAAATCTTTCAACAGTTGGCATTGATTTGGCTTGGAGTATGAGGCTCACTATGAAATTTTGAAATTGGTTCATATCTGATTGTGACCTTAGTACCATATCTTGTTCTGAACAACATGTGTGACCAATCAGTAGATAAGTAGCCTCCAATTTTAGCTATGAAATCCCTTGATAAGCATAGGGCAAAGAGTGGTGGAAAATCTATCACTGACACATCTTGCAAAATGGTAACGTTGGGGCATGCATGCAAGGTAAGATTCAAACCTTTAATCACTCCCACCATTGCTACTATTGTCCCATCCAATTGCACTACCCCTTTAGATATGACTTCATATTGGAGACCCAGTTGATCAGCTATTTGCTTGGGCATGACAGAACTACTTGCCCCAGAATCAATCATGCAATTGTGTACTAGTTTATCCCCAATGATTAATGAAACATAGAATGGAGGGGGTTTCAAAATTTACCTTGTTGTCCTCCATGATTCCCTTCAGGTTGAGCAAAGCATTTGTGAGGACATTCTCTTGCATATGGACCTGCTGGTTTGAAGTTGACCAATTCTTCATGGCAGCTTGTAGAAGATCTCTTTTACTCCGGGATGGATAAAGATTACCAAATTGATATATTCACATTTATCTTCCTCATTTGATCAATGATGCTAAATGGGGATGAAACATCTCTTTGCTGTCCTTTAGTCTGTGCATTCCTTTCTTGTGCATGGGCAACAACAGTTGGCATTTGAGTTGGTTTAGAAGGTGGTTTGGGCTGTCCTTGCATGTTTGGAGCTATATTTTGCTTACCGACACCTTGTGGAGTGATGGAAGGTTGTAGATCACTTGGAGCCAATGACTGCGCTTCACCAATATTCCTCTTCTTTGATCTTGTGTTAGCTGCTACACTCTGAGAAATTGTTTGATTCATGCCACAAAAATCCTCAACTTGCCAATTCACAAGTGCGGTATCATTTGGAGCTTTGTTTTGCTGAGATGTCCCTTGTTTCTGATTTGTTTCTTGACTCACTTCACCCTCTATGCCAATATTTGTCACCATCAAGGCTTGGTTTAAAGCACCATTGAAGCACATAGATTGGTTGTGAGGTTCATTACATGGGAAACACCAATCATACTCTTGAGCTATATTGTTTTGCACTGGCAATAATGCTTTAGAAGTAGATGCAACATTGGGGTTATAGGGCTAAAATGGTCTATTGGCGGGAGGCCTTACTTGGATTTGATTTGTAGCTAGATTCGGTGGCCTATTGGGCTGGTATAGTGGCCTATTGGGTTGGTACTATGCTTGAGGCTAATATGGTCTAGCACTTTGAGCTTGCTATCTTTTGATAGTCACCAACTCATTTCCAAGGTTCTGTAATTGTTTCATAACCTCCTGGAGTTCATTTGAAGCACTAGAGGATGAAGTAAAATTTTCATTTGAACTTTGATTTCTAGGAGTGGGAATAGGAGCCAAAGTGGGTGCTTGACTAGTGCTTGGATTTTCTAAGTTTGGATACAAGGGCATGGGAGGCCTCAGGAGCCACTTACACCACTTGAATAAGACAGTTTTCAGCCCTAATGACAATGCTATAAGCAGCAAGTAAGGTTGTGCCTCCCATAGATTGAATTAACATAGAAATATCATAATTCAAATCCTTAAGATAATATAGAAAAACACCTTCAGCTGTTGGCCTAACGGCCACTGGAATCCTATCCCAAGACCTTTGAAATCTGAAGTTGAAGTCAGTCAGTTGCTCATTGGGAGCTCTCTTGATAGTTGTCAATTGTTCTAGTAGAGACAAATTATCTCCCTTTTCTCCAAACTGCTCATGGAGAACTATGCATAACTGATTCCAATTTTGGATAGAACCAGCTCCAAGGCTCCTAAACCATTGCAATGCCTTCCCTTTGAATGAAGATGCCAGAAATTTGATAGCAACATCCATTTCATTTATCTCATGGATTGCACAAATGTTAGCAATGTCTTTGACATGATCACCAGGAGTGGTATGATTTTCTCCAGTGAAAAATGGAATGTTCTTCAATGCTGCAATTGGAACTGGATTCTGTGCATTGAGGGCAAGTGGGCTACTACCAGTGAAATTGAAAAAGGGATTCGGTGGTAGATGTGCCATTATGATTGGCCTAAGAACTCTGGTTGATGCGAGAAAAGGTCTACCAGGTGGAGGTGTAGACAAAGTTCAGTTAGGTGGAGATGGTGATCTTCATGGTCCTCTTCCTCTCCTTCCTCTGCCTGGTGATAGTTGTAAGTGGAAAAATAACCCCTCTTCTCGAGTATCAGACCTGGTTTGAATTCTTCTCATGCGCCTGGGAAACTATTGCTGCTAAACCACTAAATTCTATCCCCTTCGGAGTCACCAGATGTGTTAGATAATGAGCCTCAAAAGGCTAGATTCTGCCAAGTTACACACCAAACCTGACAATATTAAAAAATAGAATTTAAAAGCTTGAAGGACCTAGAAGATATAGTTCTTCAATTCGGTTATCAGGTTTTGTTGTGTAGCTACTAATCCCCAAAAGGTATAGGAAAACTTAGGTCATGTAAGGCAACTTACAAAACCTGAAATACACCGTGTCAGAACTTGGGACATGCTCAACACCTGGGAAAACCTAAAATACTAAAAACCATGAAATTTTGAAAGTCAAAATCTCAAAAATCTAAGAATACCCTTTTGAAGATTACCCCCAGATCTATCAACTGGTGAAATTTTGACTTGTTTTGAGCAAGTTAAGCCCTTGAAAATCGATTTCAAAGTTCAGCCTAGAAGGTGAAAAATCTGAAATTGTAAAACCTGTAATTTTTAGTCCAAATTTCTTGAAAATTCCTCTTGGTCCCACCGGGCGTGCAAAAGCGTTGATGGTGAATCACAACACCCCTGAATGTCTGTAACTCAATGGGTTGAGACTCTCAGTGTGATTGCATAACATGGAGCTTTTCCCAAGTGTGGGACCTTGTGAATCGGGAAAGCTCTCCGGATGAAGGTTGGTTCCTATTCCTCTATTAAAATGCACACATAAAAAAGCATAGGGTTTACTCAAAAACCTAATCTAACTTGCCAAGGAGATAGGGTAAGAAGATGCATAAAAATAAACCTAAACTAACAAAGGTGATGCACCGAGGAATGAAGAACATCTGTCGTGCCAATAAACACAAACCATTAAAATGTAATGCAAGATCATGCATAGATAACTAGATTTGCAGTGCAAGATCATGAGGATGCAAATGAACACAAAGAGGGTTGAGAATCATCCACAGACATGCATTATTTGCTCCAAATATTGATACAATACACTCTACAAAATGCCAAGAGGCAAAGTTGCATTGATTTTAGATGGGAGGTTTGAACTCCACAAATTCACCCGCCAAAGAGAAGAAGGAGGAAAAACAAGAATGTATAACCTTTAGAAAGAATCCCCTCCTTACAATTTATAGGAAGAATGAGAGAGGGAAGAGAGAGGAATTCCAAATCTACCCCAACCACCTCCAGGTTGCATTTAATTCATCTCATTATGGTGGTAGGTGAGAACCCTAGCAAACCCAAAAAGTGGCAAACTATATTTTGCATTTTTAAGAATTTTTCTCACCCAATTAAAGATATCTAGTCGTAGTTGGACAGAGGACCTTGTAAGCTTTCCGAAAAGTCCAACCTTGCGTGAATCCAAGCTCCCTGTGAAAATTTATGGCCATTTGAATATCTGGGTAAGGGTTTGCTTCCTGTCAGCGCTCAAAATGTTGCACCTCCTGAAGATGTGCCCCGGTGCATCCATCCTTATGTCAATATACTTTTATTTATGCTAAGGCACAAGTTTCTTCATGTCGACACCTTATGTCGTGTGCCCTTTACCTGCACTAAGGTGCGAATTTCTTCATGTCGACACCTTATGTCATGTGCCCTTTACCTATGCCAAGGCATGAATTTCTTCATGTTGACACCTTATGTCGTGTGCCCTTTACCTACGCCAAGGCACGAATTTCTTCATGTCGACACCTTATGTCGTGCGCCCTTTACCTGCGCCAAGGTGCAAATTTCTTCATGTCGACACCTTATGTCATGTGCCCTTTACCTGTGCCAAGGTGCGAATTTCTTCATGTCGACACCTTATGTCGTGCACCCTTTACCTGCGCCAAGGTGTGAATTTCTTCATGTCGACACCTTATGTCATGCGCCCTTTACCTCTGTTATTCCCATATCTACCCGAGGGGGAAGATATATATAACAATAGTCAAAGGAGGGCATATTCCAATCCTTTCCTAAGGCAACTTTTGTAGCATAAAAATTTGACACAAAGACAAAATATTTAGGACCTAACTTAGAGAGAATCAACAAGATCAATTGAGAATCTTTCTTCTCTACTTGACATTCCTTTAACAACAATCTAGTGTGGAAAAACTTAGAGAAGAATTCTTGTAGGTTTTCAAAATCACTAGGATTCAACCCTAGTTAATTTTCCAACTCATGTGCTCTCATGTCATCTTGTTGTCCAAACATTCCATCCAACGTTTTCCACATAGAATTAGGTGTTTCGGACAACTCAATGTGGAAGAGAAAGTCAAGAGAAATGAACATGCAAAGAATACCTAAAGCTTCATCACTACGGTTTAACCACTTAGATTTTTCAGGGTCGTCATCTAGTTTAGTCTTAGTTCCCATGGTGATGTAAAATAACCCTTTACCCCTTAGTTTCATAATTATTTTCAATCTCCATTCGAAGAAGTTGAATGACATAAGCAAAGGAATTGAAAGTGCATCCATAGTGAAGAGAGAGAAAGAATGCGAAAAGAAACACAAGAATCACAACCACCCAGGACAATATAATAACCCCCTACTTTTGGAACTTTATATTTTAGTGTGTTGAATACAATCAGGTCCGAGCGTGCATCTGGAAACACTTGGTAACTCACCTTGCAATCAGCATAATAACGCATAAGAGAGGAGACCACAATCATGTTTTGTGGAGCGTAGAAAAGTTACACCGTACACAAACACAATTGCAATAAACTATGAAGTAGGTGAAATCAAATCTTGGTTGTGAGAAATAACATCTCACTTTGCAAAGGATACCCCCTCACTGTAAAGCTGTGGTGGATGCGCTCACTAGTCGCAAGCAATGATAAGGGTAAAATACAATGTATTGAACCCAAGAGGAGTCTAGATGGTCTTTAGAATGCCGAAAGGCACGTAGATAAAAAAGAGGTACTGTGAGAGTGATACGCACACTTGAGCGCATGATTAGTAAAAAAATTGATGATAACACTTTTAAAAAAGTTACCGTTTTGAAACTTCCGATTTAGCTAATTTTAGAGCTTTGGAGTTAAAAAAATGCTACAAAATGTTCATATAAAGATGTTTTTAAAAAAAAACTTAATTGTAAATGATATTCGTAATTAATAGGAATAGATTTAATGTAATTAAATCTAATTAATTACGAAAAACTAATTAAGATCTAAATATTAAATCCTAAAAAAATTGCTTTTTAAAAAAAATCAATTTTAAATTATTTCCACTTATAATTTAGAAAGTTCGGTTTAAGATATATTAATATATATTAAGAGAAGGTAGTTGCTGAAATAGAAATAGATTATTAAAAGAAACTTACCGTTGTAAAAAAGCATCCACCGAATTTTTTTAATGAACTTACCAAAAAAAAAGATTTACCAAAAAACGTGGTTTTTTTTTTTTTTTGCAGAGTTTGTGGTGTGCTTTGTGCGTGGAGGCTCGTGCAGTAGTAGAAACCCTCGGTGGTAGGCATTAGGAGGAGCCACGGGAAGGATAGGTTATGGGGCGAGTAAGGCGGCCGGAAGCCAAGCACGGCCACGAAAGGTAGAGAAGGGCTCGGCCACGAGGGTAGAGCACGCAGAGCAAAGCAGATGGCCACGGTAAAAAAAATGACCATAACAGGTTTGGCATGGTAGGCGGGGCCTACCAAAAAACACAAAAAATGATTTTCCAAAAAAACGTAGATCAAGGAAGTTTGGTAATCTAAACACGTTAGCGATGTAGCTTGCAGGAAAAAAACACAAATACCAATTTGAAACCGTATCTATGCAAAAAAAAAAGACCAAAAAAGGATCTAAAAAATTCCAATGTAATAAATAAATATTAAAAAAAAAAAACCAAAATAAAGAACATCCTTTTTTGCTGATCTACTAAATTTAGTTGTAGCTAGCTAAATGAAGCTACAAAACCCCTGAAAACTCGAGGAGATCTACACATGCACGAAGAACACAAAAAAACAAACAAATTTCCAAGAGAAACTTGTTAAGAACATTAGCAATAAATTTCTAGAATATAATGATCGAAAAACTTGCACGAGGAGTAAAAAATGAAACCAAGAGTAATCACAACTCAAAAAATGAATGCACGTTTACCCAATCTTAGCTCTGATACCATGAAATATTTTGCGAGAATCATATCAAAAACTTTGCACCATGATAAATTTACACTCTGAAGGAAATGTAATAGCTCCAACGTAATCACAAGGAGGAATCAATCAATCAATGGAAGAGCTTGCATAACAGAACAAAGCTTGCACATAGAGAAAAGATAGTAGAGTGTCTTGGCATACTCATAAATGTCAAATGAAGGGATACATATAGGGTGTTGAGTAACCCTAGTGCATGACACACAAGAAACCCTAAACCTAACCCACGTGAGATGACCCTCCATATGTGTGGAGGACATATAGGATCCCACACACCAACATAATCAAGAGTAAGTGCAACCAAGATATGTAAATGTAGTGTATAAGTTTCATGGAATGGTATGTAATGTGTGAATATGATAGGAGTATCCCGCCCACAAGTGGATGTGTATGAGATGAAGTTCATTTATAGAGACCCTCAATAGTCAATAATGAACCATAGAACAAGAGTGTGTCATCGAGTAATGTGATGTATGAAAAGTAGATGTTAGAAATATGTATTGTTAAGCACTAAGCATGAAATGTGAACACGGTGAGGTTCATTTAAGATTTAGACCCTTTGCAGTCAAGTATGAACCATGGAACTAGAGTGTGACATAGTGCGGTGGTTTGAGAGTGTGTGCTATAAATATAAATCATGAATCACAGAGTGTGAAAAGTGAATGAGGTGACATTCATTTCATATTTAGACCCTCATCACCAAGCATGAACCGCAAAACCTGGATTGCATCATAGGGTAATGATTATAAAAGGTGTGTATTAGAGGGTTTGAAAGTTATTAGAAAGATAAGACATGATACCCAGAGTGTAAAGTATGATAGTAGATGATAGAGAAAATTGATAGTTCTAGAAGGGGAGAGAAATGGAATGCCCCCAAGTGTACCAATGATGGATATCTATGTGATAACACAAGATATATCATGTTAGTGTGGGAGAGTGTGATTTTTGCCATGAGAATAGAGAGAGTCATCATAGTGGTAGAAACAAGAAGAGTAGAACCAAGGTTGGATTTGGGGTTGATAGTAGGTAGTTTAAAGAGGTTATCTAGAGTTTTTAGTCATTCTTAGAAAGTGGATGCTAATTTGGAATTGGTAACGCCGTAGAGTACTTGAGAGGAGGAGGGGATGGACTGATTTTTAGAGTAGGTTACTTAGAAGGCTTGAGAGAAGGAGGGGACAAACTTATTTTGAGAGGAGGTTTATTAGTTGGAATGGATTGGATAGGTGGATCTGAAGAAGGAACATGAGTGACTATTGAATGATGTTCATTGGACATAGATGTATTGGATTTGGGAGCCTATTGGGATTTGGAAATTAAAGATGTAGCAAGATATTATGAAGCAAATGAAATAACACCCTGATGCTCAAGGTGTTTTATTCTTCATTTTAAAGCATAGAAATCATTGTCATTATGTCCATTAAGTATGTGATAGCTGAAAAAGGGTATACCTTGGTATTTTATAAGCCAATAATGAGGGTAACAATTACTAGATGGAAAGTTGATCAATTGGTGATTGAGGAGATTAGGAAGAATATCATGTTGTTTAGAATTTGAATCAAACTTGAGAGGAGTTGGTAGCAGTATGACTTGGGGTTCATTGACATGAGAACATATAGAATAAATATGATTGGGTTGAGGCATAGAAGAAGAACTAGCATGGGCTTGAGAAGCATGCTTGAGATGTTGGAATTTAGCTTTAAGATATGTAATTGTTGTTTCCATAGCTTGAATTTTTTCTTGAAATAAACAATTTAAATCATGAATTAACTCTAATATGGGCTGATTGGATGGGGGATTAGGAAAAATAGAATCCTTAGATAGATGATTGAAAATGGCCCTAAATTGATTAGGTGGTGTAGAGGGAGGTACATAGTGTATGCGGTTTTTAGGATGAAAAATTTGCAAGGTAGGTGTATTTAAAGTAGGTCATGTAAGGATACTTGAGGAACCTTAGGAGACATGAAAGAGAAACTGATAGGATAGGGATCCAAATGACGGATTCACATCAGGTTCACCAAATGATTTAATAAATTCATAATTAAATCTAATATTACATAGTAATGATGTATAAAATGATAAAGTATTAACATGACACAAGTAAGATAAGATATAAAGTATGAAACCATAAGTAAGAAAATGAGATAATTTTTTTTATTTTATATACACACAATTTGGAAGTGATCTAAGCATGGAGAAGTGTTTAACATGATGTTAGAAGTGTCATGTCAGACCTTTATAATTCTAGAGCTCATGATTAAGGCTGGGTAGGAGTTCTTGCAGTAGGGACAGGGGGTACCATGGTGTTGATGACTGGATCTAGGCACCTATGACTGCATAAAGTATTTAGATCTAATTCATATTGTGTCGCAAGGTTGTCACAATTATTCCATTTTGATCACCTACTAGTCACCGTTGGATTGCTGAAGGTACTTACAACCTAGAAGATAGAAATTCACCTACACAAGTCCACAAACCACATCAAACCTAAAAAAATGTATAATGTGGAGTTGGATTGACCCCGATGATCACCTCGAGAGTGAACTTACAACCGAGTGCTACACTAAATCTCAGACTCCATGTAGTTCTAGTGAATGTGTGTGGAAATTGTGCCCTAGGATGGCCTAGTGAAAGTTACACTTGATAACAAGTTGTAGCTAGAATGTAGCAATGTAATAAAATGTGTGGATGGAATAGAATGAACTTCCCCTTCCTATGTTGTGTATGAAGATTATGTAGTCTTGTATACCTTGAATGGATACTAAATGGATGTCTTAGAGTTATTTAGGTGAATTTTAAATGCAAGCTTGGGTGATAAATGTAATACTTAGTGCCTGGTCTTTAATTTTGAACACATAAATATGTATTTATATGATTCCCTTTTTGAATTTTCTAATTGAAAACTGGAAAGCTGACCCATATGTGGAAAATAATCCCAAAAGATAACAAAAAACTAAAAGAAGTGAATAAGGTGAGAAAGGGTCAAGGGGTCCTAGAGGGATATGGGCGCATGGGTACTTCTATCCTTTGGGCACTAGTGTATGATGCCATGAAAGATAAACGAGTTAAGTTTTGATTATGTTATAGGGTGTGCAAGAAAAAGAGAAAAAAAAAGATAAAGAAAAGAGGCCAAAGATAGTTGTCAACCACTAATTTTATTTCTTGGGAATCATGTAAATGTCATTATGTTTTTAGGAGCTAGAAATGTACCCAAGTGCGTGATTTTATGTCTACAACATCATACATTCCCTCAACCAATAAATCTATAGCATATACCTAATAAAGGTCCAAAACCTTCACCCAATTATGTTATTTCAACATTATTGGGAAGGATTAAAGAGTTAGAGATCACCATAATTTTATAACATGTGTAGATGACTAGACAAGGCAACACCCCTTATCATATGAATAACCAAAATTACACCCCTACTACTAATATTCATTTGGTACAAAAACCACCATAGTAGGTTCATTTGGGTGTTCCCAATATGAATCATCACCCTTCCTATTTTTATCCCACACAAGGGCTATAAAGAAGTGTGTTCTCAAATGTTGTTCCTTCAAACAATGCAACGCGTTCCTAGTGTTATGCCCACCAATTCATATCTTGGTGATATTCCTCCCTATGTCCATATGTATTCAAAATCCCCCCAAATGGATATGTATACTCTTTTCGGTCCATATATGTAGTATTAATGGGTACCTTATGCCTTGAGCAGTACCTATGTTGTACTTTATCAAGACCTTCCTTCTCCTCCCCCCTTGTCAGGGGACCTCCATAGAATTGAGTCTTACACAATGGGAAATTATGTCAATATTTAAAGGAACCTCTTGATTTATCTATATGAGGTGTTATGATTCCATGTCCATTTATAGACATCCCTAAATTTAAAGGAAAGGAGACCCCAATTCCCACATCAAGGCATCTTCTACTATAATAAGATAGTTACTTATGTGGGATGCGATTATTGCAAATATATTTCCTAAAAATATCGAGGGAAATACTATGGATTGGTAATATCAAGTTCCTGAATCATCCATACATTCCTTTAAATAACTTGTGTCGAGTTCACTAAGGCCTTCGACATGAAAAAGGTTATTACGAATAGGAATCAAAGAGTTCTTACATATCAAATAAGAGCAAAATGAATATATTCCCCACTTCATTTAGAGGAGGAAAAAAGTCCTTTACTCTTCCACAAGTGAGCCAAATATGGATCAAATGAAACTCTATGAACTCTCCCTCCACTCACTAAACCGAGAAACCAAGGAGGAAGTGTAGAATTTTCCCCTTCTTAGCTATTAGGAAGTGTTAAAGGGTGCACTCCGCATTGAACAAGTGGCTATTGATGGTGGATGCAAGATGTATGGTCCTAATGGGAGGTTTATCACTTCTAATCAAATAAATTCAAACAAATTGAATAAATCAAGAAATAACTAAGGACCCAAGGTCCGAACCATAACAACAAAGTGCTACCATGGAAGTGGACCGATCAGCCCCAAAAACCTAATGTTGTGAACACGGTAATGCAAAAATATGAATGGGAATATGAATAACCAAAGGATTAACAATTCCACTTCTTCATTAATGCAGTTGACTTCAGCCATCCACCTCCTTAGTAGGTTCAAGCCCAAGGCCCAAGCTAATATTATAATCTGCCCAAGGGTTGCGAACTATAATAATAAAAAGTAATTCCAAAATAACAACCAGAGCTAGGGCCCACAAAAAGGTCAAAATAAGAGGTTGGGGATTATGATCCCAATTTATACTATGGGTTTCATAGATTAATTGGTCATGATGCTCGGTCCTGTAGGGATTACAATAAGTTCATTCAATGATTCCTAGAAGATCAATGAAAACTTTTCATTTAAATGTTTTTAGTGAACTTGAGAGGAACCTCTCATAACACTCATACTGGACTTATCACTCCCTAAAATTCTAACCTAGGAATCTATAGAGATTATTTCCCCAAGCATCCTAAAAATGATAAACCTAACTCTCATAATATTAATAAGGGGATACCTATGGTGATTCATGATCACATAACTTCTACATCTAATGACCTTCCAAAGCTTCTCCTAACATGAATCAAAGAAATAAGACAAAAATTGTAGGTTTGGTTGAACTAGAGGCAAATCCAGAGGTTAATGTGACTAATCATACACAATATTATACATCACACCCTCTTCCCATTTATCCTTTAACACAAGATGACTTGCTGGTAATTCCCAAACCCGTAGGATCTTATGATTTAATCATATATCTCAATAAGACCTTTTCTCACATTTCCTTTTTGGATCTATTGAAGAATTAACAAACTCATTGGTCTAATTTTTTAGAAGCATTAGGGTCTTGGCCAACTAGTATATATCACACCCTCTTCAAAGGCCCATATCAACCATATAGACTTTTAAGTTTATCCTATAGGAAAAATGAAAGTGACATGAGATTTGTGTTTGACATAAGAAAGATGCTTCCAAACCGAGTTGGCGTAAAGAGGTGATCCCATGTTATACTTGTGAGTGTGGGTTTACAATAACTATGTCAAGAGGGAAATGATCAATGATGGGGCTTCGTGAACATTTTCCCTTTCTCCTTCCTACAAAAATTAGGATATGAAGAGACCAATTTCTCATCTACCAGAATACATTGAGAGGTTATGATAGCTTGAAAGTTACATTGATTGGGCTGTAGTTCTCCCAGCCTACCCTTGGTCCTAAGACTATCTTAACCATGTTTTCTATTAGTGATAGGGAAACCAAATATAATATGATTCTTGGTAGACCATGGATCCATAGAATGAAGGCCATTCCATCCACATTATTTCAAGAGGTAATATTCCTTCACTTAGGTAAGGTCTTTGTAGCTCAAGGTGACCCAGAGTTCATACTAAGTTCAAACTCCTAGCCAACCAACTGAATAAACCATCTCCTTCCAAAGAACTAGTCTCCACTACAAAACTAGTTCCAACAACTAAAGTTGAAAAACCTAAAGCGATCGAGGTTGTAAACAAGAGTGAAGATAAGACTATTATAGTAGAAATTGTATCTTCCAATACAACAACATAAATAATAAAGCTATTAAAAATGACTTACCAATCAACCTCCTATTTGAATCTCTAGGTATTGGAAATTCCCTTGGATTAGTCTCTCTCCCAACATATGTTTTCATAGAGATATGTATGGTTGAGGTTTCTGAAGTCCACTAAGAAATGTTGGCCATTGTGTGTTTATGTTTTCATTTATTTCAAGTCCATTGATTGAAAATGGTGTCATTTTGTGGTATGATTCTCTATGAGGTGTTATTATGGTGTCAAAGATGAAGATTGATAAGTAGTGACTGGATTTGGTGAGATCTATGTAGTCTTGAAGCATGGTTGAATGAGCTAAGTCATGGTTTAAGTCATTCCATGTGATTTTTTGAGTTTCATGAGGTCAAACATGGTTGGTATGATGTATCATGGGTATCTATTAGTCTGCATGAGATTAGTAAGGTTAGTTCATGGGTTGCATGTGTTGATTCAAGTCATTTGAGGCCTATTCTTGGTCTTGGTGCATGAAAAATGAGATTGAGATGTGAGATTTGAAGATAATAAATGCTAACCAAGTATGGTGGTAGTTTACCCGAGGTGTATTCCAAGTTTTAGGTCAGAACTAAGAGGTCTTATCGTGTTTTAGGGTCCTTGGGAAGTAAAAATGAGAAACATGCAGATAGGAATGGTCAAATGATATTCTATAGAGAATTTCATATGCATTTGGGATATATTGTGAGTATGAAAAGCTATAGGATGTTGTCATGATGCTTCATGACAATTTTTAGGTCAAGGTGAAGAATATTTTGTAAGATATGCAAGTTTTGGAAAAACCGGGTAAGTTACAAAGTGTTTTTAAGCAAAAGAGGACCTTTGATGTTTTTTTGAATTGTATGCTTTGTATGGGGACATGAGATATTTTTCATAGCTTATTAGGTCAGATATGAAAGTTTGAACAAAAATGAGGTGTTTTTATCATCACATTTTTATGAATTTAAGAAGGTAAACAACTTTTTGTGTGTTTGAAACCCTATCTCAAAAGTGGAGGAGAGATAATGATCATAATTATCTAGAATTAATTTATAGTGATATTATGATGATTGGATGATGTATATGACTCCTCTAGGTTTTCATAAAGGTATGGTAGTGTTTGTAGTGTTGAGTGTACCCCACTCAAACATGTATATTCTGAAGAAGTTTAGGGACAAGGTTGTCCAAATAAGTTGAAAAATAAATGGAAATTTGTTTCTTATGTGAATTTTTGTTGATTTCCATGGTGGGTTTAGGTCATGGTGCTGCATCTAAATGGAAAAGTGTTCCCTATTTGTGAAGACCAGTCAAAGGGAAGTTTTGGTGCAATTTTTGGTAGCTTGCAGAGATGGTCTTAGTTAAAGGCCTTCCACTTAGATTTGGAAAGAGTTAAAATATGTTTTAGAATATTATTCATAGGTATTTCCAATGTTATACTGTTTTTCTTATGATGATGAGATTTGATGGGTCATCTAGGTCAGTTTGTGGAGAATAAGGTTTCTTGGTTTTTAAGACAGGACTGCTCAGGATGAAAGAATGAAGTGAATGAAGCATGATATGGATTTTTTTATGCTTGGTATCTTGTGTTCCTAGTAACAACCTTTAGAGCTCTTGTAAGTGATAGAAAGGGTGCAAACTAGTTGAGTTTTCAAAACTGGTTTCTGGGAAGTATGATTTGGAGAAGAGGAAAGTAGTTGTGGTTTGAACCTATGATTGTTTCATGAGCTCTAACTTGTATGGATGTGATGTACACGTCTTAAGGATTCCATATAGTGGTTACATTCCATATTTAATTTAATTTTGAGTATGCTTGAGGGCTAGAGTTAAATATAGGGTGTTGAAAACAATTGTTTGGTGAAGGATATGAGTCTTTTGTCTTATATTCTAAATTATTTGATTGTTCCAAGAAAATGTGTGACCATGGATGATTATTTTATGTCATATTAAACATTATTTATGAATTTGGGAGCTTGAATGATCACATTTTTGGAATTTGTGTTTTTAGCTCATCTAAGTGGTGGGGTTTTGAGCTTGTTTGGTACTTGTATGAAGGTTTTGGGCATGACCAACCTATATAGGTCATCTGTGACCATTTAAATGAATGTATTGTGATGTTATTACGTTTTATTAGTTTTTCAAAAGGATGAGGACTAACTAATGATGTATTTTAGAGATAAGAAGCATATTTTAAGTGTTAGTTTACTTCATTTTTGAACTAGTGCTCTTAGAGGGAAAAGTGCAACCCATATGTGAGAGTTTAATAGGTACGAATGCATGAATTTGAGGCTGAGGAAGTTAGTTACAAGTTAAGGAAGGATAGAGAGTATTTGAGCAAGGGTTTAGAGCCAATGAAAGTCTAATAAGAAGAATATTCGGTGAGTTATATGAATGAGGGTTTGAAGATGAAGTTGTGAGTTGAATTAGAGACCTCTATTGGTTGTGGAAGAAAACAAATTTAGAGATCATCATCATCAGGTGGATGAGTTGGTGCTTAGTCATATTATGGGGTTTTATCCTCCTTATGGATTGGGTTCTTCACTAAATTAGGGGTTGTATCTCCTTGTAGGGTTGGTACTCTACTAAACTAGGGGTTAGTACTCTTTATGGGGTTGTTTCCTCACTAAATTTGAAACATGGCAATATAATGTTTTTGTTTCAGTGGTTTTTCTTCCCCTTTAGGGTTTTCCACTTAAATATTATGTCTATGAGCTCTCTCTTATGTGTTATGATTTTTTGAATGTATTGTGCAAACTTAATAAGCTATTGATTAAATGTATGTGAATGGATGGATGTTAATGGATGCTGAAATTAATGGTAAATGAAATAAATAATCTATAAAAATAATTCACCCCATTCTCATTCTATTGTGCTTCTAACAAGAAAATCCTAAGGATAATGAAGAGTCATTTTTTCTTGTCAACTAATCAATGTTCCATTACAATGGAGCTAAGTGTCGATATAGCACAGGGGTTGGGGTAATTTTGACTTATCCGAAGGTAGAATCATGCATTTCACCTTAAATAGAAACTTTGAATATACCAATAATGGAGTATAGTATGAGGCCTTACTTCTCAATCTCATTGTAGCCAAGAGAATGGGAGTAAATAATGTTAGAGTCATAGGGGACTCGTAACTTATAGTAAATAAGGTCTTGGAGGTATATGAGACTAGAGTGCATCATCTCCAGCTCTATAAACGTATTGTGTGTGAAATATGAAAATAATTTGACTTCATTTATATTGAAGTGATCCCTAGATAAATAAACCAGCTTGTTGATTCCATGACATCTTCTTCTTTTCGATATTTTCTTAGTGAAGGTTTAAAGGAAAAATAATTTATATTCTATATTAGGGATGAAAATTTAGTTTAAAGGATGTCAAACAACATGATATTAACATATGTAGAAATTGAGAACAAACCCATCACATTAGATTTCACTAAGAATGATGAGGAGATCTTAGGATTCCTTCATGTGTACACGATATTCACCCCTGTGTAACATAAGAAAGGTTTCTCTCTTGTTCCCCACCCTTCTTCATATTTTGGGGACAAAAAAATGTATCTTTCCTCACCACAAGATTTAGAGATCTATGAGGTTGAGGAAGAATATTTGGAATTACCTCCATCTAATCTTGAATTTGAAAAGGAAATGCTTCCTTAATAGAAGGTACAATTGATATTAATATTGGAACAGAGGAAGAGCCCATGATTTTGAAGTTTGGTTCTTCATTATCGGTGGAAGAGATAGAGGAACATATTAAAGTTCTCAAGGATCACTTTTGGTATTTCACGTTTAGTTATAAAGACATGAAATGATTTTCTCCGATATAGTAGTCAAAAATCTGGTCACTAAACCCGATGTTAAACTCATGAAATAAAAGCTAAGGCCTAAGAAGCCTAAAGTTGATTTAATAGACAAAGAGGAAGTGATGAAGATTCTAAAAGTAGGGTTCATAAAACTAGTAGACTACTTCATATGGTTTTCTAACATTTTCCTGGTCCTTAAAAAGAATAGGAAAATAAAGATATGCATTGATTTGAGGAGATATAAATAAAATTTTCCCTAAGGATAATTTTTTACTACCATCTATTGATATCATAGTGGATGTAATGAAAAGTTACAAGTTGTTATCCCTCATAGACATATTTTTTGATATAGCAGATAATAATCTTTGATTAATATCAAAACAAAAGCACCTTCATCACTCCCCTAGGAACCTTTTTACACTGCTGTGATCATGCCTTTTAGCTTGAAGAACACCGGAGCCGCATATCAATGAGTGTGACATATATATTACATGATATTATTCATAAGATTTTGGAGACATATGTTGATGATCTCTTAGCAAAGGATAAGAAGATATGTGACCATCCCTAAGTTTTTGAATCATCCTTTCACACTTAATTGAGTATGGTGTGACCTTAAACCTAGAAAAGTCTGCCTTTAGAGTTATAAGAAGTAATATCTTAGGCTACATCATTTCCTCTCGAGGGATTGATGTAGACCCAATAAATATTCAGGAAATCCTTGAAATGACTCTACTAACATATGAGTCTAGTATCAGGTATTTCTTAGGCAAGTTTAGAGCAATTCGTAGGTTTGTGTCGATGTTTCCATACGCTATCCATCATGTTAATTGATTGTTGAATAAGACAAGTTGTAAAATATGGACATATGAATTTCACAAATTTTTAAAGTCAATCAATTATTTTTCTATGTCACCACCAATGTTCATGCCACCCAAAGTCGATCGTCCTCTAATTTTATTCTCTAAAGCTACTTGTGTGTCAATCACTGCATGTTAAAACATGATTGTAGACACTTAATCATGCACTTAGATACATTTATATGTCCTAATCATATGAATTTAATTCATATGTTTCCAAAGGGATAAAAATACTAATTAATCACTATATTTGGCTTCCTAGGTTCCTTTTCGGTCTCCTTCTTGGCATAACACACCATATTTCCTAGTCTGACATTCAATACTTCACCTTTTTTGAATATGGACACCAAGAATTAGGCTCTCTTGCCCCCTTTGGGCACCCTATACCTCTTTATATCTTTCTCACCTCTTTGGGCACCTTTCTAGCCATTGGGAATCCTTATCTCTTAAGGGTCGACTTTTAGTGATCAATTACAAAATTCAAGAAAGGGAATCATATAAATACAATGTTATGGGATCAAATTAAAGGACCAAGCTCTAAGAATCTACTATCACCACCTAAGGTTTCATCCAAAGGCATCTAAAGAGTGTCAAATTATCCATTTAGCTTCAATCAATGGACAAGGGACTAGTTATTGTACATAAATGCATAGGAGGAGAAGTTCATTTTTCCATGCACACATATATTTACATCTTTTACATCTAGCTACTTGCTCACTATCAAGTGCGACACACACAAAAGTTTCCTAGGGAATAATCTCTTAACACACACATATAGAAGTACATTGGTTTTGAGTGTAGTGCAATGCTCAGTCATAATATCACTTGTTTGAAATCCGAGGAAAGTTCGGCCCCTCATTTAAGTTATTTTCTCTTTATGATTTGATGTGTTTTATTTTTTTGATGTCATATATTTATTACAAGTTATCAATGACATTAGTGATCATTGTGCGAAATTATAGAGATAGCCATGAAGGGTTAGAACAACTTAGTAACCCTATAAAATTTATTTTCTAAGCATCTACATAGAATATGGCACCCAGACAGGATCCTAGCACCCTGGGCTCCCAAGATCTTGCTCCGAGCACCCTGGTTCGACCTTCTTCGCACTTACGCATTTCTTTGAGATCAATTATGACCTCATGTATTCCATTTTACTAGTTCTCCACCTTTTCACAATCCAAAATTTATTGTGAAATCAACTCGATATTCTATTTCTCCATTGCACTTAAGGTTTCATTTATCTTGTTTATTGATCGTGTCACTTCATGTACTTCCTTTTTATTTATCATTGTGACTCTGAAATAGCCTCTCTAGGGTTTAACATACCTTTCTTATTTTCTTTAAATTATTTGGTGAACCCAACCTCTTTGAACACCTTAGGATCTTTCTTTCATTATTGCTTGCATTTTTCTAAGATCCTCTCATCATGGATATTTTTATTCATGATTTCTTACTCATCAACCCTAAATTAAGAGCTAAAATCATTACTCTCTTGGCTACTACTCGTGTTCCTTCTGATATTCATCTAGATATAGTCTATAACACATTCATAGATGCATTTTCTCAACACATTACTTTTCCATCTAATCCTCCTACTGATATTACTATTTTTGACAATGATCCACCTTTATACATCATGATTCGCATCAATAATGTGGGTGTCAAATGAACTATAGTCGATAATAGATCCAAGCTTAATTTGTGCACTTTATCATTCATTGAAGTTATCATCCTTTCGATGCTTATGTTAGTAATTCCTCCATTTCTCTTCATGTATATGATGGTTCCATTCATCCATGCATAGCCATATCAAACTCTTGGGCTAAAATTCCTTCATATGGTTTTCTTTGTCATTGAATTTCTAGTTCAATACAATTTCTTACTTAGTAGACCATGGATTCATGCCATGCAAGCAGTACCCTCTACAGTGCATCGATGTGTTAAATTCTTACATGAGGGTGTAGAGTATATAGTTTTTGGTGATCGTGAACCATTCAAATATTACACCCATGATTCAACCACTACCCTTCCTACTCCAACATTTGTTACTACTAATGACCCATAACCCATGGATTATCTAAATCACTTGCCACCACTTGAAGGTGTTATTTGTATGTTAAAAATGTCTCATCTTCATTATTAGACTCTAAATATTTTCTAAGTACAAAGATGCGTGCACAAAAACCAATAAATAGAAGGGTACTGGGGAAAAGCACGCAGAAAAAGGGTTTAAGTGAAACTAGAGGGTGCACGGGAGGCAAAACAAGGGTTTAAAGGACTTATCCATATTTGGCATCATGGAGTCACTTAAAGAAAAACGTGAGGACTTGACTAGGAATGATAAGTGGATAAGGTGCTATACTTGAATCTTGGAGGCCAAGAAAAGGATATTCCATGCATGAAATATTCCCATAGGCATCATTACAGTTAGTGGAAGGTTTTGAAAATAGGATAAATATTCACCTATGGAGGATCACATGGACACTTGGCATGTGATTTTCTCATGAGAGAAGTCATGCCGATAGACATTGATCATATTTAAAGGAGTTTTTGGGACAAAAACATAAGGGGGAAGAAGGTAGTACAACAACATTAGAGGGTACAAGAGTGCTAAGAGAATAAGGAGGGTAACAAGGTGCTACAGAAATGTTAGGTAATGCTAAGGGTTTGGAGCTCATGATGCTAGGGTTTAGATTTCTTGATGCTAGAGGGTTGTAAAGGATATCATTAAGCATATGTATGGGTATTGGGGTCTGTAACAAGGGTTATAATGGGGAAAGCATAGTTAGGATCTCTAATCAGATTAGTTTGGAGGGGTTGGATCTCTGTCATTTTATGTATATGGTCTGAGATGACCCTTTTGAATGTAGTGTGGCCAAAAGAAAATCTTTTAAATTAATATACATGGATCTATTATGTACATATTGTTTATGGGTATAAAACCTCATGTTATTTTTCTTATCATGACTCCAATTTGGTTCCTTGTACTTTATACAATGTTTATTTATCTTTTTGATGCATTGATTTGTAGATTTGTTAGTTATATCTTCCGACTTTTAAGTAGATGCAAGTACTTATGTTTCTACAAATAATCCTCTATTAATGGAAAAAATCTCTTGCAAATATCACATAAAGGAGGGGCTCGGCTCTGCGCATGCCTTGGGTGAGTGCACAATGTATGTTGGGTGATAGGTCAATGTGTTTGGGGTTAGAAAGAGGTATTTAGGGTAAAACAATGACTAGATCTTGGTTTCATTGTCGGGGCCTCGTTTGAATCTATTGTGAGAGAAATGTGTAATGACAGAGCATTTGACCTTGGATAGTGTTGAAGAGTGGCTCACAAACATGGAGGATGATTTTTCTCAAAGATTTAACACTAGACTTGAGTTTGATACACTTTGAAATGGGTAGAGGATCACTGTATCATGAGTTATATGAGACCTTTTTTCGTTGTTTCCTAGTAAAGTTGTATAAATGGCTATCAACATATACATCAAGGTCAAGTTGGTACTATAGACCCCGTGTTTGGATCTAGGAGGAATATCAAATGTTACATGATGCTGATATGACCTAGACCCATGTTGTTTACCACTGGTGGAGTAGAGTGCCGACTAATTATACTTTAGAATATATTATTTCTACGTATTCTTTCCTAGAGATTGTTGAGTTTGAGTTCTTTAGGGAGCCTAGAGGATCATTCTTACATGTTATTCCACTAGCTATCAAGATCCTGGTAATTAATTTGATTTTGGAAGCCTTTCCCATGGCTGGCTAAACTTATGTTAGGTGCGGGGCATGAAATTTGGCATCATAGAGGATGTTGGACCTTACGGTGGAAATGGAGAGAGAGGAGAGGCAACTCAAGTATAATGAAGCTCGGGAGAGGGAGTTGGCAAGACAGTACAAAGTTGTAGGAGTGATGGATTTATGGAGGAAGACGTTGCGGGAAGGATTTGAGGTTCACATAGAGGACATGGAACCTGAGCAAGTCTGAGCTACCCCATCTTGGAAAGTGTGGAAGAGAAACCCCCTTAGATTCTAGAGAGATCTCATTATAAGAAGAAAGAAGGAGAGTTGTAGGTGCACATCTTAACCCACATGGTGAATAAACCCTTATGCTTAGTTTTCCATTTTCGAGATAAGTTTTGATAATACAGTTGGTATCAGTATTGGTTGTCAAGTGACACCTAGGAGGTATAATTTTTATTTGGTACATCTATGGTTTGGATAATCATTTCTGTGTTTGGATACATATTGTCTAGCATGACATTTGGACAAAGTATAGGTATAAAAATATTTGGTTTTTGCGTCTAGGATTGGAATGGGAAATGCATCTGGGAGTGGTTTTGTATCACAAATTATTGACACGTAGTTTAGCAAAAAGGTGGCATCACATGGCACAAATACATTAGCCCCCTTACCTATGATAGGAGGAGGATTTTGTGGATCTGGAGGAGTTAGAACTATTGGATCTAGTGGGTCTAGTGGTGTAGGCAACACTGGAGGAAATCAAGGACACTGGATCGGTAGAAAGGTCCAGAACACCATCAACATGTTTTTATGAGATGTCACTCCACTTACCTGATTACAAGGACATTGAGGATGCCACGAAACATGTACACAAGTGTGAGTTACTATGATATGTGAAAGGAATCACTTTCCTAGAGTGGAAGGCAAGTCAATTTGTAACCACATTGGAAGGATGTGTGCATAGCTGGTACAAGAAGTATGACCCACACCAGATAGTGGTGGATTTCATTTCACTGCATAATGCCTTTTTGGTGGAATTCCACATACCTAATTTTGAATAGAAAATCATCAGTGTGTTGAAGGATATTCAGCAAGGAATGGAAGAGAGTGTGTGGGAGTATGACATATGTTTCAAGACTCTCATATCTAAGTTATTTTATGACATTCACCCTTTGTAGCATGCTCAGTGGTTCATTAGAGGATTGATCACACCATTCAAGAGGGAATTTTCACATATCCGTGTGAGGCCTTGGAGGCTACCTTGCGGGTAAAGGTAGTAGGAAGCATTGATACAGGAGTTAGTCCATTCCTAGAAGCCTAAATTTTTCTAATGATAAAGCAACTAGAGACTTAGCTCATAAGACTCTCATGAACGGGTTATGGTGTATGGATTATGAGGTAGAAGGGCATATGAAGGATAGTTTTCCTTGGATATTGGTACATGCGATGATGGTAAATTGTGAGATTTGTCACAGAGATCATGATGGAAGTAGGTGTCCACTACTGTAGCATGCAATCCATAAGAATGTGTCTTGTTATTGCAAAATTTTCACCTCTACTACTCATGACACCAAGGATTATAGATTGATTGACCATATACATGATGTCATTGATAATGGTGTGTGTCATACCAACATTGTTGGTAGTTCCCAAGGATGATGGTCATCATTATGAAGGGTGCGTAGATGGAGGAAGTTGGCATAGAGGATTTTGAGGAGGATTTAAAGGCCATGGAAATTGCAGAGGTAGAAGGAGTGAATTCCCTTTTGGAACCTTTTATAACTATGGATCTACAGAACATTAAAAGAGTGTCCCAATTTTTTATAGTGATTTTGGTGTAGGAAATATCACAAGTATGAGGAATGCCTAAATTTTTTTGAACACATGAGCCTAAAGCAACAGAAGGATAAGGGTGCTGGGATGGTGAACGTAAAGTGTGCTAATTAATATTGGATGCTAAGGGTGGCACATGAGTCAGAGTTAGAACTTGTATTGGTGATGACATGGGTCAAATGGGGCTGCATATGCTAGGGAGATACCAAAGTAGATACCACTAATTACAAGAGAAGAAGTGGTACATGGGAAGTATCCAAACCCTATGCATCTAGAAGGAAGTTTATTAGGAAACCATGGATGTTATTCAAAGCCTACAAGGAGAGATCCAGTGCCTGAAGGAGAAATCATGGAAGTTAGAGCAGAAGAAGAGCACTGAGGCTCCACAGAAGGATATAGATGAAGTTAGGGAAGTATGTAAGATGTTGAGATAGGAGAATATCATCCCTCTATTAGGAGAGTGGATGAGGGGAAAAGTACCAAGTGTTAGAGGAGAGCATGAGAGGCAGGTTTTGCATGTTAATCTACCTCCTCACAGCCTTGACTATGATAAGGAGATTACCTTAAATGCAATTTTTGATGGATAGCTCCTAAGTAATATTATGATTAACACAGCACAAAAGTTAATGTTCTCACCTTGGATACATGAAACCAAATGGGAAGGTCCCCATTACATCCATCTTCAAATGTGTTGTATATGAAAAAGGAAATTCCCATCGGTGTTTTAAAGGATGTTGTTATCACTATCCAAGGAGTGAAATCCACCTTTGGAGACTTTGAAGTCTTGGCACTTGCTATGGTAGACAACTTTCCAAAGCATTAGTTGGGTGCCCTTGGTATTATAAGAACAATGTTATCTTATGTTTCAATAAGGGGTATATAAGTTTTGAAAACAAGGAGGAATGCGTTATCATTCCTTTTATGGATGAAAAGTCAACATCCTATACTAAGCCCTTGGGAGAAGAATACCTAGAAAAAATATATGTGTGCACTATTAGGGACCTTGAGGTTGTGTAACCAACAAAAGAAGGTGTTATTTAGTGGGAATACACTTAATCTATAAGTGATACAACTAGTGTGGCATGTGAAAATTGGGCACACAAGACATATGAGTTAGTCGGAAGGAAGTTAAGAGGCTCTGTGATGAGAGTAACAAAGGTTTACTCAGTAAGGAACCTGGGAGGAAAACAATTTCCAAGTTACACTAGGGGAGCCAAACCTAATGTTTTCCTACAATTAATGGAGGCTCAGTGGAGATGTGAGATCGAAAGGAGAAGTATGCTAAGCTATAATTTTCTTGGGACCATAGAATGTTGGTAGGTGACCCATCATGATATCATTCTAGAGTGGTGTGAGGTGAGAATCACATTCTCTATTAAGTTTCTCCAAAGTAATGCACTGACTGCTATATAATATTTTCATGGGAAGGAACCCACCTTGTTTCACATCCAGGCATGTGAGATGGCCTAAATAGAATGCGTGGAATCATTTCCTCCATCTTTATGGGTGTATAAGCTTTACTCCACCTTACAAGGCTACACGAGCATATGGTAAATCCATTCATAGTTGCATACTGTTAGCTAGGAATTGATGATTGATCTCCTTCAAGATTTCAAGTATTAGAGTACTAAGCCATCGGTGGATAATTCGTTGTAGGTTGTTAAGCGCCTAACTATGGGGGATAGTTCCATGAAAAGAAAAAAGTACTGGATTTTTTGGGTGAATATGGCTTGAATCATGCTTCAATGAGGAATAATTAGAGGAGGTACAACTTGAGCATGCATGCATGGAAAAAGAGAAAGGAAAGTTGGTCTACATGATAAATGGTGAAGAGGTGGAAAACTTGGATTTTAACCATACTATCGGTACACATGAGGTTATGGATAGTGCCGATGGGAAAGAATGTGCCTATCATGAACCCCTAAAAACCAAGAAGGTTAACATTGGTTTGGAGGAGGAACCTAAGGAACCTACTATTGGATATTACTGGACAGAAAGGGAGGTTTCTCATATTATTGATTTGTTCCATAAATTTCAAGATTTGTTTCTGTGTGGGTACCATGAGCTTAAAGGAGTTCACAAATCCTTGGGAGAAATGAAGATCAAGTTAAAGGAAGGTGCACACCTAATTCAGAAGAGACCTTATTGACTGAATTTGAATTTGCATATCAAAGTCAAGGAAGATATTGTCAAGATAATCTCATCATGCATCATTAAGGTTATTGAGGAATTAGAGTGGATAAGTCGATGGTCATCAACATTAAGAAGGATGGGAGGATAAGAATTTGTGTTGATTGTAGGGATTTGAATACGGTGTGTGTCATTGATCCTTTCCAACCCCCTTCACTAAAAAAATCCGGAAGGAGTTCACAGTGCAAGATCTATTCTTTCACAGATGGATTCTCAAGATATCATCAGGTTAGAATTGCAAAGGAGGAAAAAGAAAAGATAAAATTTTCAGCTAAATGGGGAAGTTTTTCCTATACGATCATGCCTTTTGGACTAGAGAATGCACTGTTGTGTTATCATGCATTGTGGCTCAGAATTTTAGGACTTCATCCATAAATTTCTACAAGACTTCTGGATAACTGGATAATATATGGATTGGTGAGGGACCATTGTGACAATCTAAGGCTGATGTTTGAAAGATGCTTTGGTAGTTGATTATATCTCTCAACATTAATAAATGTGTTTTGCTTACTCCATTTAGGACCCTGTTGGGACATATCATATGTAAAAAAGGCTTACTAGTGGATCCTACCAAAGTTGTTGTTTTTGTGGGATTAGAGGAGCCTACTAGCTAGAGCGTAGTGTGTAGATTCCTTGGGAATATGGGGCATTACCAAAAATTTATGAAGGGATATGCCAAGATCACCGTGTCATTGGAGGAGTTGCTGAAGCACAAAAGTACATTTAATTGGGGAGAAGTGCAACAAATGGCATTTAACACATTGAAGAATAGGCTTATCACTGTGTCCATATTATGCTTTCCCTCTTGGGATAATACATTCCATGTACATGTTGATGCTTCAAGGATGGTGATTAGAGAAACATTAGAACAACCTAGAGAGGGAATTTTTGACCATCCCTTGTGATTTTCTAGTAGGAAGCTAAACCCAACAAAATAGAATTACACTACCCTACAACGCGAGGCATTATCAATGATCTATGCACTACACAAATTCAAGAAGTATTTACTAGTGACACCTTTTATCTCTTACATGGACCACATGGCTTTAAAGTAATTAGTGAACAAGATCATCTTGTAAGGGCGCATATGCAAGTGGGTCCTATTGTTCTAGGAGTTTGAGTTTATAGTTGTTGTGAAACGGGGAAAGAGTAATTTAGGGCCTAACCATTTATCAAGGATTGAATTAGGAGAGGATGCATAGAGCATTGAGGATACAATTGCATATGCACAACTATTTAGATTGCACTTTGTGTACCCTACGAATTGGAATATATTGCTATATTTCTCAAAATGGGTGTGGTGTTGAAGGAATGAAGACCTTGGGAAGGAATCAATTAGCCATATGTGTCGCACCCTACATGTTAATTAGTGGAGAATTATACAAGCTATGTCATGATGAGGTTTTGTGTTGGTGTGTGCTTGAGCATGAGCACACCTTTGTAATCATGGGAGAGGCTCATGGTGGAATTGTAGGGGGAACTATGTGGTGAAATTGATCGCATGCAAGATCCTTCTAGCAAGATATTAGTAGGAAATAGTTTACAAATATTGTATCAAGTATTGCAAGGACTTTAACCACTTCCAATGCCTTAGTAAACCATATAAAAGAGATGAGATTCCATTAACACCGATTTATAGAGTAGATCCATTCAAGAAATGGGTAATTGACTTCGTAGGCCCTATTTCTCCAGTCGTGCGAAGGACATGTTTACACTATATCATTACATACATATATTACCTTACAAGGTGGGTAGAAGTGGTGCCTACAATGGATTACACAATGGAAACAACTAGGTTCTTAAGGGAAAATATAATCGTAGGTATGGATTCTGTTGAGCTTAATAAGTTATAGGGGTACTCATTTCTTAAATGAGACAATTATAATTTTATTGGAAGAATTCATGATGGCCCATCACAAGAATACCCCTTACTACAAGTTAATGGAACTGGGCTGAGGCATTTAATAAAATTTTGAATCAAACGTTGACCAATATTTGTGATGTGGGAAGAATGGATTGGGATGAAAAAGTTTCTATTGTGTTATGGTCATATCAAACTATTTATAAGAGACTGAACAAGGACACACCTTTTCAATTGGTTTTTGGCGTGGAAGTTTTGTTACCTATTGAATTCATGTTACCATCAGTGCATATAACATGCACATGAGGGTTATATGATGAACAAAACTTGATGAGAGGATTGAAAAGTTGATGCAGTTGGATGAGAGGAAGGTTATTTCTTAATGGAGTGAGAAAATAAAAAAATCCAGCAGAAGGCATGGTATGATAGAAACATCAAGAACAAAAAGTGTGAGGTGGGTAGATGGTTATCTTATATGATTCCATTTTTTTGTGCCATCTTGTGAAATTCAAGGGCCATTGGTTGGGCCCATACATTGTATCCTATATAATTGATTTAGCCACTTTCTAGTTACAAGCACTGGATGGAACACGGTTGCCAGGCCATTTCAATGGGAGTAAGCTGATGCCCTACTATAAATAAGTTTTCTTTGTGTTTTTAAATAAGGTAGTATTACCAGTTATCCTAATATTTTATTTTATGTAGTTTCCTTTCTTTGTGTTTCCCTTTCTTATTGTTTTTAGTTGGCGTTGTTTTGTTTTGTGTGTGTTTGTGTGCTAATAGCCACTTATTATTTCAAAAAATTTCTATGCGTAGAGGATCGCACATCCATTTTTGTGTGGGGTGGAGTGATGTGACAAGTGTTAGAAGATATGGTTGTTGATGGCCCAAGGTGAAAAATAAAAAACATGTGGATTGGATGATCACGCATAGAAGAGGTGACCATGAGGGAAGGGTGGTGTCAAAGGATTTATAGAAACCACATACCAAATTAAAAAGTGCATGCACAAAATGAGGTAGGTGATGTCAAGAACCAAGATTAGGACATAGAGGAAGAATACATTCAACATTGTAATCACACCCACAAGTATCTATGGTTAGTAAGGATTTTTGTGTGCCTAAATGTTTCCAAAGTTTTTCACGTAGGATTGAGCGTGGAGGAAAAGTGTTGAAGTTTAGCATTGGAAAAATCCTCCTTTATTATAAAAGTACATTGGTAGGTGGCATATAATTTATTGCATAAAAATGAAAAATTTATAAATATAAGATCGAGGGTGGGTTATTCTTTACCTTGCGTTTGAAGTTATCGAAGAGCTCTCGTGAACTAGGGAATCCTTGCAAGTAAGGTTTGATAAGTTTTTTGAATATTTACATGCATATCTAGTTTCATTAGTGAAATAGAGTGGAAATGAGTACACAGGCATAAGTAGATAAGGTTGTGTGGAAGGATCTTGTGGGTGTTACGTCATCTTGTGGAAAAATGGTTTTTAGGTTAGGGTTGTATAGCTAGGGCACATGATTTAGAGGAATTTTCATAAAGGAGTGGAGCCACGAAGTTGAGCAGAGCCAAGACCAGGAGAGAGGAAGAATTTTTAAGGACCCGACGAAGGAATGACACCAAGGAAAGTAGCAAACATTTCACTGAAGAAAGGCAAGGGAAAAGGAAAAAAGCCATTTCTACCAGTTTTAATGAAGAATGGTTCATGGAAATGCATTACCCATACGACATATTACTTGGTAAAGAATGAGTGTCTCATATCATAAATATGGCCATAAGTGATTACAACCATCAAATGAGCACTACACAAAATGAGATTACACTAGAGCTGGTTCATCCTATAGAGAAGATGACACTAGATGGAATGCCTATCTATGACAAAGAAGTGAAGGTAAATATGGTGAAGGTTGGGTTTTTGTAACTCTATGAGTTTTCCTTTTCGGTAAGCTATGGTGACTATACCAATGGTTGATGTCACACGTTCATGAAGACCACTTCTATTTTACAGGTTGGAGGATGCGCATAACCCCCCAGCTGATTTCCAAGTTCTTTGGCCTTTTCTACGAAGGATAATCATTGGATGATGATTTGGAAGAAAAAGAAGCCAATATCAACACCTTTGAATCTTATGACTAAAGGAAGGGTTCATGCTACTTTGATATTTCTACAATCACCAACCATATGGTGAGGATGGTTGCACACTTGGTCACAAAGATGAATGGGAAAGAGAGATGGACACGGATCAATAAGGTCTAGTTGAATATATGGTGTGAGATCTCGAAGGGACCATCTATAACGTCTCAAATTTTATTTTAGAGGAGATTATCAATGTCACGCATGAAGGAGAGAAGATCATGTTTGGTAATGTCCTCCTCACTATTATCATTTCAAAGATTGGAGTACCCCATGGGATGGATAATTTTTTTTGGGAATACCTAGAGGAGAACCCCTCCCCGCCAAGAGGTTTGAATAGTATACTTGTGACACAATGATGATCACTCATAAGGAACACCTAGAAAAGTGGTATAAGCAGGTGCATGATGCATTTGGGGTTGAATGGAGAATACTTGAGTATTTTCCTTCATTAGAAAAAGGAGAGGCCGAGTTTTTCGTTACCAATATTTTTGTATTGTTAGATTTACTTTTAGAGATGGCACCAAGAGTCCTTAGTGTAAGTTACCTTTTTCCTTCATGGTGTAGTACTTCTAGGTTGGGGTCAATCGATTCAAAGAGGTGAAGAAACTCAGGTCTTATCTAAGTGTAGTATATCAAGATTACCATGAGCTATGAAAGAAGTCAATACACCCCAAGAAATGATCCTATGTGGAGAAGTATGTCTCCCTGACGTGCATATGTTGAAATCGTAACATTGCCTATTATAGGGAGGACAACATTGAGGTGTATTTGAGCCTAAGTTGTAAGTATGAAAAATGTGTTTATGTTGAAGAGTATGTCTCCATTCTTGAGGACCCCACCATGAGGAAAAATGCTATGCCAAGGAAAAGAGAAAGAGCAGAGGCTCTTGATAAAAGGTGTCGAGCACACACGAGATAGTACAAGAAGTAGGGGCACATGAGCCAGGTGTGGGCACAAGTACTTATGTCCATGGGAAGAAGTTTCACATTAGAAAAGAGTCACCACAGAAGGAAGAGTCACCCAAGAGAAAAGAAAAAGAGAAGTTCCTGTATTGGAGTCACCAGTAAGGAAGAAGCAAAGGGTGAAAAAAGGGTTAGACTTAGGAGAAATAGAAAGCATGGAGGCTGAAAAGGGTGATGAAGAGCACGGTGAGGCTTAGAATCATCCTATGTATGATGTACACAAGTCAGATGAAGAAGTAAATGAAGAAAGGGATGAGAATGAGGAAGGTGCTCATGACAAGGGGGAGTGAGGAAGTAAACATGAAAGATCAGAAGACCCTGACCTCGACTGAGGAGAAAATGGATAACATTGTAGAGAGGGAGGTGGTATCTATTATCCAATAGTTAGTGGAGTAATAAGTAGAGTGAAGTGACAAAGAAGTGCTGAAGGAAATTGAGGAGAGCGCAAGTGTAGGAAAGGATTATGGGAGCATGGGCGAGAGACCCCAACTTAGAAGTAAGCTTCCTAATGACATAGTGCACATAGGTGGGAAGGGCACAATATCGGTGCAGGAACATGTTATGACTTATATTAGTGATCCAAGTAAGGTAATGCACATGCACTTCCAAAGTATCATGCCCACCGACGAACTCCTTGGTTGGTCCTCTTTTGATGAAGAGGATGTATACCCATGCATAAGGAAAATGCTATCCTGGGATTTTGAGTCCCATGTTGATGAACCCTAGTTTGAGGTAAATCATGATGCATTGATGAAGATACCAGATTCTAAGGGAATAAAACCTCTTATAAATAGCCAACAATTGTCGGATGAGCAAGTTTGTAATGCACTCAACAAAGTATCGGTGGAGGTGGAAGCAAGAATCTTTGGAAGAAACAATAGAATAAGGGTCTTGGAGGAAGATCTTGAGAAAAAGAATGAGGAGATCATTAAGAGGGATAAGGAGATAAAAAAAAGGAATTAATCAAAGTGCATAGTTAAGGTGTGAACTAAGGGATGAAAAGGAAAAGGTGCATAAAGTCCACAAGAAGATAGAGTCCATTTTAGTTTCCATTATCATGAAACATTCGAGACCTAGCCCCGCCTAAGAAAAAAATATGATTCAACCTGCACTACTTGGAAGACTTGACGCACATCCTCAACATGGAAAGGTAGCCACTTGTAATATACTTGGTAGAAGATGCGATGTTAAGCCGAAGGAGGAATAAAATTTTAATATTGATGAGATAGTGACTTTGTACTCCGAGCTCCTTGCTGTAGTAAAGACTCATTGCATAAATGGCCAAAGTCATGTATGATAAATTTTCCGAAAGAGACAAGGTAGCAAACATATTGGTTGCTACACATGAGGTGGATTTGAAATAATTTTAGGAAAAGAACAAAGGAAATAGAGGCAGAGTCCAATAAGATCCCGGTCGAAGTTGAGAATAAGCTGAAGTAATTGAAACCTTTTGGGGTTCAATTAATAATAGGCTAAAGGAACTATACCCCCAAGTCTCTCACAAGATGAATGCAGCAGGTTATCTTAGCAAGCATCCGTGAAGCATTGTAGGTACGTTGAAAGCTAAGAGTGATGAACTATGTTTTGATGAATTAAGTGCATTTATGGGTGACCTACTTCAAGAGGCGCATGGAGAAGTAGATGCTTGGGACAAGATTGATGTAGTTGTTTTTACCCCCATTACAAAGGAAAGAAATCCCATGCTCACCAACCTATCACCCAGCAGGTGATGCGCACTCACTTGAGGCAAACATAGGTGCCGAGTCTCTCTTTTATGTGATTTTAGTGGGAAACATCATCTATGATCCGAGTTTAATAGATTTGAAAGGGAATAAGACATACAAGCACCATAGAGCTCAGAATGGCTTCTAGATCCTTGCAGTCATTCCAGACATAAAATGCTTAATAGATAATAGAACTTACACCAAAATAGAAAGGAAGTCATATAAGCATTTATACTTAGTTCATAGACATAAATGAAAAAGAACTATGAAGAAGGATGTATGCATCAGAACCATTAATGCTCATATTCATATCAACTGGTAACCTTATTACATTCATTAGGCCATTACAAAATGTCACAGAAAGGTAAACCGTAGTCATGCATTATAATTGGACTCATATAACTAGGCCCTCAAAAGAAAATTTATAACTCCCAACCCTTGATACATCCTTTCCTACCCTTATTTTCCCAAGCTAATAGAGTCATCGCAATATTTTTCCGAGCTCCATCTCTCTCTCTCTCTCTATGTGTGTCTATATCTTTTAATTATGTAGGAACTTGTATATATAGCCTTTTTGAACTACCAACTCATTATTTTGTGACCTCAAATATGTCACCAAGTGCCGAATGTGGTCCTCCAAGAGTGCATTCTCCTCCGTGCCTAATCTCACCACTCCATTCCATGATGTCCTTTTGGAAGCCTCTAGCGCGGGGCATATTCCTTCCTAGCCAACTTGTCACCAGGATGAAACCTTATCCACTCTGCATGCATAGTTGGGTCATGCTTTTCTTGTATCCTACCCAAAATTCCCAATATGGATAAGTCCTGGAACCTTGGATTTGTCCACGCACATGCCATGGGTTTCCTTAAACCCTTCCTTAAACCCTTCCCTGTGTGCCTTCTCCTTGCGCACATTTCTTCAACTAGGCCTTATGTACCTATGCACCTTTTTGTACTTAGCCAATATTTCAGGGGCCCAACATCACCCCACACTATGCCTATTCTCTATTTGTGGGAACAATTATTAAATGGATAAGGAATCATAGTAGGCTTACACCTTGGAAAAATAATAAGGGGATGAAGAATTTGGGAAAGAAGAAATAATGGGACAGTGATGGCATCACTGCAATAAGCTAGGAAAATATTTTTTTAAGTCGACCTCCAACTTGTTCCTGTGCATCGAATTCATTTTGCACTCTCTCGGAAAATATCACCCACAAAGGTTCTCACTTGATCAAAACCTACCCCATCCCATTGTGCACTCATGGTTTCAACAACCTTTTCTAACTCCTTGCATATATCCTCCAGCACATCCATCCTTCATGTAATCTATGGGTATAGTTCCTTCAATCTGGTTTTTGATTGAACCCCTTAAGGTTTCAATGGCCTCGATTTCTATCCAACCTCATCTAGGATCTTTCCCTACTCCACTTTTTTCCCCTTGAACTTCTCCTAGAACTCTTCAAGTTTTGCTTCATCATTGGTGACTAGCATGCTCGTCACTTTGTCTCTGTCAAGCGGTTGTCATACGTGGCCTCGTGGATTACGGGAGGCAATCTTTACATCAGCAAGGAACTTACTGTACTCTGCTCGCTATGAGCACCATGAATTTCAATTTGTCCTCCTTTTCTAAGCACGTGGAAACTTCTTCTCTGAGACTCCAAAGCTAGTGGCATTTGTCTCTCCATGGTGAGGGTTCTCGGTTAAGTTCTCCAAGCATTCTAGGCAGATGCATACTTCCACGTAGAAGGTTCTAGGTCTAGATACTTGAACACTATAGAATATGTAATGGAATCCACCTTTTTGGATACTTCATGTACCCTAGCCTTCTCATCCCTTAATTCACACTGCCACTGGGCACTGATCAACTTCTCTTGATTTAGCTCCTTTGTCCTTGCAGCTAGCTCTTCCTCTTTCTTCTTCAGTTCATCCTCCAAATATTTGATTCTATCATTCCGCCCAAAGAGTCTAGATTCAACCTTAATGGAGACCTTGTTGAGTGCATTTAACATTTGTTCATCTGAGTGCTGATGAGTATTCACCAATGTGTTGTCTCCTTTTGATTGTGGCAATATTATAATAGCCCCATGGCTTACTTTGAATTCTAGCTCATCAAGATGGGACTCAAATGTCCATGAGAGCATCTTCCTTTTCCATGGGTATGCAGCCTCCTTAACAAAAGATGACATCGCCATGGGCTAATTTTTCCGGAATTGTGCTTTGGAAGTGTGCATGCAACACTTTGTTGGGGTCATTAATATAAACCACCCCTAGCCTCTCATCCTTCACGTGCTTTCCTCTCGTGTGCATGCCCTTAGGAATAAGTACAGTTAAAGTGGGGCATCCAATGCTACTATGGTCCTTTTCCTTGCTCTCTTCCTTATCCTCATTTAACACCAACTCATTGCTATTTTCCAAATCCTCTTCTACCAAGGTCTTAACGATCTTTGCTGCTTATCCTTCGCCACCTTGGTTATCTATTATTGTGTAAAGATTGGATTCCTTTGCTTCGCTCACCAACCTCCTCATTTCTTCTTATGTCATGGGTTCCTTCCCCCTCCCGACTACCCTTACGCCGCATGAAAAGGAACCCCTGTTCTTCTTCTCCACCTTCTTCTTCTGAATCATGCACATTGAAGATGAGTGGCTATTGATCTCTTCCCTGATCATCTTCTTCACTATCATCTTCCTCATCGTCATCATCCTTTTCAGCTATGTACCTCTCCAAACTCTTAGTTTCTTCTAAGGCGGTCTCTGTTCTACCCTCGCTTCTTTCTAACTAGGGATTCTGGTGTAGGTGATTATGTCTTTGATTATTCTGATGACTCCTTGTCTAATGAATTATCAGGCTTTGGAGTCTTCTCTTTGATTATGGAATTCTTTTCGCACTTGTCCTGGGGAACCTATTACATGTGTATCCACTACACTTAGTACTTTCTTCTCTGGTTATTTTTCCTCTTGTCTGGGTACAGTCTCTTCCTACTAGTTAGGTCCTCGGTGTATGGAAATATCATTCTTAAGATATGCACCCTTATTAGATTTGGGTCTTATGCAGAGGTATACGTGCACTGTGGATCCTCTTGCAATGGGAAAATTCATGGGTCTCACCATTTAGACCTCATGCGACATGTACCTCTCCACGTACATGCACTTGTTGGGGTAGACCAACCCTTTACACATTTCCCTATGATCCTGGTCCAGATTACCAATGTCCAACCTCAACTTCTTGGATTCTTTAAACATGTTCTCTCCTGCTTGGAAGTGTTGAGCTGTGAAGGAAAAATGGAGCTTGCACCATGGGCTCCATGTCTCATCTATTAGTTTAGATCTGCCTAGGAAAAAATGTTGGTACACAAAAAACTCAACCTCTCCCTTGGTGGTCGGTGGTAGTTGATTAGGGATCCTCCATTCTTCCCCAAACACATTCCTCAAGTGTGTATACCATTTCTCCAAGTGTGCCTTATGCACGGACGTCATACTATCATATGTGTACTTCCCAAATCTCTTCGCGGGTGAGGGATCTTCAGCAGACGTACTCCCACATGAATTTGTCTGATGCATCCAACACTCCAATATTTGAAAATACAATGGTTAGCATGACATTATCAAAAAGGATTTTATCACCTTCCTTCACGTTCTTTGGTAATCTCATCCACGATGAATGCAGACAAGTTGTAGATGGTGCCCTTCGAAATTTTCCTGTAAACATGTAACCATGCCTTGTTAACCTGGGTCCATATCTCCTAGCCATTTATCTTTTTCACAAGGTGTGCAACCATCTTCATCACTAGGTTCTTGATGTCCATGATATCAAAGTACCTCGACCCATTTTTGTATGCATAGGTAGTGACAATTTCCTTAATTTCCTCTTTGTCACTTAGGTCATCCTCCAAACTATCTCCTTCACAGATGAGGCCTGTGAAATGTGAAATAAGATGAGGGGTAATGTGCATCTTGCACCTTGCGAAGTGGAAGTAGTCTTCATGCACGTGCAACATCAACCATTGATATAGGCACTCAGGCTTCCCAAAGTAGGGCAACTCAAAGAGTTGTAATAACCTTGACTTCTCCAACTTGACCTTTACATCATCGTCATAGATGGGAAAACCCTCTGGTGTCCTTTTATTTGTTGGGCACACTAACTCCAACACCATTTCCTTCTTGATTGTGCTTGAGTGATGATTGTAATCATTTACTGACATATTTCTTAAATGGGACTCCCACTCCTTTCCCAACAATACTCCATTTGGGTACTACATTTCTACGTACCACTCTTCATTTGTATGTGCGATAGTTTCTTATTGCTTTCCCTTGCCCTTTCCCTTCTTAGGTGTGCCAACTGGTTTCTTGGGTGCCATTTTCTAGGTTCTCTTATCACTTCAATCACTTCTTGTTACTCTGTTCTTCTACTCCCTCTAACCTTAGATCTCAAACTTGTGAAGAAAACCCCTTAAACCCATGCCCTAGTTCTTCAAACCCTAATTGGGATAGTTCCTTCACAAGACGACACCTTCTCACAATTTCTCTTACACCTATGAAATCCATTCTTTCTGGTTTGCAAATCCAAACTAGTGACTCACACTCACACTTTTCAAATTTTTCTTCACACGGATCAGTTCTAGAAGCCCTAGTTTGCAAAGATGCAAAAACACTTCTTTCTCCTTATACACAAAGTGAATAATGAAATGCCCGAACCTTTATTTATATTTTTTCCCATTTTTAAGCATTAAATGCTACTTCACCTACCACCTGTAATTTTAAAATTTAGGATAAGTTCTAGAAGCCCTAGTTTGCAAAGATGCACAAGCGCTTCTTTCTCCTTATTCACAAAGTGAATAATGAAATGCCAAAACCTTTATTTATAGTTTTTCTTGTTTTTAAGCATTAAATGCTACTTCACCTACCACCATAATTTTAACATTTAAAGCATATTTTTCAAACAAATATTGACTTCTACACCTAACTTGCACACCTAACCTTACACGGATAATCTCCAACCTTCGACATGTAACCAATCCATCTTGACAGAGACTCTTGCGCACACGTCACCCGCACCGAAGGCACTTTTTCTCAGCCATGATTTTTGCTCTCGCTTACCTCGTGTTGTTTATGTGCTTATTCCTTCTCGTACATAGGATCTGAAAGTATCCTTATCTTGACAACAACCATTGTTTTCCACCTTTTCGTTCATGCACATCTTTCAATAGAGCCATTCAACTAGGATTTCCAATAGAATCCTCCTTGGCACTTTACTCATGCTTTCCTTCACATCACTCCACCCCACACTTAAATGATGTGTGGCCCTCTGTGCATTTAAAACCCTCAAAAATTAACAAGGTTACTAGCACCCAAGGCACAAAACAAAAAAACAACGTAAAAGGGAAATACAAGAAAGGAAATGCATAAAGGAAATTCTAAATTATCTAGCAAAATTGCCTTATTTACAAACACCAAGAAGCCTTATTTATAGTAGGGCTTCAGCCTACTCCCATTGAAGTGTCCAGGAAATTTCATTCCATCTAGCACTTGTAATTGGCACACACCTAAATCAAGGATGTACAAGATTGTGTAGGGACCCAACCAATGGAATTTTAACTTCCAGGATGGCACAAAACTTAGAATCATACAGTAAGACCATCCGCCTTGACCTCAAATTTCTTGTTCCTAATGTGGCAATCATGCCATGATTTTTTATTTTCTTTTTCTATTGTTTGGCTCCACCTGGTGAGTGATCGTATTTCATCTAGCTTCATCAATTCATCAACCCTCTCTTCTAGCACTCTCTCATCATCTAGCCCTCCTTCACACGCTATTCACAGAGAAGGTATCATGAACTCAATTGACAGAATAAATTCCATGCCAAACACCAATTGAAATGGTTTGGCTTTGTTCAACCTTTTATAAGTTTTTCTATAATCCCATAATACAGCTGATACCTTGTCATCTCAATCTTGTCTTCTGACATTACAATTTTTTTTTAGGGTATGACTTATTATTTTGTTAAACTCTTCCATGGTTCCATTTTCTTTTGGGTGATAAGGTGTAGTATTGTGATGAGCCACCGTGAACTCTGCTAATGGATCCTCACGGTCTCATTCAAGAAATGTGTACCCCTATCAATGGTTAAGCTTAAAGGGCATCCATACCTTGTGATAATGTTTTCCCACAAAAATATGGGTATTGTAGCTATTGTGTAGTATTTAGTTGGGGTTGCCTTTGCCCACCTTGTCAAATAGTCCGTGCAAGTGATTATGTAGCGTGATCCATTCCTACGCATTATTGGTGTAATAGGGCCTATAAATTCTATTGTCCATTTCTCAAAAGGTTCAAGCTAGGGATAAGGCACAAAGACATTTCATCTCTTCTTCCGGCTTACCAATGTATTGAAAATGGTCACACACTTTACAATAGTCCTGCAATCCTTATACAAAGTTTCCCACCACAATCCTACCATTAATATTTTATATGCGGTGGCATCACTTGCATAATGTCCACGTGCACTTCCTCCATGTGTCTCCTCTATGATGGTGAGGTGCTCATGCTCTACCACACACCTATGTAAAAATTCATCACGCCCTAATTTGTATAAGTCCCCACTGATCAACATGTAGGGCATTGTGCGTATGGCTAGTTGCTTTTTCTCTAATGTATTCATCCCTTTCGACACCACACCTTCCTTTAGAAATACTACAATCTCCTCCAAATATGAGGGCATGCACCGCAACCTAAATAGTTGTGGTTCTGGAATTACCTCTTCAATGCTCTGCATGTCATCCTGAATCAATCCTTGACAAATGATCAGGTCCATAGTTACTCTTCCCAGGCTTCACAACTACCATGAACTCAAACTCTTGAAATAACAAAGCACCCACCGACATATGTACCCTTATAGAATGGGCTTGTTCACTAAGTACTTTAACACCATGTGGTCAATGTAAAATACAATTCGAGTTGCCAACAAATCGTATCAACTTGTGAAGTGCATAGATCATTGAAAATGCTTTGTGCTTGGTCGTAGTATAATTCTGCTCTACTGGTGTCAACTTCCTACTTGCAAAGCATAGGGGATGATCAAAAATTCCCTCACCAAGTTGTGCAAGCACTGCTCTAATGGTTGTTCCGAGAGGCATCTACATGAACATGGAAGGGCTTATCCCAAGAGGGAAAACATAATATAGGCGTGGTGACAAGCCTATCCTTCAATGTGTCAAACACCTTTTGTTGTGCCTTTCCCCAATGGAAGGAAATTTTATGTCTGAGAAATTCTTCTAAAGGCATGGTGATCTTGGCATACCCCTTGATGAACTTTCGATAGTAGCCCACGTGTCCAAGAAACCTACGCACTGCGCTTTGGATAGTAGGCTCCCCAATCCCATAATCACAACAACCTTGGTAGGATCTACTAGCAAGCCCTCCTTACATATGATATTCCCCAATAACATCCCAAAGGGGGTAGAAAAGAAACACTTCTTAATGTTGAGGGATATCCTCAACTGCCGACACCTCTAAAACATCAGCCTTAAATTATCACAATGGTCTTTTACTAGCCCATACACCATCCAATCATCCAGATAGACTTGAAGAAATTTATGGTTGAATTCCTGTACCACTATGTGTGATAAAACAATAGGTGCATTCTTCAACCCAAAGGGCATGCCCATGTATGTAAAACTTCCCCATTTAGTGGCAAAAGTTGTCTTCTCCTAGTATTCCTTTGCATTCCAGGACTTGGTGGTACCCCAAAATCCATCATTAAAAGAATATATTTCATGCCCAAAGTGACTCCCCCAAAATTTATTTAGTGAAGGGGGTTGGAAAAGGATCGATGACACAAACTATGTTCAACTCCTATAATCCACACAAATCCTAATCCGCCCATCCTTCTTAATGCTGATTACCATTGGACTTATCCATTTCGATTCTTCAACAGCTTCAATGATCCCGTGATGCTATCATTTTTTCAATCTCCTCCTTTACCCTTCTCGCACAAATTAGGATTCATCCTGGTAGGGTCTCTTGCTGACCGGCGCGCACCATCCTTCAACTAAATCCTCATTTCCCATAAGGAATGGTGGACACCGTTGAGCTCATGGTACCAACGTGGAAATAAATATTCGAATTCACGTAAAAGATCAATGAGCTTAGATACTTATTTCTCCAACCAAGAATCTCTAATGATAGCTTCTTTAGGTTCTCCTCCGAGCTGATGTTAACCTTTTTAGTTTTTAAAGGTTCATGGTAGGTGCACACATGAGTATCAACATTGTCCACTACCTTGCGTATCCCTAAAGAATGGTTAACATCCAAGATTTCTAATTCCTCCTCATCAATCACATATACAAGATTTTCTTTCTCCTTTTTCACACACACACACACACGCTCAAACTCATATTCTTCTCTTTCCTCCTCTTCAAAGTGCTCCCCCAAACCTAGTTCACCAAGTAAGTCTAATGACCTATCTTCTCGCCATGGTACTATCCCCCATGGTAATACACTTGACAACCTACAATTCCTTATCAAATGATGGCTTGGTACTTTGATACTCAAATGTTTGAACTAGGTCAGCTACTAGTTCTTACCAATTCCCTATTTGGCGGCGTGTCTCAGAATGTATGTACCATGCATACGCGTAACCCTGTAGTGTAGAATACAATTTGTGTAACTAGAGGGATGGCGGAAATCTTCCATGCCTTCCTCCAGGTTCTTTCACAGGATTAGATGTGGAAAGAGGTGGGATCCTTACCATGGTAGTCTTTGATGGCAGTGGGTGCATTACTTTTAGAGAAATGAACAGAGAAAGTAATTCTCACATCATGCCATTCTAATAGATTATTCTGATGTGTTGCCCACTAGCGCATAACAATTCCTAGTAGGATGTAAATTAACATCCCCCTTCTTTCATTTTCCTCCTTCCATTGAGCTTCCATTCTCTACAAAAATACCTTAGGGGAGGATCCTCCTGAGTATTTAGGTAGCTCTTTTCCTTCTAGGTGCCTGACTATGCGTGCCTTTGTCACTTTTGTCACCGATCCTCTTAAATGTGATCTCGATCAATTCATAAGTCCCATGTGCCCAATCATCACATGATAAAATGGTGTTGTCACTTACCACTGATGAGCATATTCAAACTAGATAACTCCGTTGGTAGGATGGATTATCTCTGGATCCCTGATTGAGTGCACATATATTCTATCCAAGACCTCTTCTCCCAAGGGTTCAGTATAGGGTGTTGACTTCCCATCAGCCAGGGGTATGATGACTCGTTCCTCCTCATTTTCAAAGCTGATGTACCCTTTGTTGAACCAAATATCCACATTGTTCTTGTAACACCATGGGCGTCCCCAAGTAGTGCTGGGAAATTATCTGCCTCGACGAGTGCCAAGAATTTGAAGTCCCCAGTAAACTTAGCTCCCTGAATGGTGATAGCCGCATCTTTTAAGACACCAATGGGCATTTCCTTTGTTTTGTTTTTCATATATAAACAATTCAAAGATGGATATAATGCAGCCTTCCCATTTGATGCCATGCATCCAATGTGAGAACATGACCTTTCGCACTCATGTCAATGAGGATATTACTTAATAACCATCCATCCACCACTGCATTTAACGTGATCTCCTTGTCATAGTCTAGGCTGTGAGGGTGAAGGTTTGTATGCAGGACCTAACTCTTGCACTCTTCTCCAAAGTGCGTGGTACCTTCTCCCTCAACTATGCTCCTAGCAAGGGAATAACATTCTCTTGCCTTAGTATTTTACATACTTCCCTCGACCTCATCTAGGTCATCTCTTGGTGCCTCGACCTTCCTCCTTTGATCCTTCCTCTTGGACTATTCCTTTAGACAATGGATCTATCTTTGTAAAATTTGAATGAAATCCATGTTATCCCGATATACCTCCTTCCGATGATCAAGATCCTGGGTACTTTACATACACCATTTATTGTCTTGAAACTAGATTCCTCTACCTTTGTCTTTCCTTTACGTGTGCAACCTCTACTCTTGTTGTTACTAAAAACGTTCTAAGCTCGCATAATGTGTTACCCGTGGCATCCATTATGTGTCTATATTCTTAATGCTTACCATTGTAGTTACCTTATCTTTCTGTTGTTTCGATTCATGTGCTCAAACAACTCTAAGCACTCCTCATACTTGCGTTTCTTCCCACACCATGAGCAATTCAACAGTCTCAGCACTCTCATTTGTAATGCTTTATAGACCAAAAATTAAAATAGATTCCACATTGGAACTCACTTATTCCTCCATGGTTACCATGACCACAAATCCTCCTCAAAATCCCCTTCCATGTGCACCTCCATCCGCACACTCCTCATAATGGTGATCATAACCTTTAGAATTAATGGTAATGCTAGTCTGGCATACCCCATGATCAATGGCCTCATGGATCTGATCAATAAGACTACAATCCTTAGTATTATTGGTTATAGAGATGTAGATCTTATGTAATGCCCCATTCCTCGTTCTTCTTTTTCTTCTTCGATGACTATGTTGCTAAGAATTTAATATTGTTGTGCTCCTACTAATCCTTGTTGGCTTCGCCTTTTCGATTACCCTATTAAGGAAAAATATCTTTCTCAAATTCGATAGGTGGTTTGAATGATGACTTGATGTTGTTAGGCGTATTCACTAGAGAGGGAACATCTACATAACTATAATTATTATTTTGAATTGTTGATTATTTTTCTTATTATTATTTTGGTCGCTCGTAAGTGGGTCCTTGTTAATATAATTAATAAATTATTAATGAGTTGTAATAAAAATAAAAATAATATTTTTATTTTAATTATCGATGGATGATAACTTCATCATCTGATCGTTGATCTTTTATCAAATTTATTGTTAATTATCAATAATTTCTTTTATTCTTTGGATTGGTCGCTTCGTGGATCGAGCCTCAATTCACACAAGAGGAGGGTATCCTGTTACGACATTGTGGTTGGTCCTTATCTTGCACTCATTTTTGAAACTCCTCTCTAGTTCCTCCGTAGTCAACCATGCTTGCTTATGTACTCATTTTATTTGTCATTTTAAAGGTGAAATACTGTTTCTACCACCTGAAGCCGACCAAGTCTCCTCTTGCGTTATATATATATCTAAATTAATGAGAAATTTGGATGCTTTCACCCACGTTGGCCACTTTGGTTGACATCCCACCATATTTTCTTCCTTGCGAGCTGCACACTTTAGTTTTATTTAATTGTGGTCAGTTGTGGAAGTGCGTTGGAGGATGGGAACCTGCATTTCCATTAATTTCTGTCAGAAGAAAGGCATGTATTAATGAGACTACAAATCTATCTGCTCTGTAAATTTCCTTCTGGTGGTTGGGTATGCACTTTTACCTGGTTGCATGAGAGCTTTGGGTGAAGGACTACTCTGGGAGGTGTGCACATTTGGATTGGTGCCTTCTTTTGTGTAGGCTGGAACACATTTCTAATGCACTATCCACTATTTTGTTTAGATCACTGTTCCTTCCTTGCATGTTCGAAACCCTTACCAGCGCACTCTTGGCATGTGCCAGCATTGTCACATCCTATTTAAAAGTGGGGAAAAATTGGAAACTACATGGCACCTCCCAGAACATGGGTGCTATTACAGGGTTTGACCAAATGAAAGAACGAGACAACACCTCATGGAATATGATTACGGTAGTTTGATAGGGCTATAAAAAAAGCACCATTAGATGGATCAAAATACGTAGGTAGAGGAGGATGTTTTACTGATAATGTTGTTTTGTGGAACACTTAAGAGTTATAGATTGAGAAAGGTTATTCTTAGTTGGAGATTCAAGCCCAGGACGTAGGTGTGACAGAGTAGCAGCTGTGAGAGAGATGTCAGAGGTAGGAGTGAAGCCTTTTGTAGTCGTGGAGGAGTCTTTTGCTAACAAGAAAGTCACCGAACACGAGCTCATGGAAGTTGAAATTATAAATGGTGGAAGCTTTGGAGTAGGGTATGATATCCATCAAATCATAATGGAGAGAATACAATCGTAGATGTGTGCAAGTAATTTTCCATTGTGGATGCCAGAATTGCGAGGGAAAATAAAATAATGGGTGGAAGCTCCAAACTGAGCTTCTTGACATTACCAGTGACTTTGTGGCCTCTCTGTAATGAGGGCACCATGAATCCTATAAAATTTGAACAATACTTCCCTTCTCTGATATTACAAAGCGGGCAGAAACAATTCCAAATCAATGTTCACCGCGATGAGTTCCTTTGCTGCTCAATTTATGGAAAAGAGTGGTGATTCACAACCATGAATACTACGTCTATTCCTTTGTTGAGAAGGCACATGAAATGTGGTCTCATGGAGTGTCATAATTGTAGGATATGAACATAATGGATTTGTTCAAAAGGATTTAGAAACTTTCAAACAACTACACTCGTAGGTGTAGAGCTACCTGTCCATTACCAACATTCTCTCAGCCCGTGTGCAAGAATGGAGCCTTGTGAAGGCCCTAGAAAATTGTTAGAACATAATGGGAAACTTATTCTGTTGGAAAAACTTCAAGTGATCGGGAAGTTTGTGTGACATTGTGGAGGTTAGATCGAGGCGGTGGAATAGTTGATAAAGTGCCCAAACGATATGTCAACCGAGGCCCGGCTTAGATCGACACTATTCCTTCCAGGCATGGTTCATCTTCCCTTACCTCTCTTAATTATTGTGTTCTAGTTCTCTTTTGCAACTTAAAATAATTTTAAAATATTAGGATTTTAATACCATTAAATATTTATTTCAACTCGTAAAAATAATATAATGTCATATTGAAACTCATGAAGTCAAAATAACCCATTTGCATTAAAACATGAACTTCCACCCTCATTCTGAGGTGATGTAGAAAACTTCCTACCCAACTGGATCACTACAACATTGTTTTATCGACCAAACGAAATTGACTTTCCGGTAATAATGTTGATCATCTTCCGGTTTAAATAGTTAATTTTTACATTTTAGAGACTCATTAAGTACCCTTTGTAACTCTAAAAACGAGATGTTAAGCTTCATTTGTGTACCTTGTTGTGTGAGGAATCACCTTGACCTCTGGTTTGACCCTGAACAAACATATGTGACCCTTTTGATGCTCTTATAGGAACTCTATTACACTGGTTTACAACAGTAGAAAGCTGTTAAATCTAGAAAGTTGGCTTTCATTTTGAACTTCCATTTTAAACCTAGATAGAGAAATTATTTCCCATCTTCGCAAACCTCTAGTGTTTATACTAGAAAATTGCATGGAACATTCAGTTTAGGGAAAATCACTTTTCTAGATAGTTTGGAAAATCCATTTTGTAGGCCTCCGATCGCAGTTTGACGAGGTCAAACTAGACCAATTTTGACTTGTCACTCTAGAAAACTTGTCACCATTTGAAAATGGTTTTCTAGTTCTCAGTCTCATCGACTCGATGACTTATCCCTATATAGGAAAACTTGTAGGAAGTGTCTCGTTGTGTGCTCATCCATCGAACGTCAGTTATGGATGTGGTTTTCTGGGCCCTCGAGCTAACTTTTGTTCATTTGCTGGTTGGGCCAGCTATGACCCGGTAGCCAAGAGAAAACTAGCCGCCAAACGCAAACCATTCACTTTTTCCCAATTCCATCAGTTGTTATGAACTCTTGGCATATCTGGGGACATGTAGAAATTTAATCGTGGTGTGCATTCTCATCGGAAGATAAATTTTGGAAGCGGTTTCTTAGCCTCCAAGCCCGTTTTGAACGTTTTGTAGCTAGTGAGAAAATGTAAAAATAGAAAGTCAGGACCCTTATAGGTTTGCCCAACCACCTTGGAAACTTTTAACACATGAAAATAACTATTTAAAACTCTATAGTGTAACTTGTGTGAAATAGAACTTTTGACAAAATGGTGTTTTCTCTCTCTTTCCTTTTCTCTATCCTAGGTTACAAAATGAAATAAAATGAAATGTAATGAATACATGACTCTAAACCTTTCTATTTTGATCAAAAATTGAAATTATTATCATATGTAAATGGGAAACTGAAAAATGATAATTATGTTAGATTAGGTGGATACCATGCCAATGAATTATTGCTGATATCATGCTCACGTTGTTTTGCGAGAATGAAAGAATGACAACGAAAAGGCAATGTGTAATTAATTGATTATCATTATAATTTATATAGTTCATTGTTAAATGAATAAGTGTATAATTTAGTCTCATGTTATAGAAGGTTATATTTGATAATTTGTTGCTATGTATGAGATGTTGGTTTCAAGGACATCTAAGAAATGTCCATTTAATCATAGTTCAATTTTTATTTATAGTACACCTGGTAAAAAGGTTTGATATTTATATAAGGTAAATGAATTTGAAGTAATATCTTGTAGTGCATATTTAGTGTTGAATAAATGATTAAAGAGTCATCTTGTGCATTCATACTTTGTAAATGTAATAAAGAGATTTAATTGAAAATACTGTACCCTGCTCAATATCGGAGCACAACTTGGTTCATGTGTGATATTTTCCCTAGAAGACATTGAAAACCATAGAAAGAAATTAAACTCAGCACTCGATGGAACCTCCTAGTTTGAGTAAACAAGAACCCGAGAATTGGGCTAATCGTCTTAGTCAGTATGTTTAGTGATATTATCATAAACCCATCTGATAGGAGTGACATAGTCAAACTTTCCTTTGAGTGTGTAGAGCTAACTCTTCCTTCGTAGCCTAGTGGACTACCTTGTCATCCAAAGATAGATTTAAAATTAAAGTTCTTCATCAAGTGAAATCCCTATTGGATCTAGATGACATAGATGGAGGTTGTGACTTAGTTGTTCTAGGTCTTAAACTCTTGTTAATGAACCCCTTAGCTCCACTCAGTTAAATGGGTTACCTTGGTTTCTCTCAACATAGCACCTTAGCCCTTTCTGAAGGTGGTTTAGCATAAATTTTTCCTCTCGCTTAAACCTCATTTATAGTTGAGGGGTAGACCCTTAGGTCAAGTTGGAATTAATATAAACCTCGGTTGATTTGGATGTTAACTTAGGGTTCGTGTGTAGATTCAAGGCTTCTAATCATTTATGTCTTCAAGAGGTTAAAAACACACTTCGTAACTCCTTTGACAAGACAATGCTAATAATAAGACCATTTTGTGACGTAGAAACTAAAGTAAATAAGAGTAAACAAAAGATATTTGAGGTTAAGAATAATGTGACCCTTGAAGACCTTATAACTCAATTAAATATATTCTTTTTCTTCAAGGAATATGAATTGCCTTTGTGTATTCAATCTTCGAGAAACAAAATACATATATAAAACAAAATGGAATTTGACAAGTCATTGATTTAGAATAACTATGGTAGGGAAATAATCGTATCGGAATCGAGTAATGTTTTGTGGTAAAAATCTATCTTGTATTTAAATCTCCGTTAAATCCTAATATCACTATATGGACACCAAGTCACTTTCACATGGGTTGTAAGAGTAAAAAGGTAGACATTGAATATATGTTCGAGAAGAATATTCTTCACATAAGAACAAGATAATTAAGTATTTTTGTACACATTTGAACTACGCCAAATAAGTATGCAAGTTATGGAAACTTTTGTAAAGAATAAGAAACAAACTTAAAAGGGGTGAATGATAATTTAACCGTGGAATGAAATTAAGAACCTGTAGGTGAAAAAATGAGGAATTTATCCTTACATAATAATGTTCTTAGAATGTTAATCGTAACTAAAATATAATTAAAGAAATGATGTGTTGTGGGTTTGCCTATCCTTGAGTCATTTTTCTTGTGGTTGGGTCATTACTAGTAACCATTCATTAGGAAAAGTGTGGCATCGACATGCCTTTTTTGTGGGCACTACTTATGGTATCGGAGCGAAGGTTCATGCTCTCGAACCTGCGGGATGGATTGGAGTTGTGATGATTACGTATGATGGTGGTGGATATTGGAAGAGTAATGTGATATATGTTGTAATGTGAATAATCTTATGGAAGCACATGTGGTGTATGTCACTTAGTGCATATTAGTTATCATATTGATGTGCTTGTGATGAGAGTATTCACTCTCTATGTTGTTGATTCAATGAGGAATCCGTGTGTGATATACTTCCTTGTTGTTTGTGAACGGAATGTCATTGTGGATTGCTGAGGGTTAGAAAATTTTGGATTTATGTGATATGAATGTGTATTGATGTAGTTCATGGCAAAATTGATGTAAAGTGAATCACATTTCATCGTGATGTCATCATCGTATTGTGATTTGTTGTGTGCATCGTCGTGTTGTATCGTAATTGACTATATGTGGTAAGGTTAGACATTGTGTTCCTCATACATATAATTCATGTAATATGTGATGGTTCATGTCGTGAGTTAGGGGCATATGGTGAGTATGATCCCTAGTGTACAGTGATTGCACTTTGGGTGTAGGATGTGGTAATGTGATGTATCGAAACCCGTAAAAGTAATGATTGTGTTATACCCTATATATACATACCATGCGTAAGATGTTATGGTTAATGTGTGTGAATCACCATTGTGTTAGTGATGTAGTTATGTGTATGTTGTGAACCTTACATTAGACGATGTTAAGGGGATAAAGCGTCAAGAGTGTATGTATGGAGAGAGGAGGCATGGACCAGGTTTTCATAATCTTGAGCCGAGTACGAGTGAGGAGGTGGAGTCTTATATAGATTGAAAACCCACTTCTATCTCATTTAGTATAATTTGGTATTTCTTAGTATATCTTTGTGGGTGTGCACCACCTTAGGCTCAACTTATGCTACTAGAGTTCCTGCTCTTTTTATTGGATTGTTCATTGGACAATCCTATGTAATTTTGACTATGTTGATCCTTGTGGGAGTTCGGAGGGATGATTTAGGCAGAGATGATGACAGTTACATTATTTGATTTACTCATTTCTGGTTACATGTATATTTTACGAGCTGAGGCTCGATGTCCGAGTGCTAGCAACTCGATGAGTACCCCTTTGGTGGCAATATGAGGCCACATAGTGATTGTAATGTGCTATTTCTCTATACGTATTTTTATTCGTAAATTGATCATTATCTCTTTTAGCTAGAACCAACTGTTTTCTTGATTGACATGTTCTTATATTTTGGGCATTTATTTGATTATTGCATTAACATCTGGATTTTACACTAACCATGGCCAATTAGCCATTTGTTTTTTTCTTAGTTTTAAAACTTTCTTTTCATATTTTAAAGTTTTGTATCCTAGCCCAAGGCTTATAATTTTTTCCACTTGGCATTTGAATGGATTGTTATACTGGTTCTAATGTCATAATGTGTTGGGATAGGGTCTATTGACATTAAAATTTTCCTCCGTAATTTCTATTTTATTAATGTATGTATTAGGAATAGGATGTTGTTAAGTATAATTAGTAGTGGCGTCCAATAGAAGATAACGGTGCCATCAGTACAGTGCCGCCAATAATGTAGAGTACATTAACAACCAAAGTACAATAGGAATGTTGTAAAAAGTAAATATTTGTTGTAAGTGGTCCGGTAATGTTAAAATGTCAAAGTTGGTATAAGTAGAGAAGTAGGGTCTACATGATTAGGAATTAGAAATATTATATTTGTAATAAGGACAAAGAGTGATGTCATAAATATTTTGTATAATTTATTTGTGGAAAAGTCTAAAAAGGTGGAATCCATGTGAGATGATAAGGTTTATCTTATCTTAGAAGATAAGCCTACATGTAAAGGCAAGAGTTTAGGCATGAAATATGATTGGCCGGAAGAGATTTCCTATCCTATCTTAGAATTAAGATAGATAAGCCCGAATTCCTATAAATAAAGAGGCCACCCCCTCATTTAGCATAGAGAGAAGTAGTAAGAAATATTGTATGAGTAAGTGTGTAAAAGAAGCCATCATTTTGAAGGTGTGTTAAAGAAGCCATTAAGAGGTGTAATTGTGAAGTTTCTCCCATAGTTATTGTTTGAAGGCAAGTGAAGTTAATAACACTTGAAGAACCTCATGGGTGAGATTGTAACAATTTCATGTTGATATTATAATTTACACTGATATTTCAGATTTATCATTATTCCTTCTTATCATAGTCTATGGTATTCTTGTGTTATGTTTGTTGTTGTGTTTCAGATTACATCCACCAAACTAAGATTTGTGCATTAGTTAATAATCATAGAGGAGTTCCGGTGAAGAATTATCCTAGTGCAAATTGGTGTTGACATTTTGGTTCCATTCAGGACCATTCCTCATTGGTGGATTTTACGGAGAAATATTCCCACTTAATCGAGAAAACATTTGGAGGGTAACCTTGTTTTTCTGTGCATAGTAGTTACCATGGTAAAGTCACTTTTTCTTTGTGAATAGTATTTACTGTAGTAGTAAAGTCACTTTTTACCGTGAATAGTATTTACCGCATGATAACTTCACTTTTTATTGTGAATATTGTTTACCACAGTAAATTCAGTTTTTAACATGAAGAAAGTCACTTTTACTTGTGAATAGTATTTGTGATAACTTCACCACGTGAATAGTGTTTACTACAGTAAAGTCAGTTTTTACCGTAGTAAGTCAAGTTTTACCATAGTTTACCGTGGTCATTTCTATTTTCTATTATAGTGATTCCAATTATTTGTGCACATAAGTCTTGTTGATTGTACTTGTGGGTTGGTATTTCATTGTGGTTACTTTTGGAAATGGGGAAGATTCCTATTTTTTTAAGCCAATCTAATGAAGATGCTTCCTCTTTCATTCAAGAGTTTAAACGATCTTGTATTTGTAATGGCCTTATAAGAAGGGAACAATGGACTGAATTTTTTCCTACCTTTTTGGATGGTTCAGCCCTTAGGTGGTTTGAAACACTAGGTGATAATGTGAAAAACTCATGGGATTTATTAACTGAAAGTTTTCTTAAAGAATTTGGTGAAAAAAAATATGCGAGATCTCATGATTGATATCACAAAGCTAGCCCAAGGAGAGAAGGAGAAGATAAGGGATTATCATGCTCGTGTTCTAGAGCTAAGGAGGAAGCTCGATGCCCAGATCGGAAGGAAGGATTAGCGGATGGGTTAATGAATGCATGGATAATCTCCTCTGTAAGCACTTCATTCTTAGGATGAAGCCGAGAGATCGAGACAATGAGTGAAGTATGACCACCCATCTACCATTGAACAAGCAAAGGAGATTGCAAGAAGGTAAGAAGAAAGCATGGAAGAGGAGCCCAAAGAAATTGTTGCTAAAGTAGAGCCTATAACAACACCTTTGGTCGAGAATCCACAACCACTCTCGGTGAGCACAAATCTTTCTCCTAGTACATCTCTGAGTATGAAGATATGCTCGGAGAAGATGGGTCGATTAACTATTAATCTTCTTGAGGAAAATAATTTAGTTCTCGGGGAGGAGATAGAGGTCAAAAAGAAATATTTATGAAGTTGTATGTTATGGTTGTTATAAAAGGGTCATTATAAGTATAATTGTCGAATAGAGCTTCTACACATCTGGTACAAGAGATAATGATAAAGAGAAAGCACTGTGAATTCTTTTGATGTAGTAGATAAGAGCATAAATAATGAAGTAGATGTGTTTTGTAAAAAAAGAAAGAAGAAAAAGATAACCAAGATGGAAATGATCCTAAGAAGATGAAAGGAAAACTAGTAAGAAACATATGAGAAGAAAGTTAGGTGTGTAGGATTTTATGATTTCATAGGGACAAGGACCATACTTCATCTTAGACAGATATTTTCAAAAGGCCTACAAATATTACATATGGTCAACTCTTGGCTATGTCTTCTGAGAAGAGGCGGGAGCTGCGAAGTGGACTCAATGCTCGATGAGGGAAGGAGGTTGAGGTCCCTGTTTTGGAGGTAGAGGCGGATCCCTACGCTCCACAAGATGAGGTATTATGTAATGGTATTCATGATGTCTTAGTTGATGGAGGTGTTGCAGTCAATGTAATGACCGAGTCGGTAATGAATATGTTGGGTTCAAAAATTGATCACCCTCAACACTTATGTTAAGGTCATTAAATAAAGGAAAAACTAAACTAGAAGGTGTAGTCTCAAATGTGGCAATATTTGTTATGGGTGTTGTATGTGTGGTAGACTTTCGGGTGATGAAAAATGGTCTTTTGTTGTGTACCCAAGGTTGTTGGGAAGACCATGGCTAAGGAGAGTTCATGCAATAAACTATTGGAATGAAGGATTCATGACACTTGGACGTGGTAGAGAGAGGGTGAAGATAAACGTGATCCTCGGCATCATAAGGAAGAACCTATGGATTCAAGTGATGAAACTAATGATTGGACATCCTCTGATTACTCGAGTACTAGTGAAGTGGACCTTTGAAGATAAAGAAAGTGAGGTTGATGTTTCGGTCATGGATATCCTTCCAGTCACACCGACTCATGATCCCATAAAATTATCTAAAGAAGAAATTGATGATCATCTCCAACAAATAAAGATTGGTGATCTTTGTGATGGAGAGTGAGAAGGAATCCTACCTCCATCTCTTTGAAGGTACATACACATATTCATTTTGATTACAAGGAACTCCATCAAGTAAGTTGGGTAGAACATTCTATTGAAAGGTGGTAGATGGTCTTAAGCCCATAAAGCAAATGCCATATAGAATGAATCCTAATTTTTCAAGGTGTAAAAGAAGAAATAGATAAGTTCCTTAATGCGGGATTATATTTCTTTGTGGAGAATTGAGAATGGGTTTCTCCCATTGTGATCTCAATAAAAAAGAATGGGAAGCTACACATTTGTGTTGATTATAGGAAGCTCAATAAGGAAACAAAGAAGGATCATTACCCTCTTCCATTCTCAGATCAAATTTGGGCGAAGTAGGTGGCTAGGAGTCTTTATAGTTTCTTTGATGGATATAGCGGATACAACCAAGTTTGTATAGCGAGAGAAAGATTAGTGAAGACCACATTCACCACTCCTTGGGGAATGTTTGCTTATAGAGTTATGCCTTTTAGGTTGTGTAATGCTCAGCAACGTTCCAACGCTTGATGAATAGGGTGTTTGAACCCTACATTGGGAACTTCATCAGAGTATTTATGGATGATTTTTGCATCTATGGGAGCAAGATGGACCACATGCACTAGATGGAGACAACATTTCAAAGGTTAGATGAAGCACAAGCCTCACTAAACCCTACAAAGTGTGTCTTTGGATGTTCTAAAGGTGTTTTGTTAGGGCATGTTGTATCCAGAGATGGTATTGGTACTTGATCCTGATAAAGTTTCAAAAATCAAAGAGTTACCATTTCTATGAATAGAAGTAAGTTGAGATCATTTTTAGGCCATGTGGGTTCTTATAAAAGGTTCATGAAGAATTTCTCAAAGATTACACACCACTAACTTGAGTTCTTGAAGAAGGATGTTACTTATGAACCTAGGAAATAAGGCACATGAATCTTTTGAACAACTGAAGGAAGCCCTAGTGTCTTCACCTATTTTAAAGAATCCAGATTGGAGCAAGCCATTCATTGTGTATATTGATGCCTCAGATGCAGCACTAGGAAGAACTCTGAGCCAAAAGGATGAAAATGGGAATGATCATCCAATTTACTTTGGGAGCAGACAAATGAGCAGTGCTTTGAGGTAAATTATATTATAACTGAAAAAGAGGCTCTAGCTATCATTTTTCTATAAAGAAATTTAGAAATTACTTGCTAGGGCAGAAATTTATAGTTGTAATAGATCATCAGGCTCTAAAATATATTGTCAATAAGCCTAACCCATCGGGGAGGATAGCAAGATGGATAATTTTGCTACTGAATTTGAATTTGATATTATAGATAGGCGGGAAAGAAGCATGTCAATGCGGATGCACTCTCTCGAGCCTATGATGGTTTAGGTTCGCTTGTGATGATGATGATTTCTTAGATGCATCATTGTTATCTCTTGACACAATCCCTAGTGAATACATAGATATTTGGAATTATCTAAATGAATTCAAGTTTCTGATGGTGCCAATCAAAGAACTAAGAGGAAGATTACTCAATCCACTCATCCATATTCTATTCGCATGGAGTATTATTTGAATAGGACACGATGGACAATACAAAAGGGAAGTTGGACGTGATCAAGGAAGGAGTTGATAGAAGAATTCCACAATGGTACATGTGGAGGACACTTCTCTGGACAATTTACAACAAGAAGGATCTTGGACCCGAGGTTATCTTTGGCCCACTCTTTTTAGAGATTGTTATAATTATTGTAAGACATGTGATATTTGTCAAACACATAGTAACCATAAGACTTCATCAGCTCCATTATGCCCTATTCTTCCACTTGGTCCCTTTGAAAAGTGGGAATAGACATTGTAGGTCCACTCCAACTACCCCATGCCAAAATAAGTATATTGTAGTTGCCATGATTATTTAACCTAGTGGGTTGAAGCTAGGCCATTGAAAACAACTTCCATGGATGAAGTGGCAAGGTTCATATATGAACGCATTGTCACTAGATTTGGTTGCCCATTATAAATTTAACAGATCAAGGAAGCCACTTCATTAATGAGGTGGTAGAAGCCCTAGTCAACAATTTTTCTATTAAGCACAGGAAGGCAACAACATACAAGCCAAGCACAAATGGACAGGTGGAACAAATTTTTTTGTGTTGTGTCAAATTCTAGAAAAAGATGCAGCCTTGCAGGTACATAAGTGGGATAAAAGGATTCATGCAGCATTGTGGGCATATAGGGCAACATCAAAGTCAACAACATGATACTCCCCATTTCAGTTGGCTTATGGCATTGATCCAATTCTTCCTATTGAGTTTGATATTCCCCTTTGTGAGAGTTATGAAAAATGAAAGGATGGATGAAAGTGATTCATAAAAAGAAAGGTTGGTACATCTTCATTTTTGCTAGAGGAAATGAGGGAAATAGCGAAGGATACAAGCTATAAGAAGAAAATGAAGCAGAAGGAATACTTTGATCAAAAGATCCATTGGTCTCCATTTCATGTGAATGACTTGGTTCTAGTATATGATTCCAGATACAAAAAAAGAAGATAGAGAAAATTTCTTCCAAAGTGGATGGGGCCCTACAAAATAGTAGTTGTGCATGAAAATGGTACATATCGACTAGAGGAATTGGATGGTACTCCCATTACAAAATGGGTCAACCATGACAAGTTAAAGATTTTCCAAGCACCAGCTTCAGAATGTCCATAAGAGTCTACTCGAGGACGGAGTAGAAGTTAGGAAGGGGAAAATGTCGACATTAAAATTTTCCTCCGTAATTTCTATTTTATTAATGTATGTATTAGGAATAGGATGTTGTTAAGTATAATTAGTAGTGGAATCAATAGAGAGATAATGTGCCGTCGATGCGGTGCCACCGATAATGTAGAGTACGATAACAACCAAAGTACAATAGGAATGTTGTAAAAAGTAAATATTTGTCGTAAGTGGTCGGTAATGTTAAAATGTCAAAGTTGGGATAAGTAGAGAAGTAGGGTCTACATGATTAGGAATTAGAAATATTATATTTGTAATAAGGACAAAGAGTGATGTCATAAATATTTTGTATATTTTATTTGTGGAAAATTCTAAAAAGGTGGAACCCATGTGAGATGATAAGGTTTATCTTATCTTAGAAGATAAGCCTACATGTAAAGGCAAGAGTTTAGGCATGGAATATGATTGGCCGGAAGAGATTTCCTATCCTATCTTAGAGATAAGGTGGATAAGCCTGAATTCCTATAAATAAAGAGGCCACCCCCCCTCATTTAGCATAGAGAGAAGTAGTGATAAATATTGTATGAATAAGTGTTTAAAGGAAGCTATCATTTTGAAGGTGTGTTAAAGAAGCCATTAAGAGGTGTAATTGTGAATTTTCTCCCATAGTTATTGTTTGAAGGCAAGTGAAGTTAATAAAACTTGAAGAACCTTATGGGTGAGATTGTAACAATTTCATGTTGATATTATAATATACACTGATATTTCAGATTTATCATTATTCCTTCTTATCATAGTCTATGGTATTCTTGTGTTATGTTTGTTGTTGTGTTTCAGATTACATCCACCAAACTAAGAGCTATGCATTAGTTAATAATCATAGCACGAGGAGTTCCCAGGAAGAATTATCATAGTGTTGGATTGGTGTTGATAGGTCATGGGATTTACTTATGGAGTGGTTGAACCTATGGGCCCGCTTCATTGTTTGGGGGTACACCCCAAGGAGTTACAGATAACTAGCGGGTTGTTGAACCAAGAGTTATTATGTCACTTGGGTTGGGGGTGATGGGGCTCTATGTGCCCAGGGCCATAGGGTGACCCGACCTCATTAAAAGGAGAAAGGAGATGGGCCTTTGTGGTTGAGTGACTGTTATCCTTATGGTACGCGCTACGGTTGAGTGACATGTTATTCTTTATGGGGCTCTATGGTTGAGTGACCCGACTTTGTTTTGGCACTATGTTTATTTCTTGTTGGGAGGTATATGGAGTTGTTTGAGATATATGGAGATTATTTGGTGATGCTTTGGGAAGGTATATGGAGTTTTATTTTGTGCTTTGGTGATATATGGGGATTGTTTTGTGATGTATTATTATGTGAGGAGTTGGTATAATGAGTTATGTGTACTCTTGTGAGTCTCGTTAGACATTGTTATGATTGAGGGTTGACTCTCCCCTTGGTTGGTATGGACTATTGGATATTGTCTTGGCACTATGTTGGTACAGTCATGGATTTTGGGTCATGTAATACCCATTGTATATGCATCAGCATGATCATTCTGTGTGTCAGTCATATATGTGTGACTAATACTATGTTATGTGGAATGTGTATGTTCCATCCATGGTTTGGTGAAACCCTTGTGATGTGATATGGTCATGAAAGTATGTAAAAGTATGCTTGTGAAATTTTAGTGTTGTGTATGACCCTGGTAGGGTGTTGTGACTGTAGTTCATGATGGGAACCCATAGGAATGAATAAACTAAAATTCTACAAAAATGAAATTTTAAAGGACTTAAATTAAGAATAATGTTAATAGAAGGAGATTAATGAAATAACAAATAAGAGGGAACTACCAATCTTCACAGAACCTTGAAAGTTAAAATTTCTACCAAATGTTCCTAGGGCCACCCCATGACCGTGATTTTGTATCTAAAATCTTAACCATAGAGTGCACTTTTCCATTATCTGTTCTTTGTTGCTTACCATTTCTTTTCCTCTGTGTTTTGTTGCATCGAGGATGATGCTTTCTTAAGGGGAGGAGAATGTAATGCCATGTTCCTTGTTCTTCTTTTTCTTCTTTGACGACCATGTTGCTAAGCATTTAACATTGTTGTGCTCCTACTGATCCTTGTTGGCTTCACCTTTTTGATTACCCTGTTAAGGAAAAATCTCTTTCTCAAATTATTTAGGTGGTTTGAATGATGGCTTGATGTTGTTAGGGTGTGATCAGCTAGAGGGAACATCTACATAATTATAATTATTATTTTGAATTGTTGATTATTTTGCTTATTATTATTTTGGTCAGGCTCGTAAGTGGGTCCTTGTTAATACGATTAATAAAGTATTAATGAGTTGTAATAAAAATAATAATAATATTATTATTTTAATTATCGATGGACGATAACTTCATCATCTGATCGTCGATTTGTTATCAACTTTATTGTTAATTATCGATAAGCGATTTTATTGTTTGGATTGGTCGCTTCATGGATCGAGCCTCGATTCGTGCAAGAGGAGGGTATCTGTTGCAACGTTGTGGTTGGTCCTTGTCTTGCATTCATTTTTGAAACTCCTCTCTAGTTCCTCCTTGGTCGACCAGGCTTGCTTGCGTACTCATTTTATTTGTCGTTTTAAAGGTGAAATGATGTTCTTTACCACACACAAACCGACCAAGTCTCCTCTTGATTATATATATATATATATATATATATATATATATATATATATATATATATATATATATATAATTAATGAGAAATTTTGATGCTTTCACCCATGTTGGCGACTTTGGTTGACATCCCACTATCTTTTCTTCCTTACGAGCTGCACACTTTAGTTTTATTTAATTGTGGTCAGTTGTGGAAGTGCGTTGGAGGATGGGAACCTATATTTCCATTAATTTCATCAAAAGAAAGGCGTGTATTAATGAGGCTACAATTTTTCTCGCTCTACAAATTTCATTCGGTGGCTAGGTATGCACTTTTACCTAGTTGCATGAGAGCTTTGGGTGAAGGACTGCTCTGGGAGGTGTGCACATTTGGATTGGTGCCTTCTTTTGTGCAAGTTCGAACGCATTTCTAATGCACTGTCCACTATTTTTTTGGATTGATGTTCCTTCCTTGCATGTTTTCGGCCCTTACTATCAAACTCCTAGTGTGCTCCAACATTCTCCTAGCTTGTTTAAAAATGGTGAAAAACTTGGAAACTGCGTGGTACCTCCCAGAACATGGGCACTATTACAGGGTTTGACTAAATGAAAGAACGAGACAGACAGTTGCCTCATGGAATATGATTACGACAATTTGATAGGGCTATAGAAAAAGCATCATTAGATGGCTCAAAATACATAGGAAGAGGAGGATGTTTTACTGATATTGTTGTTTTGTGGAACACTTAAGAGTTATAGATTGAGAAAGGTTATTCTTAGTTTTAGATTTGAGCCCGGGACATAGGTGTGGCGAGTAGTAGATGTGAGAGAGACGTCAGAGGCAGGAGCAAAGCCTTCTTTAGTCATGGAGGAGTCTTTTGCTAACAGGAAAGTCACCAAACACGAGCTCATGGAAGTTAAAATTATAAATGGTGGAAGCTTTGGAGTAGGGTATGATATCCATCAAAGCATAATGGAGAGAATACAGTCGTAGATGTGTGTAAGTAATTTCCACTGTGGATGCCAGAATTGCGAGGGAAAATAAAATAATGGGTGGAAGCTCCAAACTAAGCTTCTTGACATTACCAGTGACTTTTTGGCCTCTCTGTAATGAGGGAACCATGACTCCTATAAAATTTGAACAATAATTCCCTTCTCTGATATTACAAAGTGGGTAGAAACAATTCCAAATCAATGTTCACTGCGATGAGTTCCTTTGCTACTCAGTTTATGGAAAAGAGTTTTTATTCACAACCATGAATACTGCGCGTCTATTCCTTTGTTGAGAAGGTGCATGAACTATTTGATAGAATGCCTCAAAGAAATGTAGTCTCATGGAGTGCCATAATTTCAGGATATGCAGATAATGGATTTGTTTAAAAGGCTTTAGAAACTTTAAAGCAACTACACTCACAGGTGTAGAGCCTCCTATCCGTTGCCAACATTCTCTCAGCCCATGTGCAAGAATGGAGCCTTGTGCAAGCCCTAGAAAATTGTCAAAACATAATGGGAAACTTATTTTGTTGGAAAAACTTCAAGTGATCGGGAATTTTGTGTGACATTGTGGAGGTTAGATTGAGGCTCGTGGATTGGTTGACAAAGTGCCCAAGTGAGATGTTGAACCGAAGACTGTAGGTTTGATCAAATCCATTCCTTCCAGGCATGGTTCATCTTCCCTTACCTCTCATAATTCTCATGTTTTAGTTCTCTTTTACAACTTAAGAGAATTTTAAAATATTAAGATTTTAATATGGTTAAACATTTATTTCAACTCATTGCAAAAATAATGAAATGTCGTGTCGAAACTCACAAAGTCAAAATAACCCGTTTGCATTAAAACATGAACTTCCACCCTCATTCTGAGGTGATGTAGAAAACTTCCTATCCAACTAGATCGCTACAACATTGTTTTATCGACTAGACAAAATTGACTTTCCCAGTAATAACGTTGATCATCTCCCGGTTTAAATAGTTAATTTTTGCATTTTGGAGACTCATTAAGTACCCTTCGTAACTCTGAAAATGAGATGTTAAGCTTCATTTATGTACATTTTTGTGTGAGGAGTCACCTTGACCTCTGGTTTGACCCTGAATGAACATATGTGATCCTTTTGATGCTCTTATAGGAGCCTTGTTACACTAGTTTACAGCAGTAGAAAGCTGTTAAATCTAGAAAGTTGGCTTTCGTTTTGAACCACCATTTGAAACCTAGATAGAGAAATTATTTCCATGTTCATAAACCTTTAGTGTTTATACTAGAAAATTACATGGAACATTCATTTTAGGGAAAATAACTTTTCTAGATAGTTTGGCCAAGCCATTTTGTAGGCCTCCAGTCACAGTTTAACGAGGTCAAACTAGACCAATTTTGACTTGTCGCTCTAGAAAACTTGTTGCCATTTGAAAATGGTTTTCTAGTCCTTAATCCCATCGACTCTGATGAATTCTCCCTATATAGGGGAACTTGTAGGAAGTGTCTCATTTCATGCTCATCCATCGAATGTCGATTATGGACGTGGTTTTACGGGCCCTCGAGCTAACTTTTGTTCATTTGCTGTAGGTGGGTCGGTATGACCAGTAGCCCCGAGAAAACTAGCCGCCAAACGCAAACCATTCACTTTTTCCCAATTATGTCAGTTGTTATGAACTCTTGGAGAAAGTTAATTATAGTGTGCGTTCTCATCGGAAGATAACTTCGGAAGTGGTTTCTTAGCCTCGAAGCCCATTTTAAAATTTTTGTAGCTAGTGAGAAAATGTAAAAATAGAAAGCTCGGGACCCTTGTAGGTTTTCCCAACCACCTTGGAAACTTTTAACACATGAAAATTACTATTTAAAACTCTATAGTGTAACTTGTGTGAAATAGAAATTTTGACAAAATAGTGTTTTCTCTCTCTTTCCTTTTTCTCTCTCTGGGTTACAAAATGAAATAAAATGAACACATGACTCTAAACCTTTCTATTTCGATTGAAAATTGAAATTATTATCATATGTAAATGGGAAAGCGAAAAATGATAATTATGCTAGACTAGGGTGGATTTCATGCCAATGAATTATCAATGGTATCATGCTCACGTGGTTTTACAGGATGAAAGAATGATGACGAAAAGGTGATGTGTAATTCATTAATTATCATTGTAATTTATATAGTTCATTGTTAAATGAATAAATGTATAATGTAGTCTCATGTTACAGAAGGTTATATTTGATAATTTGTTGCTATGTATGAGATGTTGGTTTCAAGGACATCTAGGAAATGTGCATTTAATCATAGTTCAATTTTGATTTATAGTACACTGGTAAAAAGGTTTGATATTTATATAAGGTAAATGAATTTGAAGTAATATCTTGTAGTGCATATTTAGTGTTCAATAAATGATTAATGAGTCATCTTGTGCATTCATACTTTGTAAATGTAATAAAGAGATTTAATTGAAACACTCTACCCCTATTCAATATCGGAGCACAACTTGGTTCATGTGTGATACTTTTTCCCTAGAAGACATTGAAAACCGTAGAAAGAAATTAAACTCAGCACTCAATGGAACCTCCTAGTTTGAGTAAACAAGGACCCGAGAATTGGGCTTATCGTCTTAGTCAGTATGTTTAGTGACATTGTCATAAACCTTTCTAATAGGAGTGACATAGTCAAACTTTTCTTGGAGTGTGTAGAGCTAACTCTTCCTTCATAGCCTAGTGGACTACCTTGTCATCAAAATATAGATTTAAAATTAAAGTTCTTCATCGAGTGAAATCCCTGTTGGATCAGACAACATAGATGGAGGTTGTGACTTAGTTGTTCTAGGTCTTAAACTCTTGTTAATGAACCCCTTAGCTCTGCTCAGTCAAATGGGTTACCTTGGTTCCTCTCAACATAACACCTTGGCCCTTTTTGAAGGTGGTTTAGCATAAATTTTCCTCTCGCTTAAACCTCATTTATAGTTGAGGGGTAGACCCTTAGGTGAAGTTGGAATTAATCTAAACCTCAGTTGATTTGGATGTTAACTTAGGGTTCATGTGTAGATTCAAGGCTTCTAATCATTTATGTCTTCAAGAGGTTAAACACACACTTCGTAACTCCTTTGACAAGACAATGCTAATAATAAGACCATTTTGTGACGTAGAAACTAAAGTATATAAGAGTAAAAAGATATTTGAGGTTGGGAATAATGTGACCCTTGAAGACCTTATAACTCAATTAAATATATTCTTTTGCTTCAAGGAATGTGAATTGCCTTGGTGTATTCAACCTTCGAGAAACAAAATACATATATAAAACAAAATGGAATTTCACAAGTCATTGATTTAGAATAACTATGGTAGGGAAATAACTGTATCGGGATCAAGGAATGTTTTGTGGTAAAAAGCTATCTTGTATTTAAAACTCCGTTAAATCATAATATCACTATATGGACACCAAGTCACTTTCACATGGGTTGTAAGAGTAAAAAGGTAGACATTGAATATATGTTCGAGAAGAATATTCTTCACATAAGAACAAGATAATTAAGTATTTTTGTACGCATTTGAACTAAGCCAAATAAGTATGCAAGTTATGGAAACTTTTGTAAAGAATAAGAAACCAACTTAAAAGGGGTGAACGATAATTTAACCGTGGAATGAACTTAAGAACCTGTAGGTGGAAAAATGAGGAATTTATCCTTACACAATAATGTTCTTAGAATGTTAATCATAACTAAAATACAATTAAAGAAATGATGTGTTGTGGGTTTTCCTATCCTTGAGTCATTTTTCTTGTGGTTGGGTCATTACTAGTAACCATTCATTGGGAAAAGTGTGGCATTGACATGCCTTTTTTTTTCATGTGTCTATGTGAGTCGATGACTTAAGTGATTGTCGTATGCGATTCGAGTTTCTGTACTTGAAGCCCATGTTGTGTTGTGTGTAGTGAGCAATGTAAGTAAAAAAAAATTTATGCTGCTATTTTTCTTGTTGTCATTGTGTGTGTAAAATGTTTGCACTACATCTTACAATAGCAAGACACATTCTTCCAAATTACGTGTTGTAACAAGGGACATCTACTTGCATCATGGTCCCCATGAAAAATCTCATAGTTTATTGTCATGGTGTGTACTATCCTCCGGGGAAACTATCCTTGACATGCCCCTCTACTTCACAATCTATACACCATAAACCACTATGAGTCTCATGGGTTGAGTTTGCAGACAAATTTTCTAGTTTCTTAGCCATAACAGTAATTCGAGCCTCCAAAAATGGGCTAATACACATGTCAACACTTCAAACAACCTCAACACACAAAACAAATTCTATTTCCTTGCACGGGTCTATGAAATTTTTATGAGATAAGGCCCTTCTAAAAGGTGTGATTAACCCTCCAAAAAACCACTGAGCATGTTGTGAAGGGTGAATGTCATATGATAACTTAGATAAGAGAGTTTTAAAGCACACATCATACTCCCGCACCCTCTTTGCCATTCCTTGTTGAATCTCCTTTAGGAGTCTTTGATGATCCTCTGTTCAAACTCAAGGATGTGGAATTGCAAGAAGGCATTCTTTAAAGTAGTATAGTCCACCACCATTTGATGAGGGTCATATTTCCTATACCAGCTATGCGTGCACCCCTGCAACGTCATTGCAAAATGACTAGCCTTATGCTCCAAGGTTATGATCCCCTTTGCGCACCATAGTAGATGTGAACATGTTCTGTAGCATCTTCAACACCTCTGTAATCTTGAAAATGTAAAGACATCTCAAAGAAGACTTGAGGGGGTGGTTGGGGACCTTGTCTTCTGAGCTAGAGCCTTGGTTCCCTTTGTTGTTTCCTCCACCTTTGGATCCACCAGGTCCACTAGGTCCTATGCCTCCTGAGCCACTAGATCCACTAGAGCCACTAGGTCCACTAGGTCCTATTCCTCTTGATCCACTAGATCCACCAGAACCACTAGGTCTTGTAGTGGTCATGCTAAGTGTTCCTAATGTTCCACTAAACTGTGCACCAATGGTCATTGATAATGCCCCACTACCACTATTGTACCTGTGCCACTCCCATACGTGATACCGAAGGCTTGTATACTTTCTCTTTATCTAAAGACTCCTCCAAATCTTTGGAATATGCGTAGTCATAGAAGTGGGAACTAAAAATTTAATCTCCGGGTAGAGATCTATCACTTCCTTTGATACCAACCGGGTCAACGATACTCCTTCCTTGATTTGGAAAACCAAGCACCAAGGTTTTGTCACTGGGTGGGTTCAGATATGTGCCAACAACTCTTCTCTCTCTGTCTGATGAACTATTATCAGAAGCCAAAGGGGTCTCTCTTATGCATTTGCCAAGATGGGGTAGATATATCTTGCTTTCAGTTCCATGTCCTCCACGTGAACCTAAACTCATTCTGTAATGTCTACCACCATAGATCCATCAAACTTTTAGCCTCACGTCATCTAGCAATATCCCTTTCATGCACTTCACTATACTTGAGTTGTCTCTCCTCCCTTTATTTCTCAATCATAATATCTCCCATCTTCTTCCACCCTAGCTTCCTTGCCGATCATTCAAAATGCTTTATCCACCATTGGAAATTCCTCTAAACTCAAAGTAACAATCAAGATCTTCATTGCTAGAGGGATAACATGTAGAAATGATCCTCTGGGCTCCCCATAAATTTAAACTTAGTAACTTTTAGACAAGAATATGTAGAAATAATGTACTTTGAGTGTATCTAGCCAACACACCTTTCCACCAATGATCCACAGTACGAGTCCACATCAAATCTACATCCTGTAGCCTTTGGTATTCTTCTTGGGTTCATGCACATGATCTATAATACCAAATTTATCTTGACACATATGATGAGAGCCATTCATATAGTTCTACTTTGGCAAGCAACAAAAAAATGTTTCATATAAATCATGGTAGAGTTCTCTCTACCTACCCACGTGCATCAAAATCAGCTCAAGTGTTGATTACCCGAGAAAATTCATCCTCCATGCTCTTGAACCATGATTCAACACTTTCCAAAGTTAAATGTTCTATCATTACTCATTACCCAGATCATGATGTATGCCATTTCCCACTACAACTTCAAAAAGAGGTCTTGATAACAAAACCAAGATGTAGTCATTTTTACCCCCATCATAAAGGAAAGAAATCCCATGCACGCTGGCCTATCACCCAACAGTTGTTGGGCACTCACCCAAGGCATGCACGCAGGCACCGAGTCTCTCTTTATCTCGAGTTTAGTGGGAAACATCATCTATGATCTGAGTTTAAGAGATTTGAAAGGGAATAAGACATATAAGCACCATAGAGCTTAGAATAGCTTCTAGATCCTTGCAGTCATTCCACACATAAAATGGTTAATAGTTAATAGAACTTACACCAAAATAGAAAGGAAGTCATACTATCATTTATACTTAGTTCATAGACATAAATGAAAAATAAATATGAAGAAGTATGTATGCATCATAACCATTAATACTCATATTCATATCAATTGGTAAACTTATTACATTCATTAGGCCATTACTGAGAATGTCAGAAAGGAAGAACACAATCATGCATTATAACTAGACTCATATAAATAGGCCCTCAAAAGAAAATTTATAACTCCTAACCCTTGATACATCCTTTCCTACCCTTATTTTCCCAAGCTAATGATTCCTCGTAGTATTTCTATATAGCTATGCCCTCTATCTATCTCTCTCTCTGTGTGCATATATCTATTACTTCTATAGCACATAGGCACTTGTATATATAGCCTTTTGAACTACCAACTCATTCTTCTATGACCTCATATCTATCGCCAAGTGTCTAAATGTGGTCCTCTAGGAGTGCATTTTCCTCTAGGCCTGAGCTCACAACTCCGTGTCATGATGTCCTTCTTGAAGCCTCTAGTGTAGGGCATATTCCTTCCTAGGCCAACTTGTTGCTAGGATGACACCTTATCCACTCTGCATGCATAGTCGGGTCACACTTTTCTTGTATCCTACCCAAAATTCCCAATATGGCTAAGTCTTGGAACCTTGGTTTTGTCCATGCACATGCCACAAGTTTCCTTAAACCCTTCCTTAAACCCTTCCCTACGCACCTTCTCCTTGCATGCCTTTCTTCAACTAGGCCTTGTGCGCTACGCACCTTTTTGTACTTAGCCAATATTTTAGGGTCCCAAAAATTGAGGCATTCATGAAGGAGTTCCCACTACCCATCTCAACCACCCAACTTGTAGCACTTTTGGCCCCTTGCTCTCCACAACCCGATCCGTGCAGTTCTCTCTAATCGACCCCGGTCACTCCTAGACCAAAGCATTGGTCACCTATTTTGTGACTGATACCGGTTTAGCCCTACCGATGATTGTCACTATCGCGGCGAAAAACTGCGACCCCCAAACCAGCCATTCTCAAAAAAATTCCTACCCGACACTTCTACCCACCTAAAATCACCTACAACTCCCCTACACCTCATCCATTCCCCTCTTCTCCCACTTATCTCTCTCCCCACTCCTATTTTACCCAATTTCCCCTCCCATTTCCAAATTTTATTTTCCCCCACCCAAAAAAAAAACAAAAACCCAATTTGACAAATCACCTAATTTATATAAAAAAATACAAACAAGAGTTGGACTCTTACCTCATCACGCTGCCATCGTCATGGTGGAACATCGGCCATTACACCGGTGGCTCGCTTTGATCCCTCTCCAAGCCTTTTCCATCACCAAATCGCTGCCCGCAAGTCCAACCAATCAAATCACCCACACTGATCCTATGGACCCACCTCTCACCAATTGATCACCCACCATTCAGATTTCCAACTCAACAATCCATTTTTTCTAGACACTTTTCCCTTCTTTCTCTCTCTTGTGTTGTTTTCTCAATTTGCTAAATGACAAATGAATAAGAAAAAATGTGGATTTTTTATTTTTATAATAAACCTAACCTAACCGATGTCGGTTTTACCTTTACCAGATCGGTCACATGCCCTATCTTACCATTGCCAGTTACCCTATGTCGGCATCGGATACACTTGACCGGCATCGGTCACCCTCTCTTACACATTGCCCTAAATTTTACCCTATTACACCTGCCCATCACTCCTTTTTTCCACACCTAACCCTTAACCTGATCATTTACCCCACCCCACCTTTACCCAAACCATTTACCTCACCCTCCTAACCTCATCATTTAATACCTAATCTTGTCCTCCTTTGGGGACTCATTATTTTACCCATACCTCGGCCCTACCCGTGTCATGACCTAGATTCTTGGACTGGACCATCGCTAGTGACCTTTGACCTCATGTGTTTGCTATACCTTACAGCACTGTTACTGTGTTGATTGACCTGATGACCTTACCTTGCCTCTTGCCATGACCGTTTATCCTGACCCTACCTTTGGTGTACCGGAACACACCTAAACGTTCCTACACCTGACCTATGTCGTGTTTCCTAACCATATCCTATACCTTGGATACCGGAATCACCTCAACCTTGTTTGGATAAACCTATCGACCTTAGAAAATGTAGAGTTTTCTTGCTCTTTAGCCTAATCTTGTCTGCAGTTTCTACTTGTGTGTGCATTTGACTGTTACTACCTTTGACCCTGACCCATTACCTAGATTACCCAAGTAGACCTTACTCCTTTTCCCCTGTTACCCACCTTTCTTTTCATCACATTTACCTTTTATCAAACCACTCACTGATTCTACCTTCTACCTCATCAGTTCTTGGTTTGAGGGGGATCACCTTCACCCACACATGGGGCAACCACATCTTATTTTTTTCAGCATCGCTTACCAATACAAGCTACGTAACAAAAAGGGGAAAAATGTAGACACCAAAATTAGGTCACACTCCCCTTTGGTCCCTCGACAAATAAACACCTTGAACACATCCACCTAGCCATGGCCCCCTTCACCTCACTATAATATTAATTTAATTATTTAAATCAAATTAATCCATTATCCTCATTATATTTATTATTTAACTATCCTAATTGAGATAATGCCCACATATCCACCTCACCATAAGACCTATTCTTAGTAAGTTGCCATAACTAACTAAGACTTACTCAAACCCTAAAATTAAATGCCTACATTCCCTCTAACCACATTCTTGCATGCTTAAAAGAAGCTTCCACCCTAATTTGTGAGTGAATGACATGAGATCCCAGAAATTCAAGGGGATCTACCGAGTTTAGTAAACCTCGGAAATCCCATCCTAACATTCTTGGTTAAGCCAAAACCGTTTTTGGTCACCTTTTAATCCCCAACACAAACTTATTTTTGAGGCTAGTAAAAGGTTGTTAGTTTCATGAGAGATAACACATCTTTTGAGAAAAAGTTTCTATGAGAACATGCATGCAAGGAAGAAGATCAAGCATTTTCTCTTGCACAGACATCCAACATTCACCCAACAACCACCAAATTTTTTTTTGGATCCAATCAGCAAGAAGGAGAGCACATGCAACCCATGAAAAGGATTCCCCAATGTTTGGTGATCCTCTACAACATTCAACCTCTTATCAACGTCTTCATTCCTCACTCATAGATGTCTAGAACAAGATTCAAGTAAGTGAAACATTTTACTCCTATGGTTCATTCATTTAGTCATCGTATCTTCACCCTTTGTTCTCTTAGCCACCCATTGACCTCGTTCAATACTCACCCCTCCATATCCCCATTAAACCCTCACCAAATCCAATCCAAACAACTTAATACCTCATTTCAACCAAAGCGTAGTCCTTTATGCAATCATAAGGGAGATCCAAAGCTCATTCACGTGGCATTCCCGGTTTTCACAAAGAATGGCACTAGTTCTCCCTAACCTGGCATTGGTATTTGTATTTACAATACAACCCCGGTGCAGTGACCTACCCATCTATCCCGCATCACTCTTAATCACCATGACCTACCTAAGACCTCCGTTAAACCTACGAGACCCATAACTAGTTACTTGACCTTGAGATCTTATTTTAACTTAGCTTCTTACATTAGATCTTTCTTATTGTGTTTTGAATGAGACACCTAAATCATTTTAATTACAATAGGATTTAATTCTTTACCAACATTAAATTTTTTTAAACAGTGGATTGATAGCCGTCTAAGAAGTATCACACTTCCCATATCTAGTATACACTAAATGAGTCCATTGCATATCTTGTTTAACTCTTTCTCGGTGGTCTTGTGTTCCATTTCAAGTAGTTCCTTCCAAAGTAAAAAGTAATCTCTCACGATTAGTTGTGGATCAAGGAGTTATACACACGCAACAACCTATCAACCAACATTTCAACATGTATTACTCCTATGCCCATTACCCTATCTGTTTCGTCACTTTCAAAGAAACGTCTAAGAATTAGGTGAAACACATACTCAACTACCGAGGGTGTAAACCTAAATTGAACCTCAAAACATGATTGCATCATTATACATTATACACATTCACATTTTGCTACATGTTATGTTTATTTTTCACGATAAATCTCTTTAACATATTCAATCTTTCTAGCATCTTTCTACATTTAATGATCAATATTTTCTAGTGTCTCATGCACATATTTATACATCCTATGCTCCACACTCCACACTCAATGTTTTCTAGAGCCTCATTCAATATTTATAATATATTATTCTTGCACATCACATTACATGATTCTACAATCTACACTCGCACTCTATGTGAGAATCTTTCTAGTATACACATTGTTCAAACTATTTCCTAATGACGCACTCTTGTTCTATGGTTCATTATTAAATATTGATGGTTCATTTATAAATTAACCTCATCTCACTCATGAATACATACACCCTCAAGGAGTACGTGGCTCTATCACACTCACATTACATACCATTCAATTACACACATTCATAACATATTACATAGCTTGGTTGCACATTATTCTTACTTTCTTATACTCGCATGTTACACTTTTCTTACTATGTTGGATGGATACATTGTATGCCATTTTCTATATACACGTGCGTGTTCACTTTCTTTCTATTTTTCATCATAGACTTTCCACAAATTGATACATGTAGTAAGGATGTTTGGACATGTACCTCTTACCAGTCCCGCAATAGGCTCTTGGGGGCATCTAAGTTTGTACACATTACAGGTGTTATTGTTTCATTCTATACTACTTCCTATCATTACTAACACACTATTATATTAGATCATATATTTTTTTAACATAATTAATATCTTTATAACATTTTTGTGGGTGCTTTATGTGCAACATTTGTCTTGTAGGAACTATTTACCACCATGGTTTTCTGATCATTTTCTTACTATTGCTTGTCTTTGTTTGTTATTGTATGTCATTGTTTACGAGATTTTTCCTTTGTCTTATGTGCACATTATTTTCTCTTGGACACTTTAGTATTGATTTTATTATGAAATTATGAGTGATGTGTAACATTCCCATTTTAAGACTTTAGAAATAAGGGATTTTTTTTTTCATAATGTTCTCTATTCTAAATTAACATAATTTAGAACACACATTCATAGCCAATCAATCTCATAACATAATACCATATGTAGTTGTATATGACTCGATGAAACACCGATCTCTCATTTCATTACTCGGTATCATACAGATCTCCAATGTTAACTTTATGATGTGTATACTATGTATAATTGGTTCTTTTACCCTTTTAGAGGTATCAAGTGTTCTATTTAAGAGGCCTATATGAGAATTTATTACCGATATTCATCTGAAATCCCACTTCTTAAAGTAGGTGACATAAGACAATGCAACCAACAACTTGTGATACTTTGGTCAAAAAAACATGTTGTTCATGTTTATATTCCTAGATGACATACTCGTTAATCGGAATAAGTCCTTCACCTTACTTGATCTATTATCTAGAATGGTATTCACTTACTTATGTCAGTCCACTTGTTTAAATTTTAGCCCTAGCCAATGTTAAAAACATGGCCTAGTGTGGAGAATTGCTTATGGTGACTAAGGGTATTTAGACATACTCAATTGACTTGTGTCAATTGGACGTGTCTATTTATCCTAAGTCAATGTGAAAGTACCTTGACACTAGGTCATTCCCCTATCTCTACATAGGGAAGAACTATGATCAAGTCAAAATTTATATTAGTCTAGATGAATAAACTTGAAAGGGTGTTGAAATAGGTCAAATGCAACATAGTATCCTCGTGAAGACCCTAGTCTTCCCGAAGGTACTACATTGCATTTGGCATGTGTCAACATATGTTTGAGGTTTCCTCATCTAGATAAACATACCATAGGTAGAAATCTAATGACTTATTAATTACCCCATAGAGGATTAATTTTAGTAACCCTATCGAGAAACTAGGTTAATTAAACATTAGGGTTCCAAGTTAAAACTACAATTAGAAGTAGGTATGCAATTACATCTGCTCCCTACTCATTTCATAAGTTATGTTTTTATACCATTAAAATTTTGATTTATGTTTTACATAACCTATCCAACACACATTAAAGAGATGTTTGCTTACTTACTTACCCAAGCCTTATCTTACTTAAGTTTTGAGTAAGTTATTTTTATATTATGCTTCAATGGAATGAAGTCTAATCCCATTTATTTTCCTTTCCTACATTCCTATTCTAGTTAAGGAATTCTTCAAGAGGAAGCACACCTTCCACTATCCAAAGATAACATTCGGATTCATTTCCAAAAGGTCTTAAGACAAGTCTATGATTAATTACATGGTATTTGTCTTCCCTTTTTCCTTATAGAGGGTTAATGTTCATTTAAAACCTCATAGTACATTGTAAATCAACATCAATTGTTATCTTCATTCAAATTTTTTAATTAAACATAGTCATAGTGTTATAATTGGATAAAATGCAAGAATTACAACTTATTAAGTTGCATTTTCATTAGAGAGGATAACACATATAGCACCCTAGATCTCTATTTAATCTATTCCAAACCAAGAGGGTATATTACTAATAGAAAAATAGAGAAATACTTAACATTTCCATTCACAAAATACCCAAAAAGGTTACTCAAGTACAAGAAAATTCACAAATATTTCATTCATCAAGAGGATTCATACATCATAAGTCCAAACACTTCAGACTTTTCTAATTTCAAACAACAATAGAAATATCAATTATAAGTACAAATTTCATTTTTCCATAAAATACATTTCAATAATGAACCATATTTCATCATAAAAAGATCCAGTCTCTTTGATAAAAAAATATAAATTCCTATAAATATTTTCTCCTTTCATCACTTACAAAGTCCATCTCTAAAATTGCTAGCATGGGTTAGTTCATTGAACTGAGCATGATAAACACTAAACATTAAAATGATGTGCTTTTAGCCAACCTATTTCATAATGAGAACTCTGCTATTATGAAATAGTCTAAGCAATTCAGAAAGACAACCAAAAGGAGTTACCATACACAAATAAAAGAGAGAAAAAGTGATAAGCCATAACACAAGTAAGAATAGGTCATGATATAAACAAATTTAACCTTCCATACTATTGTCTTTCATCAAAATACTCAAAATAGTAATTAGATAAGTAACATTTCATCATAATCCCAATATTATTTTCATATATTACTTTACATGTTTCCCTTCTCGTTAAAACTATTTAACATAAGAAAACAATAATCCTATCTGTTAGGCATAGTTCAGTAGTAGATAAAAACAATAGTACTTCCATCCTGACATTTCATTCACATAAATTCATCCTAAAATTTGAGATGCCAATAATCAAAATTAAAAACATAATTATAGGTTTAGGATGATTTGAACAACATAACTTAAAATGTGTCTCTAATTTGAGTATCCTAATACTCAAATTCATAATTAGAATCCAATTTAAGTTAAAGTCCAACAATAAAAAGACCTCATCAAAGGGTAAGATCAAATTAGCATGTAATTGGGACTACACTCAATCCCCAAAAAGATACAACATTTCCATCATTAATTCAAGAGAGTAGAATGGTAAGGTTTAACAACTAGCTTTAACTAAATCAAACATCCAAATATTTTATACTAAAACAAATATTTACTAAAACTATTTCAACCAAATGTGATACTCCATCCAATTATTCTCTACTTCAACTATACTACCCTAAAGACAACCTGAACACAATCTTATCTAATGGTCTAGGAGTTTAAATAACGGAACAAATAAAAAAGGATGGTAACTTAATCTAGTTTGAAGTAGAGAGAAGATATAAGGAAAGAGAGAGAGATACATTACTTCCTCATAGTTTTAGGCATGATTAGAAAGAGGACATAAGATAACCAAGAACAATTATTGACAAGGTCAGTCTATCTATACTATCCCATACCAAATCCCAACAAAGAACTAATTAGGGATCGAATTGAATGTACATCAACCAAGAGGAAGAAAGAATGATGATCAACAATCATTCATTACCTGTCAGTATTTAAGGATACAATATTTATAGTTCAATATCCACAAAGACAACAAGAAATTCTTTCCTGCAAGTACTCAAAAATGAATGAAAAAAATGATGAAAGGATAAGTCTAAAATATACTTGACAAACTCAGATCCTTTAAGAAATTACATGAGCATACTAATTTATCAATCCCAGAGTATGCATTCCTTTTCACAGAGACACATTAGCCTTAGTTCATAAAAGAACTGAAAATGAGTTTGATGGCCCAAGGCTAAGAAACAGGATAACTAAAAATAATGATTAAAGAACTACCCAGAAGATCAAATTGAAAACAACAACCAAAAATAGTAAACCAATACCCAAGGGAGTTTTCCCTCTTAGCATCAAGTGTCATAATTTTGTGTTAGTTACCCAAAACTCGGATAGAGTAGAAATTGAGAAAAATTTTCTGTCATGGACTCCAATAGTCGGGCTTAGTGAACCAAAAAATTTCACAAAAGAGTGAAAGTAAAAACTACATACTTTTAATAATAACTAAAAGAACTAACATGTCCATGAAGCGTTAAACACTTGCCAAGAAAAACCAAACAATTTAAATTTCCTCAATAAACATTGGAGTAGACAAATCGTAATCGGGAGATTAAACACAAAACCCAAAATCATAACACATATGTTATAAGAAATCATACACTTTCTCTATTTTTATCATTCCATCATAACCCAGAAGAATATGCTAAAGCTAGGGTCATAGAATTTTATTTTACAAGATCAAACAATAGTCAAGTTATTCAACATTTTATCCTCTGAAGTGTTCTCACAGTGGTGATACAAGATCTCTTAGAACAAGTTCCAAAAATTTAAGCAACCGAGTTACTTACAAGTTTAACACAACTCAAACAAGAGTAAATAGTTTTAACTTCATCCCAAGCTCATGCAGAAGGAGTAAAGCATAACCTAGCAAATCAAATCAAGAAGAATGAAAACCCAGATCACACTTTCCTCATACAAGTGGATTCGAAAAAGAATTCACATTAAACAACACCAAAAAAATCACATGCAAAGATGATCTAATCAACCATGCAAAAACCATATTGTTCCCAAGAGTAGAGTTCTTTTAATGAATCATTTAAGTAAAATCAAAACAACTTAATGGGTAGAGCCTATCATGCCTGATAGAGCTTCTCCTTCACTAATTCACAAAATATCTCCAAGCATAACTTCAATAGCTTCTTCCTCTCCACAAAACGTCAACAGAACTTTCAACACTTCCCCTTTATTCTTATAGTTTTCATAGTTTCCATTAATAGCTCTATGTTATGCAAGAAATAAAATTCATGCAAAAATAAAACTGGAGGTTCGAAGAACTAAAAAAACATCATGCAAAGCCCAAGCTTGAGAAAACAAAAGATCAAAACAACTAAACCCCTCATGCACCTTCCTAGGTAGTTTTTGGCCAAATTCAAAAACATTAAATGTAAAGGACTATTAGTTCCCTCATATTTCTACAACACCACCATCTCCATAATTAGTGATGACTAAATTTAAATTTTCCATGCAACTAAACTTGGTGGAGGTGCCAACTTAGCTTTCCCTATCTTTTCTCATGCCTATGCCAAAGTTGGAAATACTAAAGGATAAGAATGCCTTAACTCACAATTAAATGTCTAGAAAATGATGCCATTGACCATCCCAATTTCCATGCCATCCCTTATCCTCCTCATTAGGTTAGCCATTCCTATAGTTAGGTTAATATTAAATTAGGAACTCGACATAGGTCCATAGGTAGGTCTTTAGTTAATGTCTTAATATTATAATTAACAAAAGATCATAGAGACGTAGGTTAAACTTAGATTTAGGCTATCATTACTAACATTAATACATAGTTCTAATAGGTTCCTGATCAAAGTAGCGAAGCATTACATGCCAACAAAATAAGAACTATCCATGACATCAAACTTCAATATACAACAGGATCTAAAGACTTCATCCTTTCCTTAACATAGTCGAATCCGAGAGATCACCGATCTAATCGAATTGGTTGTTATGGACACAAAGTCATGAATTAAAAGCATACCTTGGATCAATGGAATTGATCCAAGGTAATGCTATTCTGAAAGAAGAATTTATGAAACAAAAACCAAATTTCTCAATTCAAGCAGTGAATTAATTCTGCATAAGGAGGTAGATTTCTCCATTAAATTCAAAAACACAACATAATGTACCTTCTCAACAGATGAATTATTTTCTACTGCAAACATGATTTCCAAAGTCATAAGAGTAAAATGTCATAAGACAAAATCACCTATCAATGTTTGTACCTTCTAATGTAGAAGTCATCATAGGTTCTAGTCATGTTGGAGGTGTTACATGATGTCCCATGTTTGCAACCTAATTTCATGGTCTACATTGTCTTCTTGATTTTTAGCTTACACTATTTTATATATGTGTGATTATCTTGTTTGTACTAAAACTTGTTTCCTAGCCATTATTTGCATGTGCCTTTGTTTCTACTAGCACATTCCCTCCTACATATCGGTATCAATCGGTGAGAATGGGGTCTTATTTTTGATCACATCCTCCTAGTGACATCACATGCTCTCCAAATGAAGGAAACATCTATTTGGTGAATCCATCACCCCATTCAGCAATCTACGATCACGATTCAACACAATATATAGTTAGAAAGGGCTTAGAATCAGACTTGGGTCCTTATTCCAGCACAGACACTAGTTCCCAGATACAAACTTGGGCACCTAGGTGATTTTGTCCCTTCCTAGGTGCTTATGACTAGGGAGAAGATACATAATTTTTCTCATATCAACATAATTGTGAGTAGTTCACAGAGTAGTTGGTACAATACAAGCAAAATCCTCCAAAAATTAGTACACTTTGTTTATCTTCTTATTTTTGGATTGAAATGGATCGAACTTGAGCAAGACATGATCACACCATCTATAGTGGTGTATAAATTTTGGGAAGCAGTCAAAGGATGGAGAATGACACTAGACCTTTCTCCCTACACTACTTCTATCATGGTGTGAGATCGCCCTAAAAACTCACACTTGTGTTTCACTAATAAGTTGCATAAATATGAAAAAAATAGATAAGGTAATGGTGAGGAGGAATACGTGATTATGTAGATGGTAGAATGCACGCGTTGTTAAATTTGTCCAAGATGATCATAGGTAACTCCTTTTTGTCTGGGAAGGACTACCTGTAGAAGAAAAGTAATACCATAAAGGAGTATTAAATAGCTTATGACAGTGTCTTCGCCTAGCGTATGCTAGATCCAGAAGTGTGGTGCTTCCTAGAGAGGTTTCAATCCAGTGTTTGATAAAAATTTAATGTGAATATGAAACTAAAATAAATAGGTCCTATTGTGATGTAATTATTTAGGCTTCTCATACACACAATACATTAGATTCAATGCTAAATACAAAATGCAACACTAAATCTAATTAGAACAAAGGTTTTTTTAGTTCGGTATGTATATCGGAGGTCTAGTAAGGGTCAGGGCTGATTGGTTGAGGTATGGGTTGGTTTTGGGTGAATGGGAAGCTTGCTTGTCTAAGAATATAAAATAACACAAAGACTAGTATTGATCGGGTGGACCGATGTTGGTATAAGGATGAAACCAACGATGGTCGGGGAACCAACATCGTAGGGGCAATGGGTGATCAAATATTAAAAATCAGGTTTTAGCCTCTCTGTGATTGCAAAGAGAGTGAGGATGATATGGTTAGGGTCGTAATATGATGAGAAGACTCAAAAATACTAGCAAAGAGGTTCAAACAGGTTAAAAGGCTTGGGGTGGTTGGATAGTGGGTTGGTGGGAAGAAGGTGATACACATGACTAATAGCAGAAATGAAATACTTGAAAGATGTAATGCATCTACAATGGAATAAGTACAGATGATGAAACCACATTACTTGATGTTTACAGATCTTGTTAATGGAGATGGATGTTGGTTGATTAGATAATAGATGGCTAGGTCAAGTTTTGTGGCGGTGCAACCTATGTGCTCCCATGAGTATTCCAACACTTTGGAAGGAGAATTAATGGTTTGTCTTACACTATTGTTGTGAGTGTTTATCGTTTGTATGCACGAAGGTTTGAATGTTTGAGATTGATTACAATAAAACTCCAATAACTAAATGACCAACCCATGTAAGGATTTGTAGAATTTTATATAAAGGAATCGATGGTGGTTAGATAACCTGGCAATGGATGAGGAGAAAGCTGGTGTCAATTAGGGTGAAATATTCCCTTTTACCAAAAAATAGGTAGATATTCCCAAATATTACATGTTTTCCAAGTTAGGTCTTCTTAGGGAGGTGGATTTTAAGTTAGAAAAGGTGGGAAGATCATAGAATAAGTCTAACTAGGTTTAGGAAGAAGTCTTAGTTAGTTAGGTCAAGTGGTGACTTAGTATTGGGAGTGATGACTCGGTGTTAAGAGGGATGACTTGGTCATTATGAGTTAAATTTCCCTCGAATGGATCTAAGGTGAGGTGTCTTGATGAGGTGGATGTGTGAGGGTTAAATTAACTTAAGTTAAAAATAATGTGAGGGTGCACATTAATTCAATTATAAGTAATTAAATTAATATGAGTTGCATACGTTTGAGAAAAATAGATAAGGTAAAGGTGGGGAGGAATACCTATGATTATGTAGATGGAAGAATGCGTACATTCTTGATATTTTCCAAGATGATCGTAGAGAACTCCTTTTTTCCGAGGACTACCTATAGATGCAAAGCAAGACCACAAAAGAGTATTAAATAGCATATGGTAGTGGAATGCCTAGCATATGCTAGATCTAGGAAGCGTGGTGCTTCCTAGAGAGGTTATCAATCCATTGTTTAATAACAATTTAATGTGAATAAGAAACTGAAATAAATAGGTCTTATTGTGATGTAATGATTTAGGCTTCTCATACACAAAATACACTAGATTCAATGTTAAATACAAAATGCAACACTAAATCTAATTAGAACCAAGGTTTTTTCAGGTCAGGCAGGTCTATCAGAGGTTTGGTAAGGGTTTGGGGCTGATTGGTTGAGGTCTGGGTTGGTTTTGGGTGAGTGGGAAGCTTGCTAGTATGAGAATATAAAATGACATAGAGACCAAGATCGATCGGTGATTGATGCCAAGTATGGGGATTAAATCGATGGCAGCCGGGGAACCAACGTCGGTCGAGAAATGGGTGATAAACTATTAAAAATGGGATTTTAGCCTCTCTGTAATTACATAGATAGTGAGGATGATATGGTTAGGGTCATAATATGGCTAAGAAGACTTAGGAATAATAGTAAAGAGGTTGAAAATGGTAAAAATGTTTTGGGTGGTTGAACAATGAGTTCTTTGGGAAGAAGGTGGTACATATGTAATAACATAAATGAAATTTTGAAAGAAGTAATGGATCTACAATGTAATAAGTACAGATGATGAAACCACAATACTTACTTGATGTTTTATGAGATCCCGTGAATGGAGATGGCATGTGGTTGATCGGAGAAGAGATGGCTAGGTCTAGTGATATGAAAGTGCAACTTGTGTGCTCCCATGAGTATTCTAATGCTATGGAAAGAGAATTGGTTACTTGTCTTCCACTTGTGGTTATGAGTGTTCATCATCCAGGATAGAGGAAGGTTTTAAGATTTGAGCTTGATTACAATAGAACTCTAATAAGCTGAATGACTAACTGTGTAAAGAGTTGTAAAATTTTATATAAAGAAACTAATGGTGGTCGGGTAATCAGCATCTTAGGTTGAGGATAAATCGGCATAAGTTAGGGTGAAATTGTAATTTTTATCAAAAATAGGGATATTTGGCATGCTTTCCAAGTTAGGTTTGTTTAGGGAAGTGGCGTTCATGTTAGAAAAAGGTAGGAAGATCATATAATAAGTCCAATTAGGTTTAGGAAGAATTCTTAGTTAGCTAGGTCAATTGGTGACTTAGTACTGGGAGTGATGACTCAGTGCTAAGAGTGATGACTTGGTCATTATGAGTTAAATTCCCCTAGAATGGGTCCAAGGTGAGGTGTCCTAATGAGGTGGATGTGTGAGGGTTAAATTAACTTAATTAAAATAATTAAATTAATTAATAATGTGAGGGTGCACATTAATTCAATTGTAAGTAATTAAATTAATATGAATGTGGGGTAAGGGGTCATGGTTAGGTGAATACATTATGTTAATTAATTGAAGGGGACCAAGGGAGTGTGAAATGAATTTGGTGTCTACATTTTTGCCTTTTTTTATTGTGTATCTTGCAATGATAAGCGGTGCTTGAAAAAAACATGAGGTCATTACCCCTGCATGAGTGAAGGTTAGGTTGCCCTAAGTATGGGTGGAGGTGATCCCCCTCAAACAAAGAACTGATGAGGTGATTAACGGAGTCGGTGAGTGGTTTGATAAATGGGTAAGTGATGAAAATTAGGTTGGTTTTGGTAATAGACAGGGGCACTCAAATGCATGCACATGGATAAAATGAAACAAGGTACTAGGTTGAAGAGCGTGCAAACTCTACATCGTCAAAGGTTGATAAGCTTATCCAAATAAGGTTGATTTGGTTCAAGTATCCAAGGTAGAAGAAAGAGTCTCGAAACACAACTAGGATAGGTACGGGAACATGCATTAGGTGTTTTATAAAAAACCAAAGGTTTGACCGGGATAAAAAACACAAAATTAGGTAAGGAAAGGTCATTATTCGAATAAAACGTGTAGTGTCATCAAAAGGTATAACAAGTAATTAAACTTGAGTGTCAAAATAGGTGGGGTTGGGATTTATGTCTTAGGAAAGGCCATAGGAAATACCAAGTTAGAGGCAAAAACATTCCCAACTGATAATGTGGTTGAGTTGGGAGGTAATAACATAATTAGGTGGGGTTCTACAAGGTGGTGTGAGGATACGATATTCTAGAAATGGTTAGGGGTGGAAATATTGAAGGTAAATTAGGTGTAGGTTGATTGAGTTAGTATGAATTTAGAAGGTGTAGGCATGATGGAGTTGAAAAAATGCCTAAGCGTTATTGGTATGGAAATTAGGTTGTGTTAGACATGGTTGAGTCAAAAATTTCCAAGTTACTATTATTATAGAAATGTTAGATGTTTTACGAATAATTAAATAATGTATGTTTTGTGATATGTTAATTTCTAGGTTATTGTGTATCTAGAAACCAACTAGTTTATGGTGTGTGTTAAAGGAAGGAAATGGTTAGGGGAAAGAGTGGTTGAGCTAACCTCCAAGGACCCTATGCCCTCAGAGTGTTGTTGTTTCACAATTAAGTTTTATGCTTTCTAGGAAAAAAAAAGATATAAGGTCAATGGTTAAGGAGGAATACCGTGAGGAAAAGGTGGGAGGTAGAATGCGTGCATTTTGACATTATCCAAGCTGATCCTAGAGAAATTATTTTCTTCTAGGAAGGAATACTGTAGATGCAAAGAAAGACTACATAAAATTATTAAATAGCATATGAAAGTGGACTGCTTAGCGTATGCTAGATTCAGGAATCATGGTGCTTCCTAGAGAGGTTGTCAATCCACTATTTAATAACAATTCAATGTGAATAAGAAACTAAAATAAATAGGTCCTATTGCAATATAATGATTTAGATTTCTCATAAAAACAACACACTAGATTTTATGCTAGATAATAAAATAACACTAAATCTAATTAGAACCAGGGTTTTTTCTCAAAGTCGATAGTTTTGTCAAAGGTCTCATAAGGGTTTGAGGCACATTGGTTGAGGTTTGGGTTGGTTTTTGGTGAGTGGAAAGTTTTCGGTATAAGAATATAAAATGACACAGAGATCGATCTCGGTTAGGTGACCGATGTCAGTTTAGGGAAGAAACCGACGTTGGTAGGGGTAATTGAAAATAACTTAATAAAAATGTTTTTGGGTTTCTATGTGATTTCAAAGAGAGTGAGAAGGGGTGGTTAGGTTCGTAATATGAATGAGAAGAATCAGGAATATATAGGGAGAGGTCACAAAGTGTAAAAAGGGATTAAACTGGTTGGGTTGTTGGATTGGTGAGAAGATGGGGATATCTAGATAATGATAAACTGAAAATAATGAAGGAGAAAATATATTTGTAATAAAGGAAGAACAAATGATTAAGATCACGTTACTTACTTGTTGCTATGAAGATCTCATGGGTGGATGGAGGCTAGTGATTGATTGGTAAAGTTGTAGTTTGTTCAAGGTGCCCGAAAATATGACATGTGTGTTCCCATGAATGCTCTAATGATCCGGAAGGGAATTCTTGGTATGTGCTACTCTCTGGTGGTGTATAGACGTCATTTGGATGAAGCAATGGCTTTGAGATATCTTCTTGATTGCAATAACACTCTCAAAACTCAAAATGACCAACCTAGGTAAAGGATTGTAAAATTCTATATAAAAGAAATGATGACGGTTTAGGTGACCGACGCCGTCCGTGAGGATAAATCAACATCGGTTAGGGTGAAATAGTCTTATTTTCCAGAAATAGGAAAATCTTCCTAGATTTGGTGTTCTTTCCTTATTGGGTCCGATTATGGAAGTAGAGTGTGAAAGAAAGTAGGAAGATCTTATAACAAATCCAATTAGGTTTAGAAAGAATTCTTAGTTGGTTAGGTCAGTAGTGACTCTGCATTGGGAGCGATGACTCAATCTGCCGAGAGTGATGACTTGGTAACTATGAGTTAAATGTCCTTGGAATGGGTCTAAGGTGAAATGTCATGTTGAGGTGGAGGTGTGAGGATGAATTTAACTTAATTAAATTATTTAATAATGTCAGGATGAATATGAATATGGGATGAAGGGGTCATGATTAGTTAAATACGTTATGTTAATTAATTGAAAGTGGCCAAGGGGAGTGTGACCCAAATTTTGGTATCTAAATTTTCCCCTTTTTCTCAGATAACTTGTGTTGATGAGTGATGATGCGACAAAAATAGGAAGTTTGTGCTCTAGGTATGAGTGAATATTAGGTTACACCAAGTGTGGGTGGAGGTGATCCCCTCAAACCAGAACCGGAGGCGATGAGGTGTGAAATGGAGTCAGTGAGTGGTTTGATAAATGGGTAAGTGATGAAAACAAGGGTAGGTTGGTTGTAGGTAAGGGTGATTTTGGTTTGGGTAATAGGTAGTGGCATTCTAACACACACACACGTATAGAATGTGATAAGGTACTAGGGTTAAGAGCTTGCAAACTCTACATTGTCAAAGGTTGATAAGTTTATCCAAACAAGTTTGATGTGGTTTAGGTATCCAAGGTATAGGATATGGTCCTGAAACACAACTAGGCAAGGTGTTGGAACAGGAAATAGGTTTTTCTAGGGCACCAAAGGTTAGGTTGGGATAAACAACATGACATTAGGAAAGGTAAGGTCATTAGGTTGAACAACACGAGTAACATCATCGTAAGGTATAACAAGTAAACGAATTCAAGTTTCATAATGAGAAAGGTTGGGTTGGGTGATTTAGGCAAGGCCATAGGTAAGGCCATGTTAGGGGAAAAAACATGCCCCAACTGATTCTGAGGTTAGGTTGTAGGTAATAAGGTCATTAGGTTGAGTGGTAAGGCTGGGGTAAAACTTGGGTAAGGCGTAAAGGGTTTCAGGAAATTAGATGTGGTGAGAAATGGTGCAATGGTTCTAAATTGGCTAACCAATATTGGTTATGAAAAATAGATGGTGGTTAATGGAAACTTATTGCGGTACACTAGGGCACATGATTGATGTCGGTCAAGTTAAATTGACATCGATCAAGTTGGGGGTAGGGTAAAAAGTAAAATTTTGTCTATTACAAATTCATTGTAACCTTTTTACGTTTAGAAAATGACAAATTGAATTGTTTTTAGTGTTTTTTGTCAAGAAAAAGATGAGGTGATGTATCAGAATGAGTTGTAGGTATCTGAGTGGTTGGTGAACTAGTCCAAGAGATCATTTAGAGCGATTAGATTGATCAAAAGACCAAGATTTCGATTGGAGGAATAGTTACAATAGGTGGAGGTGTTAGAGGTCCACCAGTTTAGATATCGGAAGTGCCAGCAAGGAGGAGGAAGTGTGATGAGGTAGGAATCATTCCATATCATGTTATTTTCAATTGAAATTTGAGCTAAAATGAAAAAATGGGGTGGAAAATAAAAAATTTGAAATGTGGGTAAAAATGAATGAAATTGGGTATTAGGAGGGTGCAATATAGATTAACTAGGTAGGAAAATGAAATGGGGTTAGGTTTAGGTGGTATTGAGGTAGAATATAGGTTACTTTTTCATTTTTTTCAAAATTTGGGGCATGGGGGTTCGGCCTTAGGGCCAAACCAGAGACCGACTATGGTTTAGTGTCGATTGACGTTGGTTGGTCATACTGTCATCAGTGGTTAGATAGGTGACTGGTACTAGTTAGAGTGACTGGTGTCAGTTTAACGTAACCGATGTTGGTCACTGAGAAAAGTGACCTAGGATAGAAAAGGGTAAATGATGGGGAAAACTAGATTTTAAAAAATAAAACAAATAGGTAGTTGAATTTAGAGATATGAGAGGTAGATTAGAATAGAATAAGGTGGTTTGAAGGTATATATGGCTAGGAATAGGAGGGTATGGGTTAGGTCAAATATCGAAGGAGAGAAAATGATGAAATAGAACATGGGGACTTGTTTAGGTGAGATAAAATGAATGGTAGGTTAGTGAAATAGTTAGGAAATAAATAGGTAGGTAGAGAAATGTGGGTGTGGGGTGGGGATAGGTAGGGGTGAATAAATGAGTAAAGTAGGTAAGTTCTTGACATTGTTGAGTTTCTGGATGTAGGCATGGCATTAGTTGATGATGCGGGACAAGGTACAACTATTGTTAGTAGACATGTAACCTAGTGTCACTGAGGATGAGTGGATGCACATACGAGAGGTTTGATTGGTTGGGATTAGGTAGTACATGCAGATTAAAATGGATCAAAATCTCATGGTCTCTCTCATCGATAGATGGGATGTAGTGACCAATACCTTCCACCTACCCACCGGCAAGACGATGATCATGAAAGAGGATTTTTATAGGATTCTCGTAGATACCAATTATTAGTGAGATTGTTTACTCGGTGTTAGTAGATGGGGATTTTAAGGTGATGATTTTAGCATTTGATGAGATGGTGAGTGACTTGACCGAGAAAAGTGCTAGTATTGTTAATGGGGCTTTGTATGTTGTATACCCGTAGGAGAAATGGTTAGTAGTACTGATGATGGTAGCAGTGGGGTACTATGCACTTCTATATTTAAAGGGTGGCTTATTTCCCAAAGGATTGATGAGAGTGTTGTGAGATATGATCAAGGATCAGCCTTCTTTGCATGGGTACTTATATATTTATTGTATTTATACAGGGAGTTGTGGGCTTACCAGAGGATGTGACACTACAACATTTGTTGTACATTCCTACTACACTATTGGGCATATGAGCATATTGTGGTAGTGCAGCCACAAGGACTAATGGTACTAGATTGGCACCATGGGGGACAGAGGGTAGGTTACAGGAGGTGGGTGGCCATAGGTGGTCATCCTCAAGTAGAGGAGGAAGCTCATGATGTAGTATACTACAGGTGGGATTTGGAGGGCTTGTATGCAATTGACATATTCGACGCGACCCTATGTTGGTTTTCCAGTTTTTAGAGGGATGGCTCAAGAACTACATGAGTTACAATTATTATAGTAGATACGGGGTAGATGTGCGAGTGAGAATGAGATGATCCTAATCGACAGAGTATAAAGCCAATTTGGATTATAGGAGGATGTATCACCAACCTTCCCACAATACCACAAGGATGATGTGGAGATACCTTTGTCTCCACCCCGGCCCATAGGCCCCACATGATAAGAGGAGGTACTAGTGGATATGATATTAGATGATGCAAGGACCACTATGACATATAAAAAGTGGTGGGAAGCAAATTTATAAACAACAACACCATGGCCAAGTCAGCCCAACTTAGCCATAATGACAGTTAAGATAGATTCCCTACGGGGACATGTGACCACATTAGGATTTTAGTTGACAACGACATAGGCACAAGTAGTTATTTGAAAGGGTAGGTGACTACATTATAGGGCAGTAGCTATTACCTAGACATATGCATAGTACAAGTACATACTCCTACAAGGATGGTGCACATGTAGCAGTGCTACAGTGCACATCACTAGTTTACGAGGACAATTGGATGATGCAGACAGTACAATTTGTGGCCTTATAGGCCTAGGTAGCTGATTTGGTACCAACACAGCATTGGGATAGGGTCTTGTAGTACAAGTGTCAAGACAAGGAAAGGATCCTCAATTGGTATGGTAGAGGTTAAGGGATGGCACCACCCTAGACCATATCTATGGTGAGGTTCAGGGATGCCCTAAACAAGGCCCACTATTACTAAGACCATCTAGCCACTATAAGTATTGATGTTCCCTCTTATGTTGAGCACATGGCCCAACAGATGAACCAATGAGTGGACCAGATCTAAGACTATATCTTGGGTAGGAAAAGGGGCCATCAACCCTAGAGACCTGGTCAGGTCGGGGTTAGGTTACCAGCTCTCGAGACCAGCCCTGACAGAGGGAAAGGAGGAGGAGATGGAGGTCAGACAGGGACCAATATAGGGTGGAGAGATGTTGGTCGGGAAATTGACAGGGAGAGAGGGGAAAACATGTGAGAGTAGAGAGGAGGGCCTCAAGTGGGACTGAGTGACCATGATATGGGATATTGTATTATCATTTGTATTTTGATATATATACCAGCCCGCATGCCAAATATTTTGTGAGATTGTATATGAGATTTTTTGAGACACTTGTATCCCAGTGTACATATGTATTGATACACATACATTCCCCCTTATATAGTTGATGATTATTATTGGATGGATGATAATATTTTTAATTTCCATTGTTATTGTGTATCATGAAAACTTGGTGAGTTACACATTATTGAGTTGAGATCTTTTAGGCATGATGGAGTCGGTATAGGCATGATGGAGTCACGTATAGGTATGGTGGAGTTAGGTATAAGCATGGTTTGGTCAAATATAGGCATGTTGGAGTTAGGTATAGGTATGGTGGAGTCACTTATAGGTATGGTTTGGCTATGTATAGGCATGGTGGAGTCTAAGTAATTTCCAAGTTATTGATCTTATGGAAATAATGTGTTGTATTTAAATTTTTGAGTAACTAATAACATGAAAATATGAAATGATTTAAGTAGAATATGGTTGTGGTGATAAAATGGTAGGTATGTATGTTTCTATGATAAATTAATTTCCAATTTTTGTGTAAATGGAAACTAACTAGGGTAGAATGTGAATGTAAAGGGGGAAAATTAGTTAGGGGTAAAAGTGGTTGAGCTAACCTCTAAGGGTCCCATGCCATATAAGTGTTGCCTACATATCCTTGATGAAAAGGGACCTCAAGCTGATGTAGTTCTCCCATAAGCTGGGGAAGAATATGATGAGGGAGATGAATGGGTCGTAGGTTTTAGGCATGATTGAGTCAAGGTCATTTAGGCATGGTTGAGTTTATATTGAATAGGCATGGTATAGTTTAGGTCATGTAGGCATGTTTGAGTTTAGGTTGAATAGGCATGGGTGATTTTTATGCGAGAGGAATTCCCAGAATGTAGGTTTCGAAGGTCTGGTCCTGTGTAGTAGAATCAATAAGTAAGAAAATAAGATGAATAGTAAGAGGAGACAAAAATCCACCTAATTGGTAAGAACCATTATGATTCTATCATACCAAAGATTGGCTTATGAACATAAGACCCTAAAGGCATTGCATGATTGACTATTCTAAGGGTGAAGAAAGTCACATGATCATGAAATATCACATTTACATCACATCTCTTGAGTAGGTAGATGATTATAAAGGAAATAAGGTGATGTGTAATGGGTTGTTTCAGTGTAATCTTAGTGGGAGACAACACGCCTCTTTTGCAAGACACCCAAGACCAAAATAGGTAAGTCCATGATGAAAAAGTTATCTTTTTATTTTTATTTTTTTATAGAATGGTCGATGTGGGAAGTCTATGTGGGATGAATAGAATATCTCCTTGAGGTCTTCTTGAAGATGATCAATGCGGGAAGCTTAAGAATATTTTAATATTATTTTTGTAGAAATAGTCTTTTTTTGTGATAGACTATGTACAATAGGGCTAGCATTTTATAGCTTTCCTTCAAGAGGAGTGGTCTATTTATAGTAGTAAGATGGAAAAATAGACGTCCTTTTGGAGGGAGTTGTCTATTTACAAGAAGTTTCACTTAAGGAATTTGAATTTGAAAATCTGTATATTACTTTTTTTTTGGACTTTGTATAGGCTTCTTTTATGAAGAAAAAAACACAAAGAGATAGGTTAGCTATGAAAGAGAGGTTTTAAGTAACGAACAACCATGAGATGCCATCTTGAAAAGGATGAAAAGTATCCTTGAGAATCATGTCATGAGAAGAGAAATGGTACTCATATTTAAGATAAGGGTGAAAGGTGACGGATAATCATACAATTCTCGTGTAGTCATTAGTCCTTAAAAGATATATATCAAAGGTGAATGTTGCTCAAGGGATGAGAGTTTGATAGAAAGAAGGTGATAATATAATTGATTAAACAATTAAATGATTGAAGATGTAAAGTGTCAAGGGGCTCAGGTTCGGGTTTACCTTCGAGAGAAGATAAATGATAAGCATCCAATCTATAGGCATGAGTAATGATATAGGTTCCAAGCCAATCGGGAGTGAACTTACCCCATTTACTTTTCTTCAGTTTTTTTACATGTCAATTTTCCTTTAGGATGAGGTCGCTGAACTTGAAGGTTCATTCTTGGAAATGTTTATCATAGGCACATTTGATACATTTTTTGTAGATTTGAAGGTGATCAAGAGATTTTAGATGGCATTCTTCTAATAACTAAATCATCCCAAATGGTCATGGAAAAAATCATCATCATTGAGCATATATTTGAGTGAGATATGAAGAGATGGAATTTGTATTTTAAGGGGAAAATGGCCTCTGTAAAATAGAAAAATGAGAAAGGTGTGGAAGTGGTTGAGGTACAAATACTAAAGTAGTAAGCCGATAAGGTGAAAGGAATGTGCGTGTGCAAATCCTTGCAGTGTCATCAACCAATTTCATAAGAATTTTGTTCAGGGTTTTGTTATTCAATTCAGCTTGGCCATTTATTTGAGGATAATAAGGTGAGGAAAAATTGAGTTGAATTCCAAAGGCATCAAAAAGTTTCCGTAGGGTTTTATTTTTGAATTATTTTCCGTTATTAGTGATGAGTCGGTGAGGAACACCAAAGATAAAAATGATGTGGTGGTTGATGAATTCACATATTTCCTCAAATTTTGTATAAATAAGAGTTATGGCTTCCACCCATTTAGTGTAATATTTGATAGCGGTAATAATCCATTGATGACGTTATGAAGAATGAGGGTTAATGTCTCCAAAAATATCCAAACCCCATTGAGAGAAAGGAAAAATGTCTCGTGCAAACTATAAGGCTTGAATACGGGTGTGATGAATATTAGCATGTTGGTGAAACTTTGCACAATGCTTGACATAGTCACAAATATCTTGGTTTAAGGTTGGATAGTAATAGCTAAGGCAAAGAATGTGCTTAAAGACAGATAAGCCTCTCAAGTAACCCCAAAATCTGTCATGAACTGCCTTGATGGTTTATGGAATTTTATAACTTGTAAGGCATCATAAGAGGATAGCATCAAAGCTGCATTTATAGAGAAGACCACCCATGATGACATAGTGATAGAAACTTTTGAGAAAGTCTCAATTTCCATTGTGAGTAAGATCTCGAGGAAAATTTTAAAGGAAAGGTAGTCAAGTAAATTACTTATAACAAAGGTCACGTGGGTTAGTTTCAATGTGTCCTACAAAGTTAATGTCTTTAAATAGGTAAGAGAGGGATTGTAACCTTTGTACAGTGACAAATATTTTTGAGTCGAGAGGGTGAAGTGGTTATTTATTAGTGGAATGTGGGGTGGTTTGAAGTTCATAATGGTAAAAGGTAGTCAAAAACATGTCAACATGATGTTTATACTTTTGAAGTATCTCGTTACGACACTAGTATATACCATTAACTTGGTTTACAACCAATTGAGAGCTACCAAAGATATTCATTGATTTAACATCTAAAGCTATGGTGGTTTCAAGACCAAACATGAGTGATTTATAGTTGGCAATATTGTTAGTACAAAAAAATCCGAGTTTGAAAGATATCTTATAATTACATAGGCTCGCCATCAAGAGGAATGAGGATAACTCCTGTACCACTCCTACACTAACATTTGGAAGCATCAAATAATAAGATCATTTGGTAAATGATATCATCCAGGAGAGGGGAGTGATGGCTTCATCGGGGAAGTCAAGGTTAGAAGATTGGTTTAGGGAGAGAGGTGCATCCGCGAGTTGGTCGCAAGGGTTTTTCCTTTGACAAATTTTTGATGGGTGAACTCGAGATCTATGTATGCAATAAGCATGATCCAATGTGCAGCACGTTTATGTTTGTAGGGCTTAGCATAGATGTTATGTAAGGGGTTAGTATTGGTGATAAAAAGGTTTTGTGGTTGAGTAGGTAATGGCAAAGTTTGGTGGCGACAAAGACTAGGGCTAGGAAAAGTTTTTCAACATGAGTATATGTAGTTCCATAATAAAAAAGTGTATTCTTATATAATAAACCTCTTTCTCCCTAGTTTTCTCATCACGATGAGTGAGCATGGAAGCCAAGGACTCGATCAGTAGTAGAAATGTAAAAGTAAAATTATTGGTCATTATACGACGAGAAAATCAACACGTGACCTTCTACGCACCCGAATTCCCAAGGTCGTGCTGAGATAGCTGGTGTGGAATTTGAAATGGGAGTGAAAGTGATGATGATGACCAAGCTAATTGGGAAACCTTATGTCTTCGACACACAATAATGGAATCTATGAATCTAAGGCAAAGAATGCTCTCCTAACCTGAAGGGGTGTAATGGTAGGGTCTGATATGATAGCTACTCAGAGACTCCAATCAATGTCTAGCTCATTTGAGATTCTATTGGTGGGTTATGGAATACATAGAAAGTAGCCCATAGGTTCCTCGTATGGGTTTCTAAACAAGGTCATGGAAATTAAGACAAGAGATGTAGTGGAGTTGAAAGAACTAAGGGTGATTCTCTGGTCTCGTCCAGAAAGTCTTAGCCTAATCAGCTGCTATGTTTAACAATGAAAGTTGTGTGATGATATCAGGTGGAAGCGGTGAGGATATGAATACCTACGTGCATAGGCTAGTGTTGATATCTAACTGACTAGTAGGTCCGTTGGGTTGTGAGACCTATGGGTCATAACCAAAGACTCGTTGAGGCTGAGGCCCTAGAATGGTCATACATGCAGTCAAATCCTATTCCCAAGAGTAGCAGTCCAAAAGTTGTAGGCCTTGTTAAAAATATATTTAAAGTCTCTAACTATCTTATTTTCTCTATGTGTGTGGTGGGTGTGTGTAAGATTGTTAAGCACAGACTTGTGTCAATGTCAGTTACTAACTCTAGCCCATTGGGTTGTGGGATGAGAGGATCACAACTATAGGTCTTTTCTCGCGTGTGGACTGTTGATGGTTATAAAAAGTGAATTTGATTCATTTTTCGAGTGAATAAAATATCTATCAAAGGAAATCTAAACTATATTTTTGGTATTTTCTCAATATATAAGAACAAAACAATAAACAAGCTAATCTATGGAAATAAATATTTTTATGCTTTTCTAACTTTTCAGACAATGCATCTAATCTAACCAACAATTTAAAGAAAAAAATAGCGGCGATGTAGATAGATATCCGTGTAGATGTGTGAATATAAATCTAAGATCTACTCTAATTCAAATTAAATCTCTCCAACTATACCTCAAAAGTGAAGAATAAATCATGACTCTAATAGAGCTATCATTCACCCACTATTTCCTTGGCAATATTGAAGAGAAAACTTCCTATTGACTTGATCTACTTGTAACTATATGATTAATTGAAATGAATTATTTCTCTACTCTATTTGATATGTAATTTGACAAAACAAAGCAAACAAATACACAACTCCAACTTGGAAGAGAAAGAGCTTTGGAAAATCCGGAAGTATGAGTATCTGTCCCTCAGTTCTTTCCTTTCTTTCTTTGAGCATTCATGTGAGTCCAAGGATGGGAATGCAAAGAACAAAAACAAGAGGATGGCACTTGAGCGATGGCAGCTTGGAAGCAATCTGGGCATAATACAGGTAGAAGAAAGATAGCACAAGAGATCTGAACTTGGCTATGTAATTCCTAACAAGATTATTGCAACAAAACAATGAAAGATACACAAAATTCTCGGGCCTTTTGCTTGAATACAAGCATGGAATATATAGGAATGGAATATAGAAGATTACTTCATGCACAAGGCAATGAAGAGGGAGTTCCACTCATTAAATCTATTTTAAAATAGAAGGAGCAAGGAGAACCAAGCAAACACATCTATTTTTAGCAAATTTGGCTCACGGATGTGTTCAAAAATCAAACTTAAGTGAATCATCGCATGAAAATTCACGCATGAAGATTCTTGAAAAAGTGGTGGGACCACCACCCCGCTTGGGCAGTAGTTTGGAAACCACCACCTAGGTAGGGCGGTAGTTTTGACACTTACGGCCAAAAACATAAGAGAATGGAGGGGAAAACTTGAAAAATGCAAGGAGAAGCTATGTAAGGATATTTAGGCTACAAATATATACTACAAGTGGGTTTTGGAGCTCAAACACCTTCTCGAAAGGATTTTGAATCATCACTGGGAATTTTGTAACCATTTTCCTAAAAATGTAGCACATGCAATTTTGGGTGCGTACATATTTCCCCCTCAGAGAAGCGTCTTAGCCATGAAGAGGCGTAAAATGTAGAGTCCGAGTATGGTGTTCCCAAAATGGGGAGTTAGAAGCTATACCTGACATGCCCATGTGTAAAAATCTCACTATCCAAACCGCCACTTCTGCAAGATAAAAAGAAGACTCAAGTGCAGATAGATAAAATATTGAAAAATAAACACTAAATTAAAATGACAAGAGGACTTACCATCTGTGTGGGGATATAGAAATATACTGTACCAACGCTCCAACCCTATGAACACATACACTCAAAACAAAGTTATAAGAACATATATATATCTAAACAAACTCATTTTTGAATTCATTTGTGCATACCGACTTGATGATTTTGAGCTCGAGCCCACGGTGACCATTTTTAAGAATGGTTGAATTGGAATGGATTTGCGTTAGGCTTGCCCCTTTTCTTTTTGAATACTTTTGAGGATAAATCCTAAGAAATTTGTGACTAGAGTAGTCATAAGGGGCCTCAAAGGAGTGGATAGGCAAAGTGCCTTTATTGCTTAGTCTCCATTTTGTGAGGAATATGTGATTTTTTTGTATTTCGTGCTAATTGCGAGTGTTTTGACCACACCTAGTGTGCGATGGAATTGTACCAAACTATGACACACCATGATATATACATATATCTCTTTTTGGCTTGGCTATTCCTTGCATAGAGTTGTCTTACAATGATGATTTGATTCACATGTGTACTGTTAGATGTTTAGAATTTCTGATTTTCTATGCTTTTCAAAATGTATGCAGTGGATATGAATGATAACAAAATGCTTTCTTTTTGTATTTCATAATGTTGATATATGATGATGCAAACACAATGTGATCTTAAACTTCATATTTTTCTTGAAAAAACGTGATGTCATAATGATATGATGAATAGATATGCTTGCCCCACTCCTAACCCCACACAACTAGTAAGATGCGAGGGCTCAACATCGAGAGCTAGAAAGGGAACAAGCCATGAATTTTTTTGAATGGTAATGGTGAGATGAATACAGAGGTTTGACAGATCCAAATTGGGGTGCTACAACCTTACCCCACTAATGCTACTTCATATTTTAGAATGTGAATTGCTCTACAGTTTATCTAGACTTGGATCCGTATATGGCCACTTGGTTGACAAAATATTGTTTTAAGGTTTTGAATTATTCATGGAATTTTAAACATCTAATTCACTTTGTTTTGGTCTTAAGATTTCACAGTAATTGATTTAATTGTTTATGACTTTCAGGTTTGTCAAATGGACCCCCTACACCTTGCCCCATGCTACCAAGTAGGAAGCACGTGCTTGTCACCATGGAAAAGCATAGGAAGTAAGGGAATTTCCTTCCTTTCCCAACCCTACATCACTACTAAGAGACAAAAGATCACCACTGAAGGCTGGTAGGGCAAAGAAATGTGTAAAATAAAAATCTTCTGTTGATTTACATTTGACTTACTTATTTGAGAAAAAATGTTTAGAATGTTCTTATTGTTGATGCAAAATCACAGACCTGGATGTTGATTAGATTTCTAGGTTGATCATGCTAACATCCAGTGTGATTGCACAACATGGAATCCTTTCTCCAAGTGTGGGACTTGCAAAGATGAGAAAGGATTCTCCAGAGAAGGTTGGTTCCTATTCCTCTATTCAGATACACACAAAAAAATGCAGAGGGTTCACTCAAAACCTAATCTAATATGTCAAGCAGACAGGAGAGAAGATGCATAAAAGTAAACCTAAGCTAACAGAGGTGATGCACTAAGGAATGAAGAACATCTACCTTGCCAATAAACACAGACCATTCAAATGTGATGCAAGATTATGCATGAGATAACAACATTTGCAGTAAAAGACTAGGAGGATGCAAATGAACACAGAGAGGGTTAAGAATCATCCACTGACATGCATTACTTTCTCCAAGGATTGATACAATACACTACAAAATGCCAAGAGGTAGAGTCACATTACAGTTTCAAATGGGAGGTTCGAACTCCATGAATTCACTTGATAAAGAGAAGAAGGGAGGAGCAAAACAGGAATGTTCGATATTTTTAAAGAACCCCTCTTTACAATATATAAGAAGAATGAGAGAGGGAAGAGAGAGGAAATTCGAATCTACCATAACCACTTCTAGATTGCATTTAACTCATCTCATTATGGCAGAAACAAAGTGGATCCTAGAAAAATGGTGGACTGCTCAGCGTAAACGCAATTAATTGTCTCATTGCATTAAAGCTGGTTGTTGAACGCCAGTTCTGGTCATTATCACGTGTCAGATCTGTTTCTTAAATTTCTCTCTCCACACTGAACCAAAATGCAAGATTGACCCCAGAATCGTGTAGAGAATTTTTCCAGCTTTCCATTGATATAAAGAACGTGCAAATCCGAGCTCTGGATCAAAAGATATGAAGGTCTGAAGATTTAGGGCAAAAACCAGGCCAAAACGGATTTTGAATTTTTTCCCGCGCTCTACCGCTTGGATGACACATGTCGGGTGCTGATTGGACAAGAAATTCTCTCTCCTCTGCCTCCCATGGGTTTCCCTTTGAAATTTTGATGTTTTTAACTCTTTGGAAAATTTTCCATTTTTTCCCCGCGCCCGCCACTTGGGACACGTGGCATGCTTTGGTTGGTTGACAGGGGTGCGGGGCATCTTTTACCTTTTAGTTTTTCAGCCAAAACTTTTTCCAAATTCTCTAAGTCCTCCCCAAGCTCCGCACTCCCCTTCTCCTTAGGACACGTGTCCTGTTTCTATTGGCTCGGGCCAATCCTCCAAACTTCACCTTTGGAAACTCGGCAAAACATTAAGTAAAAATCTTACCCTCTCCTCCGCCGCTCTGATCCACGAAGACACGTGTCACATCCTGATTTGTTGGTGGATTTTTCGGTACTTCACGTCCCTCATGTATTTTTGGCTCGGATGTCCCAAACCGTCTAGGACAAATTTCTCCGATCCGCCCGATTCAGCTTCCCTGTCCCTCTTTGAGGCGAAGACACGTGGCACGCTTTCATTGGCTCTCGGCTCTTCGGCTTTCCGCATCCCATGCATCCCTTTGTCCCAACTGTCCCGGATGAAAGTTCCCTGCGCCGGCCGATCCGGGCGGTTCGTGTCCTTCACGTCCTCACGGCCTAGATGTCCAAAACATTACGCATAATAGTTAGTTAATTTTTTCACCTTGGCGGGTTCGCCTTTTGCATCCCGTGCATCCCCACGTGCCGGATGTCCCTTTCTTTGTGCGGACCACCTAGCGGCCTTTCGGCCGATTCGTGCCCCGACGTCCCAACTGTCCCGACTGCTGCGAGGACTAGGACTTAGCCAATTTTCATGATTTTTTCTACCCCAAGCTTGTTTTTTGCAACTTTTTCACCCTTTTTTAGAACTTGCTCTTCTCTTCTTGGATAGGAGAGTTAGAAAAGGCCAAGGGACCCCTTAAACTTGATTTTTTGCCTTGAATCAATCTATTTACCTGGGACTTGAGTATTTTGATGCATGTTATCAAAATTACCCGGGGTGAATTTTGGATAACAATTTTGGCGACCAATGTAGGGGTCACCTCCATGCTAGGTAGAAGATACCAGTTGCTTGAAGTAGTCCATTGTGAATGGAGTCATCAAATATTCTGTTTAGAACCCCCAACTGACTCAGAATGTGTAAGGAGGAAGATGGAATATCATCTGATGGGAGCAAGGACTACAAAACATCTTCATGGACAGCAAGTTGTGCCAAAGCACTTAGGGAAGACAAAACTAACCTACAAAAAACAATGTCCACAAGCACTTGGAGGAATGAAAATCTAATCTAACATTTACAAGGTAGTGAATTTCCCTCTAGAAGCAACGCTTGAGATAGATTCCATTTACTGAAATCTGTAGTTCTTCACCATCCAATGAGGCCAATTGGAAAGCATTGTTGTTCTTGCATTTCGTGACCATGTATGGGCCACTCCAAATGGCATTAAATTTTGAATGCCTTCCGGTTTTTCTTTATCCACATCCCATTTCAACACTAGATCTCCAACCCGAAAAGATCTATCCTTGGCCTTCCTATCAAAGATCTTTTTGATAAAAACTTGATCCTTTTCCATTGCTTGGGATGCCTAATTTCTAATCTCTTGCAGCTCCATCAACTCTGCATATCTCACCTCCATGGGCTCAAACTCTAGCAACTCTAGCTGCTTCATGAGTTCCAATGTTGGCAACTCGAGTGACATGGGCAAGATTGCTTCTCTTCCATAGACAAGCCTGAATGGAGAGTTACCTATGGATTTCTTGGGAGTTATCCTATCAGCCCATAAGGCTGATTTCAGTTTGGTATGCCAAGACCTTTGATTCTCGTCAAGAGTCCTCCTAATGATCCTCAACAAGTTCTTGTTTGTAGACTCAGCTTGGCCATTACCTTGAGGGTAATAGTTTGATGAAGTGCTTAGGTAGATACCGTTCTTGACAGCCCACTCAGTCACCTTATATCTAATGAATACCAATGCATTATCAGAGATTATTGTAGCAGGTACACCAAATCTGGTTGTTATCCCCTCATAAAAGTCTAAGATGCTAGACTCATTTGCCTCTTTGAGTGCTACTACTTCTGTCCATTTGGTGAAGTAGTCCGTGGCTATCAAAATCCATTTGTGCCCTTGGCTTGAATTGGGATTAATGAATCCAATGAAGTCCAAACCCCATTGCATGAATGGCTGGTCAACTGAGATTGGATGTAATGGAAGGGCAGCAAGTCTCTCTTTTCTTGTGAAGAATGCACAATTCTTACACCTCTTGATCCATGCATAGAAATCACTGAAGATCTTAGGCCAATAATAACCAGCCTTCATGATTTTTAGAGCTGTCACTCTTGGTGCAAAATGACCACTAGCTGGTCCACCATGAAACTCTTCCAACACCCTTTGAATCTAATTTGTGCTAATGCACCTCAGCAGCACTCCATTCACATCTTTCTTGAACAAAACTCCATCAACAATGGCATACGGGACAGCCTACAATCTGAAGTGTCTCCTTTGGGTCTTGTTCATCTCCGGAGGGCATAGGCCTATGCCTAGGAAGTGCATTATATCTTGGGTCCAGCAAGGAGTGGGGGCAACATTGTCTTCTTCTTGATTGCCACTTGGCTCATGGCTGTCCTGGACTGTCAAAACAGCCTCTTCTTCATTGCATACTTCTCTTTGCTTCCCCAAAACTAGCTGCTCACACAATCCTTTCCCTCTTACTAGCTTGGTGATCTTGATCTCAATGTCATACTCCATGACACGGGTGATCCAACCTGCCCTTTTCTCCTTCAAATCCTTGTTGAGGAGGAAGTCCTTAACCCCAAAGATGTGAGACCAGCAACTGGACCTTGTTGTTTGAGATTAAATGCTTGAATTTCTTCAAGCTTCTGATTACTGCAAGTACATGCTTCTCAATAAAAGAGTATCTCACCTCATAGTCATCTAGGCTCCGGCTGAAGAAGGCAATTGGCTGCTCATCATTATCCTTTCGCTGTTGTACCAAAATGGCAGAAATAGTGTCATTACCTCCAAATGCATAGAGGATGAAATCCTTGGAGAAGTTTGGGTTGATGAGAGTTGGTGCTTGAGAGATGGCTTCTTTGATTGCTTCAAAACTCTCCTTGCCTTTTGCTGTCCATTTGAAAGCCATGCTTTTTTAACATTTTGGTGATGGGCTTGAAAAGGGCTACAAAATCTGGGACAAACCTCCGAACAAAGTTTATCCTTCCCAAGAAACTCTGAAGGGCTTTCTTGTGGCTTGGCAATGGTAGTGCTCTTATGGCTTTAACCCTCTCTAGGTCAATTGCTAATCCTTCTTTGGAGACAATATGGCCAAGGAGCTTTCCTTCATGTGTAAGAAAGATACACTTCTTAGGATTCAAAGACACTCCAAATATCCTGCACCTCATGAATACTTGTCTCAAATGAGAGAGGTGGTCTGCTGCATTTTTGGAAAAAACAGTGACATCGTCAAGGTAAATCAGCACCATGTTGTTAATCAAACCTTTGAATGCCATGTCCATTTCCCTTTGGAAGGTAGCACCAGCGTTGGACAGCCCAAAAGGCATTTTCCGTATGCAAAAGTTCCCATTTGGTTTTGAAGGTGTCTTGAATCGGTCCTCTTCCCTCACCATAATCTCATTGTAGCCTCGAGTAGCCATCAAGTAGTGAAAACCTCTCGGAGCCAGCCACAACTTGCAAGGTTTTCTCCATGGAAGGGAGTGGGTAATGGTCCTTGAGAGAGGCTCTATTCAAGTCTCTCAAGTCAACACACAATCTGATATCTCCACTCTTCTTCTTGATGGAACTAAGTTGGCAATCCAACTAGAATGCTTGATTGGGAATATGATCCTTGACTCAATCAGCTTGTCCAATTCTTTTCTCATGAGAGGCTCTATGTGTGGGTTGGTGGGCTTTGTTTCTACCTGAGGCTTAGTATTCGGATCCAATTCGATGGTATCTTTGAGCTAAGTTGGGATTGAAACCTTTCAAGTCTTTATAGCTCTAAGCAAACATGTCGGGAACTCTTGACACAATGGTATGAACTCATACCTTTCTTGTTTAGTTTTCATCCTTCCAATTTGCAATGGTTTGTTCTCTTCTACCAAGATGGATATCGAATCCTCTCTCTTGACCGAATGTTTGCTTTCTCCTTTCTAAACCGATCATTGGGGTTAAAAATGGACTCCAAAGTGATAAGTCCCTTGGGCAGCTTGTTAGTTCTTAGCTGTACCACCTGGTCACCATCTTCGTTGTCCCAACTTTTCTTGATTCTTAGTTGAGAACTCAACTTCTTCTTCGCAAGAAATGGATGATTTTCTGGTCATTCTCAAACACTTTCCAACCGACATTGTTATCCAAAGATGAAGGCCTCACAATCACATGGATGTTTGGTTGTACCTTGTCTTCTTGAATGCTTTCCACAATGTCAAAGGCTGCCCCTACTACCGCAAGCCTCACAAGAACTTGGTTCTCTTTCCTAGGAATGGATTTGATGCCAAAACCCTCAAAATCTTCAATGAGGTCCCACACACCTGTTCTTGTAGCACTAAGTAAGATCATTCTTGGTAGCATGTTGTCCCTTGATGTTGATCAGATTTCTAGGTTGATCATGCTAACATCCAAAGTGTGATTGCACAACATGGAATCCTTTCTCCAAGTGTGGGACTTGCAAAGATGAGAAAGGATTCTCCAGAGAAGGCTGGTTCCTATTCCTCTATTCAGATACACACAAAAAAAAATGCAGAGGGTTCACTCAAAACCTAATCTAACTTGTCAAGGAGATAGGGAGAGAAGATGCATAAAAGTAAACCTAAGCTAACAGAGGTGATGCACTAAGGAATGAAGAACATCCGCCTTGCCAATAAACACAGACCATTCAAATGTGATGCAAGATTATGCACATATAACAAAATTTGTAGTAAAAGACCAGGAGGATGCAAATGAACACAGAGAGGGTTGAGAATCATCCACAGACATGCATTACTTGCTCCAAGGATTGATACAATACACTACAAAATGCCAAGAGGTAGATTCACATTACAGTTTCAAATGGGAGGTTCGAACTCCACAAATTCACCTGATAAAGAGAAGAAGGGAGGAGCAAAATAGGAATGTTCGACCTTTTTAAAGAACCCCTCTTTACAATATATAAGAAGAATGAGAGAGGGAAGAGAGAGGAAATTCAAATCTACCATAACCACTTCTGGATTGCATTTAACTCATCTCATTATGGTAGAAAGAGGATCTTGGCAAAATGGTGGACTATCTAGCAGAAACGGCGAACTGTCTGTTGCATTAAAGCTGGTTGTTGAACGCCAGTTCTGGTCATTATCACACGTCAGAGCCATTTCTTAACTTTCTCTCTCCACACTAAACCAAAATGCAAGATTTACCTTAGAATCATGTAGAGAATTTTTCCAGCTTTCCATTGATATAAAGAACGTGCAAATCCGAGCTCTGGATCAAAATATATGAAGGTCTGAAGATTTAGGGCAAAAACCAGCCAAAAACGGATTTTGAATTTTTTCCCACGCTCGCCGCTTGGACGAGAAATTATCTCTCCTCTACCTCCCATGGGTTTCCCTTTGAAATTTTAATGTTTTTAACTCTTTGGAAAATTTTCCATTTTTTCCCCGCGCCCCCGCCACTTGGGACATGTGGGATGCTTTGGTTAGTTGACAGAGGTGCGGGGCATCTTTTACCTTTTAGTTTTTTGGCCAAAACTTTTGCCAAATTCTCTAAGTACTCCCGAGCTCTATACTCTCCTTCTCCTTAGGACACGTGTCCTGTTTCTATTGGCTCGGGCCAATCCTCCAAACTTCACCTTTGGAAACTCGGCAAAACATTAAGTAAAAATCTCACCCTCTCCTCTGCCGCTCTGATCCACGAAGACACGTGTCACATTCTGATTTGTTGGTGGATTTTCCGGGTCTTCGTGTCCCTCGCATATTTTTGGCCCGGATGTCCCAAACCATCTGGGACAAATTTCTCCGATCCGCCCGATTCGGGCTTCCCTGTCCCTCTTTGAGGTGAAGACACGTGGCATGCTTTCATTGGCTCTCGGCTCTTCCGGCTTTCCACATCCCACACGTCCCTTTGTCCCAACTGTCCCGGATGAAAGTTCCTGCGCGCCACCTGATCCAGAAGTTTGCGTCCTCATGGCCCGATGTCCGACATTGTTCTCGCATGAACAGCTTAGTCAATTTTTTCACCTTCGGCCAGTTCGCCCTTTCGTGTCCCACGCGCGTCCCGCGCGTCCCCATGGGCCGGATGTCCCTTTTCGTATGGACATCTGGCGGCCTTTCGGCCGATTCGCGCCCGACGTCCCAACTATCCCGACTGCTGCGAGGACTAGGACTTAGCCGATTTTCATGATTTTTTCTGCCCCAAGCTTGTTTTTTGCAACTTTTTCACCCTTTTTAGAACTTGCTCTTTTCTTCTTGGACAGGAGAGTTAGAAAGAAGCCAAGGGACCCGAAACATGATTTTTTGCCTTGAATCAATCTATTTGCCTAGGACTTGAGTATTCTGATGCATGTTATCAAAATTACCCTGGGGGTGAATTTTGGATAACACTTATTTCAAGGAGATGTATGTGGGATAGATGTGACACCATGAAGCTTCTAGAACATACCATGAACAAAAGACACCTATCCTAAAAAGAAACCAAAAGTAGAACCAAGTATGCAGGCCTTGGTATGGTTAATGTAAAAATTCATCTTATCCTCTGGAATCGATGAAATGATGTAGAAATAGTTGATGATATAATGAAGATTTGAAGAGACATGATTAAAGTGTTTTTCAAATATTTTCAGAAGTTCTTGGGGATTGCTATAAGGATAAGCTCCTTGATCACACTTTTACAAAATAAATGGAAAAATGAAAATGCTATGCGAGATGTAATAATTTACATATAAAAATGTGATGGATCATGCATAGTATATTTTTAGGTGAAGGGAGTTCACAGATTCACTAAACTCCTCACCTTCTAGAGTACACAAATAGAATGCACCATTTTTATAATCTTCCACCACTCGATATGGACCTATCCACCTAGGTCTGAACTTTCTTCCCTCGCCGATCTTCTTGTCAATTTGGCTATTGAGCCTTAACACCAAATCTCCCTCGTAGATCTCACGTTCATATACCTTTTTATTGTATTGCCAAGCCATGCGGTCAGCATATACACTGTGTCATTGCTTAGCATTCAATCTAACTTCATCGAGGCTTTCTAATTGGGAGAGATGAGCTTCTCGATAACCCTCTTCTCCTAGGATCCCATGTAACAAAATGCAGAGGCTGGGTAGTTCAACCTCCAGTGGTAGAATTGCCTTAGCACCGAACACTAAAGAAAAGGGAGTCACTCTGTTGGTGTTCTAACGATGTTTGGTAGGCCCACAAGGCCGGAAAAAGCTTCAGATGCCAATCTCATTTATTCTCCTTAACAATTTTTAGAAGAATGGACTTTAAAGTCTTATTGGTAGCCTCGGCTTGTCCATTAGCCTGAGGGTAATAGAGAGAAGATATGTGATGAGCTATTTTGAACTTTACACATAGTTGACACACCTCATCATTTTTGGAAGATGTGCCATTATTAGAAATAATGACCTATGACATCCCATACATACAAATGATCTGGTTCAAGATGAACTTAGCGATTACAGAGCCAGGGACAGTGGTAAGGGGCATGGCCTCTACCCACTTGGTAAAGTACTCTATGGCTGTAATTATGAAATTATGGCCATCTATTAACGAGGGAGAGAATTTCCCTATCAGATCTAGGCCCCATGTGGAGAAGGGCCATGGAGTTGCAATCGGTTGTAAAGCTTGTGCGTATGTGGATTTCATGGGAAAACTCTTGACACTTGTGGCATCTACGCATAAACTCTACCGCATCATGTTCGAGGGTGGGCCAGAAATAGCCCATCCGATGTATCTTTGGGAAGTAGCGTGGCCACTAAAGTGACCACCACATACCCCACTATGTGACTCATAAAGAATATTTTCAGACTCTTCAGAATCAACACATCTCAATAGCATTTCGTCAAAGGCTTTGTGATAAAGCACCTGTTCCAAGATGACGTACTTGGTGGCAATTATGGGTAACCACCTTCTTTGTTGCAGCATTACCCCTTTGGGTACGTGTGGTCCATGATGAAATTGATGATGTCAGTGTACCAAGGACATATATAGATAGGGGGCTTGGTTTCAATGAAGTATATGCACACGTTGGGAAAGTCCAAATCTACCAAATCACCCTCATCTAATGGATTATCAGCCAACCAATCTACGATGATTTGAATCTTAAGTAATTTTTGATTTACAAACGTTAACTTGAACTTGCCCATTAATGTAATAAAGTGCCTAGCCTTTTTAGACAAGGATCCTTACATGAGGACTGTTTGTAAGTGGTCTAACTTGATGATGACCCTTGTCTCTTGATTAAGCATGTAATGTCTTAAGAACCTGGTTACAAAAACTATGGCAAGGCATTCCTTTTCTACCTACGTGTAACATGTCTCATAATCAAGTAACATCCGACCGATAAAATAAACAACCCATTATTTTTTGTCATCATCCTATTGTGCTAACATACAAAGCCAACAAAATGTCTATAGCCCATGAATATAAGATCAAATGGTGATTTGACCTTGGCAAGCATTAGCGTGGGAGGGGAAAACAAAAATTTCTTTACTACCTTCAAGGCCTCATCACATTCCTCTTTCTAATCTAGGTTATAATCTTTCTTTAAAAAATGTTTATTTGATGAACGAAAAGGTCAAGTCGATTGAGCCTTCAGATTGCACCGAGTTTCCCAAGGAAATATATAATACTAGACTCATCCGATGGTGGAATCATTTCGACACAACCTAGATTTTGGCCGGTCAACATCAATTGCTCGTGAAGATATAATGTAGCCCAGATATTTCTACCGTTACACTAAATACACATTTATCTGGATTCAATGTGACTCTGTACTGAATCAAGCACAAGAGAATGATACGAAGCACCTCTCGGGTTATTGTAACATTTCCTTGCCTTGGCTAGTAGGTCATCCACACAGGATTCCATAATATTATGACTAAGATCATGGAATATGTAGGTCATTTCTCATTGGTACGTAGCACTAGCATTTTGAGGCCAAATGGTATGATGGCATAACAATAAGTTCCCACAGAGTTATAAATGTAGTTTTAGCTTGATCCTCAGCAGAGATTTTTATTTGATTGTATCCCGAAAACCCATCCATGAGGGACAACAACTCAAATCCAGCCATTGCATTGACGATAACATCAATGGATGGTAGCAGGAAATCATCCTTAGGACAAGCCTTGTTGATGTCCCGAAAGTCTATGCAAATATGTATCTTTCCATTTTTTTTAGAATGAGGACAATGTTAGATACCCATTATGAATAATCAATTGGCTTGATAAATACTACTTGAGAAGCTTTGTTACTTCTTCTTTCACCGTAAGGGCTACCTTTGACTTCATAGCTCTTAATTTCTACTTAATTAGTTTGGCATCTAGCTTAGTAACAAGATTATGAACTGTGTGATGTGTGGTGTGATTACCATCATTTCCTTATAACTAAATGTGAATACCTTTTGATGTTCCTTAAGGAGTTGGGTATGAATTTCTACGCCCTCCGGAGTTAAAGAGGACCCTAGTTTTAAGATTTTTGTTCCTCCTCCATTCGATGTTTACATCAATCGGTCCCTCAATTAAAGAGGCATTACCCTCCTCAAACTTAGGTGGAGCTGGTGGAAACTCCAATTCCCCTTCCACTTCTACCTAATAAATTTCAAGATCTCTTCTCGGAGATGACTTAATCATTGGATTACCAAAATAAGAGGAGGAACACAGAATTAAGGAAAAGTCTACCGTTGACAAGTAAGATGTAATTCTACCAAAGCATTTAAATAAGTTAGGGTTGACTCATCCTCATCGACAGGGTTTGAAGAGTTAACCTGGCCCTCAGCTTCCACATATGTCAACATTGACACCACTAGCACTTTGCAAATCAAGGATTCAGCGCGGAGCGAAAACCGTGAAGTTGGTGTCCTCTAAATCATTACTTTTGGTGAAGCGTTTGGTAGAAGTCACTATAGAGTCTACTAGAAGGTTCTATTCATGTGGAATTGTATCGATTGATATGAAATCAAATACCTTGGTTAGGTCAAACACGACAGCTTTATAGAGTCAGAAGTGTTCAAACCCTAGTCTCATATACCTCGATACACGATTTGTGACTAGTCATGTGAATACACCAACACCCTAATATTGAGGATGCCCATTCTCTTGGCTATAATGAGACCTAATAGAAGAGCTTCGTACTCAGCCCCATTGTTTGTGTATTCAAATTTCAATTTGAAAGAAAAGGTAAGACCCTTCCTTCAAAGCGAGGTAAGGATTTCACTCGCATCGGCACCGAAGTGACATGCTTAGCCCCATCAAAGTGGAGAGTCCAACAATCACTCGAAATATAGATGTTGAGTCATCCTTTGTAAGTTCTTCTTTACTTTTGGTTACATATACCATGTAAACCTCATCTCGCTAGAAGGGAACTAGGTCCCAAAGCACATCCCATACCCATGGAATTGAAGGGAAGAAGGATAGGAAAATCCTTTTCTAATAGTTCAACAATATTTGCTATAGTTCCTATAGAAACCTGTCTCTATAACAATGCTTTCATCCTTGAAGGCCAAAATTCCCTTGATCAAACCTCGTAACCTCTAGGTCCATAATGGGAACTAGCTTTTCTTCCAGTAACATGCTTACCAATTTGTTTAACTAGTTGGTGGGAAGCTTGGATTCAGAGTGGACCCCGGCCTTTTCTTCAAGTTGGCTAGGTGTATGTTAAAGGGCTTTAGATCACCCCGAGTGACAAAGAATTTCCCTAAATGTAGGAATCTAACTTCTTGTAACATGGTGGATGAGATTGCTTTCATGCGGTGTATCTAATGGTGACCAAGAAACCTTAAGATATTTGAAAGAATAAAAATCTAGTTTGAAATATATATGATAATTACATAGGCTCACCGTAAGAGGAATGAGGATAACTCCTATACCACCCCTACACTGACATTTGGAACCATCGAAGAATAAGGTCATTTGGTAAACAATATCATCCAAGGAGAGGGTAGTAATGGATTCATTAGGGAATTCAAGGTTAGAAGATTGGTTTTTGGAGAGAGGTACATCTGTGAATTGGTCAGCAATGGTTTTTCCTTTACCAAATTTTTGATGGGTGAATTCGAGATATAGGTATGCAAGAATCATGAGCCAATGTGCAACATGTTTATGTTTGTAGGGATTAGCATACATGTTATGTAAGGGGTTAGTATTGGTGACAACAAAGGTTTTGTGGTTGAGTAGGTAATGGAAAATTTTAGTGGTGACAAAAACTAAGGCTAGGAAAAGGTTTTTGGCATGAGTATATCTAGTTTCATAATATAAAAGTGTATTCTTATATAATAAACCACTGTCTCCCTATGTTTCTCATCATGATGAGCGAGCATGGAATCCAAGGACTGATCAAGTAGTAGAAATGTAAAGGTAAAATGGTCGGTCATCAGACGACATAAAATCAACACATGACCTTCTCGCGCACCCGACCTCCTAAGGTTTTGCAGAGACATCTGGTGTGGAATTTGAAATGGGAGTGAATGTGATGATGATGACTAAGCTAATTAGGCAACCTTATGTTTTCAACATGCAATAACGAAATCAGTAAATCTAAGGCAAAGAATGCTCTCCTAACTTGAAGGGGTGTAATGGTGGGGTCTGATATGATAGCTACTCAGAGACTCCAATCAATGTCTAGCTCAGCTGAGATTCTATTGGTGGGTTATAGAATATGTGGAAAGTAGCCTGTAGGTGCCTCGTATGGGTTTCCAGAAAAGGTCATGGAAATTGAGACAAGAAATGTAGTGGAGCCAGTAAGAACTAAGGGTGATTCTCTAGTCTCATCTAGAAAGTCTTAGCTTGATCGGATGCTACGTTTAATAATGAAAGCTATGTGATGATGTCGGTATAAGTGGTGAGGATATGAATAAATGCATGTGTAGGATAGTGTTGATATCTAACTGACTAGTAGGTTCGTTGGGTTGTGGCACTTATGGGTCACAACCAAAAACTCGTTGAGGCCGAGGCCTTGAAATGGTCATACATGGAATGAAATCCTATTTCTAGTAGTAGTCTACAAGTGCAGTGCCTTGTTAGCGGCTATGTTTAAATTCTCTAACTATATTATTTTCTATGTGTATGTGGCGGTGTGCGTAATATTATTAAGCGTAGGATTGTGTCAATGTTCGTTACTAACTTTGGCCCATTGGGTTGTGGGACCAGAGGATCATAACCATAGGTCTTTTCATGCTATGGACTATTGATGGTCATACAAAATGAATTTGATTCATTTTTGGTGAATAAAATATCTATCAAATGAAATCTAAACTACATTTTTGGTATTTTCTCAATATATAAGAACAAAACAATAAACAAGCTAATATATGGAAATACATATTTTTGTGATTTTCTAACTTTTAGACAACGCATCTAATTTAACCAAAATTTAAATAAAACAAATAGCTGGCAGATGTAGCTAGCTATCGTGTAGATGTGTGAATCTAAATCTAAGATCTATTCTAATTCAAATAAAATCTCTCCAACTCAACCTCAAAAGTGAAGAATAAATCATGACTCTAACAGATCTATCATTCACCCAATATTTCCCTAGAAATATTTAAGAGAAAACTTCCTATTGGCTTGATCTACTTGTAACTATCCGATTAAATGAAATGAATTATTTATCTATTATATTTGATATGAAATTTGACAAAATAAAGAAAACAAATACACAACTCCAACCTAGAAGAGCAAGAGCTTTGGAAAATCCAAAAGTATGAGTATATGTCCCCTCAGTTATTTCCTTTCTTTCTCTGAGCATTCATGTGAGTCCAAGGATGGGAATGAAAAGAACAAAAAAAGAGGATGATGCTTGAGTGATGACAACTTGGAAGCAAATTGGGCGTAATGCAGTAGAAGAAAGATAACACAAGAGATCCGAACTTGGCTATGTAATTCCTAAGCAAGAGTATTACAGTAAAAACAATCCAAGATACACAAAATTATCAGTGCCTTTTGCTTGAATACAAGCATGGAATATATAGGAATGGAAGATAGAAGATTACTTCATGCAAAAGGAAATCAAGAGGGAGTTCCATTCATTAAATCTATTTTAAAATAGAAGGAGCAAGGAGAACCAGACAAACACATCTATTTTTAGCAAATTCGGCTCACGGATGCATTCAAAAATCAAACTTAAGTGAATTGTCACATGAAAATTCACACATGAAGATTCTGAAAAAATTGGTTAGGACCGCCACCCCGCATAGGGTGATGGTTTCAAGACCACCGCCCTACCTGGTTGGTGGTTTGCAAACCACCACCCACGCAGGGTGGCAGTTTTGACATTTAAGGCCAAAGCAAGCACAAAATGAAGTGGAAAACTAAAAAAATGAAAGGAGAAGCTATGTAAGGATATTTTGGCTACAAATATATACTGAAAGTGGTTTTATGGAGCTTGAAAACCTTCTCGATAGGATTTTGAATCATCACTGGGAATTTTGTAACCATTTTCCCGAAAATGTAGAGCGTACAAGTTTGGGTGCGCATCGTCATCCTCAAGTGGAATGAGCACACATGGTTGGAGGAGGTATTATTTTAAGGATTCAAAGGATTTGTGGCATTTATAGTCCCATTTGATGGAGACATCCTTTTGAGAAGATGATGAAATAGAAGGTAGCACTCGAAAAAATTAGAAATAAATTGATGAATAGATTACAACTTCCTCGTAAACCGTGAAGTTGATGAAGGTTAGTAGGTGGAGGCATCTCATGAATATCCTTGATTTTAGTGGGATTTACTTCAATGCCACATAGAGAAATGATAAAAATAAGGATCTTTCCCGAGAGAATAGAAAAAAACACTTCTTAGGTTGAAGGTGAACATAGTATTTGATGAGACAATCAAAGACAACCTTAAGGACTACAAGGTGTTTGACTTGATGTTTATACTTGGAAAGAATATCATTAACATTATCTTTCAATATGTAATGCATTATGTCATAAAAGATATAATTCATAGCCCATTGATATGTAACACCATCGCTTTTAAGGTCAAAGGGAATGACATGATAGCAGAAGGTCCCCCAAGGAGTGATGAAGGTGGTTTTGTGTTGATATTTTGGGGTGAGTAATATTTGGTTATAACCTAAGAAACCATCCATGAGTGATAGCATCTCATGTCCGGTGGTGAGATCAACTAGTTGGTAAATACTAGGTAGAGGAAAGTTCTCCTTGGGGAAAGCTAAGGTCACAAAAATCAAAGTGTAAATATGGAGTCCCCTGTCACTTTTATGACATGGATGATGTTAGAGATCCATGGGGATAATAAATGGGTAGAATGAAGGAAACCAAAAAGAGGCATGAAATTTCTTCTTTGACAAGAAGTGTATTGCAAGGATGCGTTTTTCGCACTTATGTTTCATGAGTTTGGCATCGTAATGGTTATGATATTGTGGACTAGAATATTTGGGTCAATAATCTTGAGCATATCATCATTGGAGCAAGAAAATCCATTTCTATAACCCTAGAGAAAAGAAGTGAAAGCTTCATATTTAAAAACATCTAAAGATTAGCCTATTTTTAGAATATGTGGGTCATGCTGAGTGTGAATGTTGATTTCGATAGTTGATTTATCTAACATGATTTGTATATCAGAAGGTAACAACTGGTAAATATAAGAATACTTCACACCAAGGTAGGTGAGACTAGACTCATCATCCTAACATTAAATGACGTTAATAGAAGGTATATCGTCATTGATCATGTTAGGATACAAGAAGGGAAGATAAGAGGGAGCATCGACATGATGCTAATAAGTTAGAGGTCCCAGGGAAATAGTGTTCATGAAATAAAAAGTTAGGAGGGATAGATTATGGATAGACAGACTTTGTAGGTGAAGGTGGTGTGGTAGGTGAATGGGGTGGGGAATGTTTATTGTCCTCAATGAGTTCAACTCGGGCCTTCTTAGAAGGTGGTTCGGAAAATCCAATACCACTATTGTCTTTATGTTTACGAGTGGTGCAAGGAATGATAGTATGAAGGCCTTATTCATAGAAACCAAATTCAAAGCACCTCCAAGTACATCCATGGAGGAAGATGTGGGAAAAGTGGTAGTTGCTGAGATATTGAAGGTTAGAGGAAAATCATTGAGTTTTGGAAGGTGGATTGGGTGATTAGGTAAAAGCATCAAGTCCCCTATATGTTAAGTAAGTTGGTGCGTTGGTGGGGAGAATCTGTGACGGGAAAAATTCACTACATGGTGATTATAGTGATGTTGGTGAAGCTTACCATACTCTTCGAGGAGTAAGGAATGTGTCAAGGTTATAAGGCGGTACTCCCCTAGAGTGAGGCATTAAAAAACACTTTCTAAGGGATTACTAGTTGGTATGTTGGTAGTGGGAATGGATGAATCACTAGGAATATGGGAACAAGAAGTATTATATGTTTGAGGAGTAGATGGGTTGGATGATGGGTCGGGTGTAGAAGTCATGAGGTAGTGGAAATAGAGGAGTTAGTTTGAGAAGATGTAGCAAAGAGAAGTGGTAGCAAAGTGGTAGATGCCTTAACTTGTATAAGGACATCATAGGTCGATACAACATGTTACAGTCTTGAAATGTGAAGGGTCCACTAGAATGGTATAGTTATGCCCTTCATGTTTGAATTTTAAACAATGATGTAAGGTTGAAGGAACATAACCCATGGCACGAATCCAAGGTCGGCCAAGTAGCATGTTGTATTAGAATTCCCCCTCTAAGACATAGAATATTTTAGGAATGGTATAGAGTCCCACGAAAAGTGGAGAATGATGGTGCCGAGGGTGGAATTCATGGCATCGTTAAATGAAAGTAACATAACTAGGTTATTATGCATGTAATTAGTAGGGATGCACATTTGGTTGTATGCATAGGAGGAAATGATGTTGATACTGGAACCTCCATCGATCATAACACATCAAACATGTATATTATCAATGTAGATGGAAATAAATAGGCGGGGTCGTCAGGATCATCCGATTCGAGAGGTACAATCTTGTCTTCAGAGAAATTGAGAACAACTACTTGATGAGTGGTAGTGAGATTAGAATAAGGGGCCAAAGTGCTAAGAGAAGCCACTTGGTGAGGAGTGATAATGGATGCTATAGGCGTAAGGTCATTAGGTGAATCTCAATAGATGCAAGACCTCAATGAGGGCCCGATAATGAGACGTAGAGGTTTAGACAAGGTCATACAAAGACATTTTGAGAGGAGATTGGTGTAATTTTTAAAGCATCAGATGATGGGAAACCCCATTAGAAATAGGGAATGTGGGTCCACAGATGGTGATCTTTGGTGTAGCTACGATGGAATATTGGGTAAAATTGTAGTGATAATCCGGTGGTTTTCTCCTTTTTTCCTTCCTGGGCTAGAGTGAAAATTTAAACCATATTGATCTCGTAATAAAGGAGAAGGTGAGTTGTGATAGGTGTAGTAACATGATGAAAAAAACATGACTAGGGAATATACTAGTTTTTTGAAAGAAATGTGGCGCATTGGCATTTTGGTGGAGGTTTGGATAGCTCTCTTATGTAAACCATATTGATCTCAAATGTTAGAGGAGGATAAAATGGTTGTGGAGGTGGAGAGGAAGGTTGTTGAATAGGTAAGGGATGAGGATGTGTGGTGATAGATGTAGGTGGAATAGGGTCCTCATCTAAAAGATCATAATCGTCACTTTTTCTTCGAGAGGACATAGTTCAAGAAGAATAGTCTTAAGATCCTTATAGTTTTCCACATCATGCCCTAACACACAATGATAAGCACAAATTTTGGTATCATAAAACACATTCGGTTTAAGTTTTTGTGGTTCATAAGTTCTAAGTGGTGGAAATGTGATGATAGAGGTTTCTAAAAGGTTAGCTAAGATGTTGGCATAAGACCCTACCAATGGATCATAATGTGAAGTAAGTGTGGGTCTAGATGAAATTTTGGGTGACTTTGGTGGGAGAGACGTCACTGGAGATGGAATTGAAGGTTGAGTAAGTTTGACCACTTGTTCGGGTAGATAGTATAGTTTTAGCTTTGAATTTAACCTTCTTGGGTAAAGGTGTAGTAGGTGAACTAGTTGTTGAAGGTGGTGTAGGTTTAACTACCTCTTTGTAAGGTAGTGGGTTTTTGGGATTTTGTTGCACTTTCTTAGGTAAAGGTGAAGAAGAAGTGTGTGATGTAGAAGGGAAGGCATATGGTGGAAGGGGATGGGTTAGCCAAGGTGATAATAGAGGTGTGGTGAAGGTTGTGATAAGAGGAAATGTGGAAGAGACTGGTTGAGGAGAAGGGAATGGCATGGGTAATGATGAGGTTACTAGAATTCATGTAGGTATAGGAGGTAGAAAGGATGTAGGTGATGGTGAAGGTGTAAGTTTGTTTAGGTAATTTGGGTGTAACAGAGGATCATGATGAGGTGGGTTGTTATGTTTTTGGTTTACTCTGGGTAGGAGGTTGTTTGGCCAAGGTTGATGGGTAGGGACCTAGGATAGATGGAAGTGGTGAAGGTGATAGAGGGGTAGTGGGAGAATCTGGTGTATGCGTCCGAAAGGGTTGGGTATTCCTCTTAGGTGGGGGAATATTCTTTGTGATGGCTTATGAGGACATGGATAAATCAAGTTTGATAGGAGGATGGACTATACTTGATGCCGGTATGAATCCTAATGTGGTAATGGGTCTATATGTGGAGAAAGATATAGGTGCAAGTAATGTTTTAGGCACAAGAAAAAAATTAGTTTGTTGGTAAAGGGTTAGGTGTGGGAAAGGGTGATGAATAAGGGGATGCTACAACTGGCATGGGAATGGTGGGTTTTGTTGTCTGAAACACCTTTGGATAGATTGTGGAAGTTTCACCAGACAACATCTGTATTTGAGTTGAGATAGGAAGTCAAAGACATCCCCAAAGAATGGAATTGTCAACATAATCCAAGCGGTCGACCAAAAATGAGAATGGAATTGATGTAGGGGGGATGATGTTGATTTAGTAGTAATACCTATAAAGAATACTCGTGAGATAAGAAAATTGTTAGCTTTAGACTCGTGGGTAGAAGAGACGCGAGAAAATAGACATGATCCTTGAAAGCCAATGGAGAATTGTCACCAATAGGAAGGGACATTGCTAATGGATCCCTTATGGGTAGGGGAGATGGAAATTTGGATGATTTAAGTTTGTATTTTGGAAAAGAAGAAGGTAAGCAGGACTCTGTCGCAGTAGAAGAGTAAGTATTGTAGGTTATTTGTTAGGTTGAGAGGTGAGTGGGGAAACTACATCAAAAGATATGGTGGAATCCTCTGTGGGTGAAGGAGAAGATAAGGGAGACTCCTCTGTGGGTAAAGGAGTAGATGAAATAGGTCCCTCTGTGGATGAAGGAGCTCATGCAAGAATCTCCTCGATAGATGGAGTAGGAGGAAATTGAGTAGGAAGAGTTAGTATGATGTCAAAAACATGAACCTCACGAACATTACTATCATTGGTCAAGGTTTCACTAGTTTGGTTAGATGATGTGGTGTGATTTGGGAATGAATTCTTAAATATGTGAAGGTTTTGATTAGCCGGTGTATTAGGATTATCCAAGATGAGATATCCATTATCTAACAGTTCTTGGATGATGTTTTTGAAAGTTATAAATTATTGTCACTCGACCTCTAATGTGATGATAGTTGAATTAATCATTTTCTTTATACCATGTAAGCACAGGATGGGAGGGGTAAAAACATGTATTTGATTTGATGGGTGGAAGAGTGTCTTCTCGAGCTTTTAGAATTTTTCTAAAACTTAAGAGTAGGGTTCTCCTATGGGATTATATTTTCATTTCTCCCACTTGAACTAAAAAATATTAAATAGGAGAAATATTGGAAGAAGGCTTTAATTGGTTAGATACATGAGATGCGTCGCCTTTCAAAACTATTGTGTTGGCATATCCTTTTGATTTAGAATAATTATTTTACGGTTTGGAATAAGAAGAGGTATTGTTTGATTTAAAATCAATGTTCTTGTCACACAATTGTATCTTCTTCTCTTCACTGGCATGAATTTCATGTTTGGGCCATGGTGAATGCCTCATCAAACATGCGGAAGGTTTACAATTAGAGAGTTGGAAAGATGTGTCTAGCACAAGCTTCGGTGAACAACTCGTTAACTCGATTTGAGGTAGTTGGAATGTGAGTTGATTGATCAAGCTCCACCAATGAGTGACAAATATTCTATAAATTCATCTTCATATTGGCATGTCACATACAAGTCAGTCATGGTGGCCTTCTTAACAATGTTTATAGAAAATTGGTCTATAAAATACTGAGCTACTTGATTAAATGAAAATGTGGAATGACTGGTAGAGAACTGTACCAATCTAAAGTTGGTCCCTGTCGGGTGAAATTGGGAATTTTTGCAAGAGCAAAGTATCATTGTGAGTGATCAGATAACACACATGTTTAAAATACTACAAGTGTTGTTACGGGTCTTCTTTATTGTTGAATCAGTTGAATTTAGGAATTTCCCAATGGGGAGGGTATGGATGTACTGATATGGATAGGTAAATGGGCTCATTACAAATATCATCATATGTTATAGAGTTATGTGAGATGGAGACAGATTCTTCTAATGTCTACATCTTGTCCATCATCATTTTGATAAGATATTTGGTAGGTTTTAATGACAGGGAACCCCTTATAGTATAAGGGGGTAGATAAGGAAGGTATGACATGGGTGACAACCTAGTATGTGGTGGTGCAGATTACTTAAACTTGTGAGGAAGTAACATAGGCTAGAATATATGTTGGTGATAAGTGTAGGTAGGTGGAGGGGATGTAAAGACTCTCGTAGCAATCAGAGGAGAATACTACGGGATTGAGAGGAAAGTGTTTTGGGGAGTGTGGGATATCGACACTAATGGTGGCTAAGATGCAATAGGTATACGAGAGGTGGCGGGTGCAGATAGACCTACACATGTCGTAGGAGTGAAAATGTCAAACATGTGACATATGTCAGTAGGTGTAACATATATCGATAATGTAGGGCCAAGATGGGAAATAATATGTGGTAAGGTGGAAAATGGTAAGGCCAAACTAGTAGTAGTTGATGCAAAATTCGGTGCAAGGGTAGGAGGAATAGACACGTGCATGTCATATACAAGTTTCCATGATGAATGTGGGTAGATGAATGAGTGAGATAATATTACAGAGTGGTAGGGTTGTGATCAAGGAGTCTCACAAACTCCTCATCACCAGTGGGTATGGAAAGAGCCTAATTGGGGTCCATAGGTGATGAGATGGAAGGGGCGATGGGATAGGTGGGAGTGGTTGTGGCTAGCATGAAACGTGAGAGTGATTTATCGTCTATGAGTCAAACCCGTGTGACTAACAATTGAACATGTATTTTGAGCTTTGTTGATAATGTAGAAACACAAAAGGAATGGAGAAAAATGGGTCTAAAATGTGTGATTTGATCATTATTCTAATTGAAAAATTAGAACAGTAAAGACTGACATCGGTTGAGGTAACTCGATGCAAGTATGAGGAGGTATCCACCACCGGGTCGGATAGATCGTTGTTGGTGATCATGGGAAAATGTTAGATTGGTAACTCTGGAAATAAATGGTGAAAACAAGATAGAATTGGACTTTGAAGGCAATATTAATGATTCAGAGAATAGTAAGATGTCCAAAGGAAGTCATAAAAAGAAAAGAAATGAAGATTTGATGCTACTTTGGCAAAAATGACCAAAATAACATAAAACTGAAAACGGTCGGTGAATCGACAACGATAAGATGATGAAACTAATGGTGGTCACCTGGACCAACACCAAGCATCGTGAAATCTATGAAATTTGGAAAAAGTGGATTTTTGGTGATTTAGGTCAACTAACAAGACCAACTTAGAGACTGATTATGGCAATGATCATCCCTAACATAATCGAAATAGTCGGAAAACACCAACTATGATTTCGAGTTTGTAGGGAGAGAAAATGAAGAAAACAAAATCATACTTCAAAACACAAATCAAGCCAAAAGCTAACAAAACACAAAATCCTATGATGTATATTTTTTTGTTGTAGCTTATGCCATTTAGGACTGACTTGTGAATAAAGTAGTGTTTTTGGTTACCAAAGGTAAGCTAAAAACTAACAATTATGGCTAGTTTCAAGTAAGTTTTGGAGGGGGAATCCTTCTTAGATGTGATAATTGACTAGAAAACTAGTTGGACCCCACTGTCAATCCTCTGATCATGTGATCAATGACAACTTCTTCCATGAAATATGTTTTTAATAAATGTGTATTTTTTTAGTGATTTCAGATAAAGATTGTGCAAAATGTGAACTACGGTATAGTTTGTCAACCATCACCGGGCATGTATTCCAACATATATGTTGCTCACAGCTTAGATGATCTAGAATGCAACATACATAAATGAGATGAAAATATTTTTAAACACAAATCCCCAATGAAATTTTATGAGATCAATAATGAATAGGCAAGAGTATGTCTTTCAAGAATGAAGTACTAAATAAAAAAGAAGTGTTCTTTTTAATCCAAAATACAAGTTTCATTGAGATAAGTAGGAGAAGAAGAATGTTTCTAAGGAGAATATTTTAATGTGAAATTTATTTTAAAAAGAAATAAACACACAATGATTCCATAAGAATGAATGATTAAAAGAACCCCAAATGGGTCCCAAGCGTGCCAAAATGTTTCACCAATAATTTTTACGCTTTCTAGGATGAAACAGATAAAAGGTAAATGGTTAAGGAGGAATACCTATGAGGCGAAGGTGGAAGGTAGAATGCATGTGTTATTAACGTTATCCAAGATGATCTTAGAGAAATCATTTTTGTCTGGAAAGGACTACCTGTAGAAGCAAAGCAAGACCAAAAAAGAATATTAAATAACATATGACAAAGGACTTCCTAAGCATATGCTAGATCCAAGAAGTGTGGTGCTTCAGAGAGGTTATCAATCCACTGTTTAGTAAAAATTAAATGTGAATAAGAAACTAAAATAAATAGGTCCTATTTTGATCTAATGATTTAGGTTTCTCATACACATAACACACTAGATTTTATGTTAGATATAAAAATAACACTAAATATAATTAGAATCTTGGTTTGTTTAGGTCGACAGTGTCACAAAGGTATGGTAAGGGTCCTGGGATGATTGGTTGAGGTCTGGGTTAGTTTTGGGTGAGTGGGAAGCTTTCTGGTATGAGAATATAAAATGACACAAAGATCGATTTCGAATCGTGGATGAAACCGATGGTGGTAGGGTAAACTAACGTCGGTAGGAAAATTGAAAATAACTTAATAAAAATGGTTTCGGCTTCTATGTGATCGCATCGAGAGTGGGTAGGGTGTGGTTAGGTTTGTAATATAACTAAGAAGACCTAGGAATACAGAGAGGAGAGGTCACAAAGGGTGAAATGGCTTAAATCTGGTTGGGTTTGTGGATTGGTCGGAAGATGGGAATATCTAGACAATAGTTAAAATTGAAAATAATGAAGGAGAAAAGATATCTACAATAGAGGAAACACAAATTATTAAGATCATGTTACTTACTTACCGCTATGAATATATTTGGCTAGATGGAGGTTGGTGATTGATTGGAGAGGTAGTAATTCATTCAGTTTCATAAAGAAGACGACCTACGTGTTCCTATGAATGCTTCAATGATCTACAAATGAATTCTTGGCCTATGCTTTACTCTCTAGTGGTGTGTAGACGTTGTTTGTATGAGGAAATGGCTCTAAGATCTTCACATGATTGCAAGAACACTCTTAAAAATCAAAATGAACAACCTTGGTAAAGGATTGTAAAATTTCATATAAAGGAATTGATGGCGCTTTAGGTGACCGATGTTGGTTGAGGATAAATCGGCGTCGTTAGGGTGAAAGTCTTATTTACCAAAAATAGGTAGATCTTCCTGCATTTTGTGTTCTTTCCTTTTGGGTCCGCTTAAGGAAGTAGAGTTCATGTGAGTGAAGGTAGGAAGATCTCGAAGAAGTTGGATTAGGTTTAGAAAGAATTTTTAGTTAGCTAGGTCAAGTAGTGACTCAACATTGGGAGTGATAAATCAATGATGAGAGTGATGACTTGGTCACCGTGAGTTAAATGCCCCCGAATGCATCCAAGGTGAAGTATCATGTTGAGGTGGAGGTGTGGGGATGAAATTAACTTAATTAAAATAATTAAATTAATTAATAATGTGAGGATGAATATTAATATGGGGTAAAGCGATCATGATTAGTTAAATGTGTTACGTTAATCAATCAAGGGGACCAAGGGAGTGTGGCCCAAATTTGGTGTCTATAGCTGCTTACATAGCCTTGGTGAAAAAGGGGCCTCAGGATAATGTAGTTATTTGATAGGATAGGGAAGAATATGAAGAGGTAGATGGGTAGATTGGTTAGTTTAGGGATGATTGATTCTAGGTCATTTATGTATGGTTGAGTCAGGTCGTTTATGTATGGTTGATGCTAGGTCATTTAGTCATGGTTGAGTGTAGGTGACAATAGAAGAAATCCCAGAAAGTAAGTATCAAAGGTCTAGTCCTGTGTAGCAGAATCAATAAGTAAGAAAAGAGGCGAATGGTAAAAGAGGTGAAATGCTTTAGAATTGGCAAGGATCATAATGAGCATACCGAGGGTGGGTTTATGAACTTAAACCCCTAAAGGCAGTGCATGATTGACTATTCTAAGGGTGAAAGAAGTTACATGATCATGAAATATTGCATTTTTGGCACGTCCCTTGAGTAGGTAGAAGGAGAGAAAATAAGGAAGGTGAGGTGGAGTGGTTTGATTAGTGTAACCTTGTTGTGAGACAACATACCCCTTCTACAAGATACCTAAACCAAAAATAGGAAAGTCCATGACGAAAAAGTTGTACTTTTCTTGACTTTTGTATTTTCTTTTTGCTTTTGATTTTATAGATTGATCGATGCTGGAAGTCTATGTGGGATGAATAGAATGAATCCTTAAAGTATTTGAGAATTTGATCGATGTGGGAAGCTTCAGAATATTTTTAATTTTATTTTGATATAAATAGTCTTCTTTTGGATAGAATGTGTACAATAGGGTTAGATTTTTATATTTGTCCTTTGAGGGAGAAGTCTATTTATAGTAGCAAGATAGAGAGATAGATGTCCTTTTTGAGGGATTCATCTATTTATAAGAAGTTTGACTCAAGGAGTAGAATTTGAAAACCCCATATATATTACTATTGAATTCTTTATACTTTTAAGCCATAAACAAGACTATAAAGGAGTATAGGCTTTTTTATGAAGGAAAAAACATATCAAGCAAAGGTTAACTATGAAAGAGAGGGTTTAAGTGACAAATGACCATGGGATTATATCTTGAAAAGAACAAAAAGTATATATGAGAATCATGTCATGAGTAGAGCCATGATACTCATATTGAATATAAGGCTAAAAGGTATCAAAGAAGAGTAATCAAATGGTTCTTGTTTAGTCATCATTGGTCCTTAAAGTAGGTAAGTGCAAGGTGAAGGTTACTCAAGGGACGAGCATTTAATAGACATAAGGTGATATATTCCTTGATTCAATAGTAGAATGGTCAAAGATACATGACATTAAGGGGATCAGGTTTGGGTTTACCTTCAAGAGAAGATAAAGGATAAAAACCTGCTCCATAGGTATGATTGACAATGTAGGGTCTAATCCAGATTAGGAGAAAACTTTCCTCGTTTAATTTTCTCATCTTTGGTTACATGTTGATTTTCCTTCAAACAAGATTTCTAACCTTGAAGGTTCATTTGTGGATATGTTTGTCATAGGCACGTTTGATACGTTTTTGATAGATTTGAAGGTGATCGAGAATATTTAAATGACATTCATATAGAGCTCAAGTTGGACCAAATGGTCTTGTAAAAAATTGTCATCATTGAGAATGTCTTTGATTGAGATACAAAGTGATGGAATTTTGACTTCAAAAGGTAAGACAACCTTTATACCATAGACTAAAGAGAAATGTTTTGAAGCAAAGTGGAGATACGAATACTAGTGTGATAAGCCTGTTTCACCCGATTCTAGAGATTTTCTTCAAATTTTGACGAAACAAATAAGGGTAATGGGCTTGGGGAATACCTGTTGAAATTTTGGTTGTGGGTTGTTGTGCACGTATGAGTTTTGAATCCACAACTGATTGTGAGAGCTTCCTTTTTTATTGGAGGAACTACCTGAAATGGAAAATAATACCACTAAATAAAAGTTAAATAATATATGTGGCAGATCATCGCCTAGTGTATGCTAGATCTAGGAAGTGTGATACTTCGTTGTCAATCCACTTTGTTTAAAGCAAATTAATGCAAACAATAAAGTAAATCCTACCGTAGTTAAAATTATTTAGGTATCTCATTTGTATACAATAAGCACATTCATTCACAATGTGCTAGGATATGATTGAATTTGAAGGTCAAGGTCAATGTTAAGGTATTGTATTATATTGGTCGTGGTAAGGTTCTAGGTGGTTTTGGGTATTTGGTGGAATTTTAGGATCTCTTTTCTTGGTTTCGGTAAAATACATAGAGACCGACGTCGGTCTAGTATGACCGGTATCGGTTTAGGATAATTGGCGACGATTGTGGGTAACCGACGTTGGTATGGTTGGGGTATAGGAAACTCAATAAAAAATTGGTCGGGTGATAGATATGAGGTTGGATGAAGAGGGAAGGGTAATGGAAAGATTTGTATGGATATGAGGTATGCACAAGAATGATTAAGGTTTAGGTATGGGCAATGTAAGGGTGTGGATAAAAATATGGTCAAGTTTTCATAGAGGTAAATGATGGGGGAATGGAAATGAAAACAGAAAATAGTAATGATGTAAAAGGATATACCAAATGATAAATGGATAAGTGTTGGTTAACAAAGCTTATTGTTTGTATGATCTTGATGCTTGGTTGGTAATGGTGGGTGATCAAATGGAATGAACTTGATGTAGTGTGAAACTTCACCGGATGCTCTGTATGGCATAAATGTAGATGTTTGTGTGATTTCTTCTGTACTAGCTATGGATGCTCGATGTGTATACTAATGTTGGTTATGTTACATACAAGTCCGGTTTTGTCACTTGTTCTCAAAAGATGTGATTATCTCTTAGAAATGTGCCAACCGAAATAAGGTTGTTTTTGCGATTAACCGGTAACCAACAATATTTTTGGCTTAACTAGTGGTGGTTAAGGGTAAGCAGAGTCGGTTAGGGGTGGGATTTCCTAGGTTTAATAAACTAGGAAGATCCCCTTGATTTTCTCGGGATCTCATTTCATTTACTTCTTGGATTAGCATGGAAGCTTCCTTCATTTAAGGGTAATCGGCATTAGTTAGGGCGGGATTTCCTAGGTTTACTAAACTAGGTAGATCCCCTTGATTTTATGGGATCTCGTTTTCGTTTAATCCACATATTAGCATGGAAGATTCCTTCTAATGAGCAAGAATGTGGTTAAAAGGATGTAGGCATTGATTTTTAGGGTTTGGGTAGGTCTTAGTTAGTTATGGCAACTTACTAAGAATAGGTCTTAGGGTGAGGTGGCTTGATGAGGTGTCTAGGTGAGGTGGATATGTGGGCATTATCCCAATTAGGATATTTAAATAATAAATATGGTGAGGATAATGAATTAATTTAATTTAATTAATTAAATTAATATTAGAGTGGGATGAAAGGGGCCATGGTTAGGTGAATGTATTCAAGGTATTTATTTATCGAGGGACCAAGGGGAGTGTGACCCAATTTTAGTGTCTACATTTTATCCCTTTTTATCATGTATATTGTATTAGTAAGTGACACCGACAAAAATAAGATGTGGTTGCCCTGTGTGGGTGAAGGTGATCCCCTTAAACTAAGAACCGATGAGGTAGAAAGCGTAATCGGTGAGTGGTTTGATAAATGGTGAAGGTGATGAAGAAGAAGGTGGGGTAACATGTAAAAAAGGGAAAAAAGGTCCACTCAGGTAATCTAGGTAATGGGTCAAGGTCAAAGGCAATAAATACCAAACGCACGCACACGTATAAACTAAAACATGGTACCAAAGTTGAAGAGTAGGCAAAATCTACATTATCTAAGGTCGATAGGTTTATCCAAACAAGGTTGAGGTGATTCCAATATCCAAGGTATAGGATATGGTCAGAAACATGATGCAAGTTAGGTGTAAGAATGTTTAGGTATGTTCTGCACACCAGGGTTGGGTCAATGATAAATAAATACAACGTGAAGAGACAAGGTAAGGTCATTAGGTAAATCAACACAGTAACAATGCCACAAGGTATAACACACACATGAGGTCAAAGGTCACTAGTGATTTTCTAGGTCTAAGTATCTAGGTCACGACATGGATAGGGCCGAGGTATGGGTAAAATAATGAGTCCTCAAAAGAGGATGAGGTTAGGTAGTAAATGATGAGGTCCGAAGGATGAGGTGAATGGTATTTCCAATATTTGATATAAAAAGGAAAAAAAGTAGGGTAGAATGTGATTTAGGAAAATGAAAGATGAATTAGTTCGGTCGAGAGTGGCAAGCTAACCACCAAGGGCCCCATGCCCTCGGAGTGCCGCCTACATAGTCCCGGCGAAAAGGGACCTCAAAGCCGATGTAGTTATCCCATAAGGTAGGGAAGAATATGAGGAGATATGAGAATGAGTTGGTAGGTTTTAGTTATGATTTTTGTTTAGGTCTATTAGGTGTGGTGAGTTATGGGAAAATTGGTATAGGTTATTTTGATGGTGGTAGAAGAAGATTACCCCAAAGGTAAGCATCGAGGACCAAGTCCTATATAAGGTAGTCAATACATAATAAAGAAGGTTAAAATATAAGAGGGGGCAAGAAATCCACCTGATTGGTGAGGATCATGACAAGTAGGTCATACCCGGAGGAGGTGATGAACGTAAGACCCTAAAGACATTGCATGATTGATTATTCTAAGGGTGAAAAGTAGTCACATGATCACCAAATGTCATGGTTTCCAAGAGGTCCCTTGAGGCGGTAGGAAATGGGAGTGTGAATGGTGAGAGGGGTGAAAGGTGGTTAATTTTAATATGGTATGAGGTAGCATGCTCTTTGGGCAAGAGATCCAAGGTCACAATGGTTAAGTCCTCCATGACTAAAAGGATTTCGTGTTGATTGATATTTGAGATATATTGATAGATGTGGGAAGTCTATATGGGATGAGGAAATTAACTCCTAGAGGTCTTCGTGAAGTTGATTGATGTGGGAAGCTTTAGATTTTGTCACTTCTTCTTCTTTTTTTTGAAAGAGATTTACATGGCTGTCCTTTAAGGGAGCAGTCTATTTATAGCATTGATTACAACAAGAAGATGTCCCTTTGAGGGGTCATATTTTTATTAGACGTTTGAATCAAGGAGTTGAATCCCATGTGAGGGATTTTAAGTCATGGACAAGACCAAGGTGAAGAATAGGATTCTTGTTCGAAACTAGGTGAGATGACCATGGAATCTCATCTAAAGGTAGACAAAAAGTATCCATGAGAATCATGCTATGCGCAAAGACCGTGGCACACATATTTAAGAGAAGATAAAAGGTGATGGGTACGCACATGATTCTTATTTAATCATTGGTGATGGCGTAGGATGTGGATAGCATTCAAGGGATGAGTATGGAAAGAGGCACAAAGTGAGGTAGCACTAAAAGTCAATAGTAGAAATCAAGATACAAGGTATTAAGGGGCTCAGTTCAAAGTTTACCATCGAGTGAAGATAAATGATAAGCACCTGATCCATAAGTATGGGTCATGATGTATGGTCTAAGATAATTAGGAGCAAATTTTCCCGTTTACTTTTGCCTACTTTAGTTACATGTTGATTTTATTTTAGGACAAGGTCACCGACATGGAAGGTTTTTTCATGGACACATTTATCATAGGCACATTTGATACATTTTGGTAAACTTGAAGGTGGTCAAGAGTGTTAAGATGACGTTTGTATAATAACTCAAGTTGTGTTAAACAATATTGATGAAAGTTGTCATCATTGAGCATGTCATGGAGAAAATGCAGAGTGAGGGAATCTGGATTTCGAGAGGTAGAACAGCCTTTGTACCATAGACCGAGAAAAGGATGTCGTAGTAGTGGCAAAAGATGAGATACTAGTGCGGTATGCTCATAGGCAAAAGCAATGTGTGTATGCTAGTCTTTCCTAGTATCGTTAACCACTTTCATGAGAATTTTGTTTATGATTTTGTTAGTGGATTCAGCTTGGCCTTTAGTCCGTGGGTAATAAGGTGATGAGAAACTTAGCTAAATACCAAGGCGTCACAAAGTTTTCATAATGTTTTTTTTTATTGTTTTCCATTATTAGTGATGAGGTGATGAGGAACACCAAAGAAACAAATGATTTGATGATTGATGAACTCACATATTTTCTCAACTTTCATGGAGATGAGTGGTTTGGTTTTAACCCATTTTATGTAGTATTCAGTAGTGGTGATGATCCATTGATGTCGTTGGTAAGAATGGGGATTGATCTCTCCAACAAGATCCAAACCCCATTTAGAAAAGGGCCAAAGGTCACAGGAAACCTGTAAGGCATGACTGGGTGTATGATGAAGGTTGGCATGTTGTTAACATTTTACAGAATGCTTAATGTAATCAAAACAATCATGGTTAAGGGTCGGCCAATAATAGCCTAGGTGAAGAATATGCTTAGCAAGAAGTAAGGCCACCGAAGTGACCTCCACATATGCCATCATGAACTTCCTTAATGCTATAAGGAATTTCATAACTCATGAGGCATCGTAAGAGAATACCATCAAAGCCACACTTATAGAGGAGGCTCCCATGATGACATAATGAGAGACCTTTTAAGGAAGGCTCATTGTCCATTACGAGTGAGATCTGGGAGGTAAGATGGAGAGAGAAAGATATTCGAGTATTGTTTATACTAAAGGTCACTTGGGTCTAGGTGACGGTTCTAATGGACTAAACATCGCGAGGTAAATAAGATGGTGATTGGAGTCATTGTATGGTGACAAAGATTTTAGAATCGATAGGTGAAGTGGGTATTTGAGAAGCCAAGAAGACGATGGTATTTGCAAATTTTTTTGGTTGAATGGGGATGATATGAAGGGCGTAAGCAATCAAAGGTGGTCAAAAGTATGTCTACATGATGTTTATACTTTTGAAGTATCTCATTACGAACATTTTTATATACTATTGAATTGGTTTATGACCATTTTAGAATCACCAAATATGTTTATTGATTTGACATCTAGGGCATAGGCAGCTTGGAGACCTAATATGAGTGCTTCGTATTTGGGCAATATTATTTGTACAATCAAAACCAAGTTTTAAAAATAAAGGCATGTGTTCACCATCAAGAAGAATGAGGATAACACCAGCCCCACCCCCATGCTGACACTTGGAACCATCAAAGAAGAGTTTCATTTGGTAAGTGGGTTAGTCCAGGAAAGGGTAGAATTGACTCATCCGGAAAGTCAAAGTTAGAGGGTTGATCCCCGAAATAGTACTTCGGCTAATTGGTCGGCAATATCTTGGCCCTTGATGGACCTTTGATGAATGAATTCAAGGTTAAGGTCATCCAAAAGCATAAGCCAGCGTGTGGCACACTAATTTTGATAAGGTTGGCATACATGAAGTGTAAGGGGTCGGTGTTGGTCACAACATAGGTTTTGTGGTTGAGTAGATAATGGAAGAGTTTTGTGGCAATGAAAACTAAGACTAAGAAAAAAATTTCGGGATGGGTGTATTGAGTTTCATAGTCCAAAAGAGTATGGCTTATGTAATAAACTACTTGCTCCCGTGTTGTTCATCGTGATGAGCAAGCATGGCCCCCAAAGAGTGATTGGTAGCTAAGATGTATAGGTAGAAAGGTTGATCATATTTAGGTGGAATGAGTATGGGTGGTTGAAGAAGGTATTGTTTTAAGGCCTCAAAATATTTGTGGCAATCATCATCTTATTTAAAGGAGACATATTTCTTTAGAAGGTGATGTAATGGTTGACACCGATCAGACAATTGTGAAATGAAACGATGAATAGACTGTAACTTACCTTGCAGGCTACGAAGTTGCCTAAGGTTAGTGGGCGGAGGAATTTCTAGAATGGCCTTGAATTTAGCAAGGTCAACTTCTATACCACGTATGGAAATGATAAATCCCAAGATTTTTCCTGAGAGGACCACGAAGACACACTTCTTGGGCTAAAGGTGAACACAATATTTAATAAGGTGGTCAAAGATGGTTTTTAGGACGGTGAGGTTCTCGTGAGCGGAATTTAAATTTGGCTAGGAGATTGTCCACGTAATATTCCAATATATGACATGATGTCATGAAAGATATAAGTCATAGCTCGCTAATATATGGCACCAAAATTTTTAAGGCCAAAAGGCATGACTCAATAAGTAGGGGTGATGAATGTGGTTTTGTGTTGATCTTTTGGGGAAAGAAAGATTTGGTTATAACCCGAGAAACCATCCATGAGTGATAGCATCTCATGACCAATGGTAAGGTCAACTAGTTGGTCAATGCCGGGTAGAGGGAATTCATCTTTTGGGCAGGCTAGGTTGAGGTCATGGAAATCTATGCAAATGTGGAGTCCCCCTTTCTCCTTAGTGACAAGGAAAATGTTAGAAATCCAATGAGGATAATCAATGGGTAATATGAAGGAAACATAAATAAAGCACTGAAGTTCGTCTTTGACAAGCAGGGAAATGCGAGGGTGCATTTTCCTTAGCTTTTGTTTGACGGGCTTGGCATCAGGAATGGTTATGATATTATGGACCATTATCATGGGGTCAATACTAGGCATGTCTATGTAAGACCAAGTGAAAGTGTGGTTATGGTTTTTGAGAAAAGAGGTGATGGCTTCTTGTTCAGTAGCATCTAAATATTGACCAATCTTTAGGATGTGCGGGTTGTCCTGAGTATGAATGTTGATCTTGATATTCGATTCATTCAACATGGTTTGCATCTCGAGAGGGTAATGATGATGAATATATGAGTCTTTCGCACCAAGGTAGGTAGGTATAGACTCATCATCCCGACATTAAATGACTTTAATCGAAGGTGTATCATCATTGACCATTTCAGGTTACAGGAAGGTAAAAGAGGAAGGAACCTCGCCTTCATGTTGATAAGTGAGAGGCCCCAAGGAGAAGGTATTTATGAAGAAAAAAAAGTTAGGAGGAATGGATTCTGGATCCATCAACTCCGTCGATAGAAAGGTGTTATGGTGGTGAAGAAGGTGGAGAAGGGCTGATGTCCTTGATGAGTTCAATGCGGCCCTACTTGGTAGGTGGTTCAAGAAAGCTAATACCACTACGGTCATTATGTTTTGCAGTCGCATGGAATAATAGTATGGTGACCTTGCTCATAAAATCCAAAACAAAACCTTTCTAAGTGCATTGTGTGTGGGAGGTGTGTGGAAAAGCGGCGATTAGTGAGTGACTGGAAGTTATGAGAAAATGGGTGGGTTTGTGATGGTGGTTCGGGTGTGTAAGTGGTAGTATCAAGTCCCCATATGTGAGACTAGTAAAAGGTGAGGACCATAAAGGAGGCATTCTCCTATGTGGTGATCATAGTGAGGGTGTTGGTGAAGACTTCCATACTCTTGTGGAGTAAGAAATGTGTTAATAGTATATAGGCGATACTCCCCTAGAGTGAGGCATTAAAAATACCTTCCAAGGATCGGTGGTTAGTATGTGGGTAGATGGAATAGAAAATGTGTCGAGGTCAACGTGGAGGTGGAGAGTATGGGTTGGGAGGCTGATGGGTCTGGCCGTGGAGGTTATGGTAGTGGTAGGAATGGAGGAGGTATGTGCGGTTAAGGTAGTAAGAACTCAGACTTGGTAAGTGGAGGTGTAGGTGAAGTGGTAGAGGCTGTGGAGGTAGATGCCTTAATGGGTATAAGCACATAATTGGGTCGGTAAAGTATGTTGCATTGTTTAAAAGGTGATGGATCAGCTAGAATAGTATAGGTGTGTCCTTCATGCTCAAAATTTACACAACGATGCAAAGTGGAAGGAACACAACCCATGACACAAATCTAGGGTCTGCCAAGCAACATGTTATATTGGAATTCCCCCTCCAAGATGTAAAATAACTCTAGAATAGTGCGGGGGCCCACGTGAACATGGAGGATGACAATGCCTAATGTAGAGGTGATATTGTCATTGAATGAACACAACATGACAGGATGTTTATGCATGTAATTGTCAGATATGCACATTTGAGAAAATGCATGGGGTGAAATGATATTAATACTTACACCCCCATCGATCATTACACATCATACACGTATATCATCGATGTGGACAGAGATGAAGAGAGCTGGGTCTAGGTCATCGGTTTGGTGCGGTTCGGTCTCTTCCTCTGAGAAGCTAAGGGAGGCTACTTGGTGAGTAGTTTGAGATGGGATAAAGGTGGCAATTTGGTGAGAGAGGCTACATGATGGGGTGTGATAATGGAGGCTACGGGTGTAGGGTCATTGGGTAAAACCTCAATAGATTGGAGGACTTCCATGAGAGCTTGACGATGGGATTCTAAGGTTTGGATGAGGTCATATAAGTACATTTTGAGGGGGGATTGGTGTAGTTGTTTGAGCATTTTGCGGTGTGTGACCCCATTAGAAATAGGATATGTGGGGCCGCGAATAGTGATTTTAGGTGTGGGTGCAGATGGTTTGTTGGGTATAGGATTGGTTAGTGAGTGAGTTTCCTTTTCCTTACCTTTGTCCTTCTGAGCATGGGTAGAAATTTGGATCATGTTGATCTGAGGTGGGGAGGTAGGTGAGGTAGGTTAGCCATGAAAGGTATAATGATATGAAGGGAAAAATCCTAGTAGCGGGAAGGAACTTTGTGGGATGAGCTAGGCACATTGACATTTGGGCGGTGGTTTGGTGAGGTCATTGATGCAAACCATGTTAATTTCAAATCTCAGAGGTGGTTATAAGAGTTGTGGGGGTAAAGGTATGGGTCATTGAGTAGGAAGTGAGGGAAGAGTTGTGGGAATGGGTGTTGGTGAAATGGGGTCCTCATCAAGAAGGTCATCATTGTCAAAGTTTTCTTCAGAGGACACAACTAGATAAGGATGGTTTTCAAAGCCTTGCATTTCTCCACATCGTGTCCTAAGCACATGATGGTAGGCACAAATTTTAGTGTCATCAAACCCTTTTGGCTTGGGTTTGAGAGGGTCATAAGGTCTGAAGGTGGTAATGTGATGACAGAAGTCTCAAGGAGGTTGGTTAAGATTTTGGCATAGGACCCTGCTAGTGGGTCGCAATGGGAAGTGAAAGTGGGTTTGGGCGTAGGTGTGGCTGATTGTTAAGGAATGGTATTTGCAAGAGGGGGAGTGGGTCAAGCTATGGTTTTGGGTGCTTTGGCATGGTCTTGGGTGTTAGTCATATTTACTTGGGTGGGGGTATGGTAGATGAACTGGCAGGAGGGTGTGTGGTTGTTTTGACTACCTTATTGGAGGGTAGTGGATTTTTGTCTTTGGGTTGCACCTTCTTGGGTAAAGGTGATATGGGTGTATGAGATCTAGAGGGAAAAGTAGATGGGGAAGAGGGCGAGTTACCCATAGGGATAATGGAGGTGCTAAGTGAAGGTAGATGATGCAGGTCATGCAGGGGGTGTGAGGGACAAAGATTGAAGTGTAGTGGGTAGTGAAGAAGTAACCGATGGTATTGGAGGAATGGGTGGTAAAGATGTTGTAGGTGTGGGTGTAAGTTATGTTAGGTGCTTGGGTATGTTAGAGGTTTGTAAGGAAGGAATGGGATGTTGTGTTTTTGGTTTATCGACGGGTGGAGGTTTTAACCATGTTGGGAGGTTGAGGTCCTAAGTTATACGAAAAAGGGTGAATGTGATGAAGGTGTGATTGACACGGCCCAGTATGAGTTCTATGGGCTTGGTTTTTCTGTTTAGGTGCCGGAGTAGGTTTGGTGTTGACTTTGGAGGATGTAGCTAAATCTAGTTTGATAGGTGGATGAGTAAGGTTGGTGGTTGGGGTGACCCCGAGGTAGTAATACGTTTAGTTGAGGGAGATGATGTAGGTGTGTTCTTAGATTTATATGTATGTTGGGTTATGGGTAAGGGCGTGAGTTGAGCTATGATGGGTGTTATGGAAGAAGTCGTGATAGAGGTGGTTGTGTTCGGTTAGATTGGTCGAAATATCTTTGGGTAGATAATGGAAGTGTCAGCAAGTTACATCTGTATTTACATTGAGACAGAAGCAAAAGGCAGCCCCAAAGTATGGCTCTATCCACATAATCTAAGTGATTGGATAAATGCGAGAACAACATGTCTCGTAGGGCAAGGTTGATGAGGACTTAATGGTAATTCCTGTAAAAATTTTCCTAGAGATGGGAACTTCCTAGCTTCACTTTTGTGGGTAAGAGAGCCAAAAATAGGTCTATAGGATCTTGGCTAACTAATGGAGAATGGTCATCTAAAGATAAAGGCATTTCTACTAGATCTTTGGTGGGTGGAGGAGCTAATGGGTGCACTTCTGTAGGTGGGGGAGATGATGGGTGATCCTCTCATGGGTGGAGGAGAAAAATATATATCCTCCATGGACTAAAGAAGTATTGTGGGGCGGTTCTCTAGGTGGAGAAACAAAAGGTAACATAGTCTCGATATTAATGGAAGGCTCCTCCACGAGTGATGAAGGAGGTGGAAGTTGTTCCTCTATGGGTGGAGGAATAGGTGAGGTGGGTTCAAACGCAGAAGGAGGGCTTCGGGATAGAATTTAATCTATGGAAGGAATATGAGGTAATTGGGCAACATTAGGTGTATCACTAAAAATAGCATGGACCTCGTGGGTATGGCAATCATGAGTCGAGGTTTCTCCAGTTTGATCGAGAAGAAGGGGTATGATTAGGAAATTTTTTCTTGAAGATATGTAGGTTTTGATTGGTAGGTGCGTTAGGATTGACCAAGGTTAGATCACCTTTCTCAAGCATTTCTTGGACAATGTTTTTGAAGGTGATGTAATTTCCGTCACTATGACCATTTACTCGATGGTAGTTGTAGAAGTTGTGCTCTTTATACCACGTGGGTGTGGGGCGAGCAGGGTCAAAAATAGTGTGTGGTTTCATGGGAGGAAGGGTGATGGCCCCAACTTTGATGAGCTTTTTTAAGATTGAAGAATAAGGTTCCCCAATTGGGATATATTTCCATTATTCCCATTTGAATTAAAAAGTCTGAACGGGTGAGAGATTAGATGAGGGGCTAGCCTGATTTGATGGATGAGTGGGCCGGCTTTGAGTACCATTGTGTTAGTTGTCCCCTTGGCCTTTGTTTAATTATTTTGTGGTTTTGAAGAAGAAGAGGTATCATTTTATTTGAATGCCGAGTTCTTATTACATAATTGAATTTTCTTCTCTTCAATGGACCAAATATCTAGCTTTCGTGCCATGGTGAATTCTTCATCAAAGGTTCAAAAGTTTGGACCTACAGTGGTCGGTGTGATGTTCCTAGCACAAGCCCATGTGAAAAGTTTGATGAGTTTGGTTTGTGGTAGTTGGAATGTGAGTTGATTGATCAAAGCTTCACCAACGAAAAACAAAATCTACAATAGATTCGTTGTCATAGTGATGCATAGATTATAGGTCAGTCATGGTAACCTTCTTAATGATATTAATGGAGAAGTGGTCCAAGAAGGCTTGGGCTACCTGATTAATTGAGAATATAGAGTGTCTACGCAACCCACTATACCAATCTAACGCGGGTCCAGTTAGAGACATGGGAAAGGTCCTCAAGAGTAAAGCAACATCATGGGTGATCAGATAACACCCATGTTTGAAAGACCACAAATGCTATTGTGGGTCTTCTTTGCTATTGAAACAGTTGAATTTAGGCATTTCCCAATGCATGGGATATGGACAGATAGGAATGGATGGGTGTATAGGCTCATTAAAAATATCATCATAGGTGAGAGTGTTACGGGAGCTAGAAACCGATGCCTCCAATGTATGCATCTTGTCCATCATTACCTTAATTAGGTCATTGGTACATTGTGATGGATGGGTGACTCCTGTAGCGTAAGAGGGTTGGTGTTGGGCATATAACGGGGTGGCATTCCAAAGTATATGGTGCTTCAGTATAGGTAGATTGAGAAGAAGGTAATGAAATAAGGGGTACATACCCGAGTGAATAATAGATGAAACATGAGGCTGATAATAGTACGTATATGGAGGTGGAAGGGTCATGGTGACCTTAGTGGTAATGGGGGCTAAAGATTGTGGAATAGAAAGGATGACATTTTTAAAAGGGATGAGGGTCACCAACACCGAAGGTTTTGTGTAGCTACGGGTATATGTAAGACCAATACACGGATGAGGTTGTGTTCTAGGTGGTTGGTGAAGGTATAGTGGATGTGGCGAGGTGCAACAAAGGTGAGTGCAGACATGGTAGTCATAGAGGGTATAGGGCCTAGATGTGAAACGACTGGGGGTAAGGTAGATGTGGGTAATGCAGAGCAGATGGGGTTGACATAGGAGTGTGAACAAGAGTCGGGGGATAGATACACGGGTATGTCGTATATCAACCGACCTGAGGCATCTTGAGTGGATGATTGGGAAAGGTAAAACTACAAGGTAGTAGGATTTTGGTCAATGAGTCATGTGAACTCCTCATCTCTAGTAGCGATAGAGATATGTTGGATAGGTTCCATGGATGGTGATAAAATGGAAGGTGGTGAAGGGATAGGTGGGAGTGTTTGAAAACTTGCGTGAATACGAGGGCACTTCGCTTAACATGTCAAGCACCATACCATGTGAACAGGTACTAACATGGTAAGACTGCTTTCTATAAATGACATAGAAATACAACATAGACAGGATAAATAGGCGGTGGTAGGTGAATTGGGGTTAAAATGTTAGCTAGAAAATGACACAAGCTAACCGATGCTGGTTAGGTTAAACTGACACCGGTCATAGGTAACCACCGCGATCATTTGTGGAAAGTGGACAGTTGGTCAAAAACAAAGTATAAGGCCAAATTTTCTAGGTATGCCAAATACTGATGAGACTTACTAGGTCAATGGATATGATAAGAGTGATAGAGACTCTAAACAGCTAACGAAGGGGAATATGTGTCCTTTTAGGTAGGTTAACCAAAAGAACAGGGAACCGATGTCGGTTGGGTGAAACCGATGACAATCGAGGAGGGTAACTAACGACGGTCATGGTCACCGATCGACATCAAGTTATCTTGTGAAATTGAAACAACAATGAATAAATTGTGTTTGTGAGTTAAAATTAATGTAGAATCAAACCCAGAATCCTGAGAATGATGGGAATATGGTCTAGGCACACTTAGATGAAGCTGGAATACACCAATTGTGATGAGGAGTGTGCAAGGAGAAATAAGAAAAAATGAAGAATGAAATCCTCTCACCTCAAAACGTAAGCCAAGAAGAAACACTAAGAAAAATATGATCCTAAGAGTGCTTTTTCTATTATGTTTGTTTAGGTTATGCTATTTAAGGACTGACTCATGAATTGTAGAATAGATTTTTTTGGTGAGGATGGATTCCTACGAAGAAGGAGATCTACAAGGAGAGGTTTTAGGTATGTTATGGCAGGGGCGGGCCATCCTCTGATGGGGTACTAGATAGAGATAACTAGTGGGGTGCCCACTGTGTCGTGATTGTGTGATCACCTACAACTTCTTCCGGGTGAGATGTTATTTAAGAATGTGTATAATTTGTTTTATTTTGTGGTGCTTGGATAAGACTTAGAGAGAAAGAAAGAGAAAGAAAGTGATTTCTATGATTCGTTTATCAACCATTACTGGGAATGACTTCGGCAAAGATATAGGTTGCCCTCAATTAATGTGCGATAATGTGAAAAACTAGAATGAAATGCAATGATTTTTAAACAAAAATTGAAATGTAGAATTTGATGCCACAAATGTATGAACAAGAGAAGGGATGCTCTTTCACTAATGCGATACTAATGAAAGGGAAGAAATGTTCATTTTAAGCACCAAAATACAATTAATTTTAGATAATAGAAGAGAAGAAGATTCTAGGGGAGAAAGTTTAATGTAAGAAATTTTTAGAAAAGAAACAAACATACAACATTTTCACCTAGAAATGAAAGAATGCAAAGAACCCCAAATGGGTCCCACCTGGGCATGCCAAAATGTTTCACCTGATTCTAGATATTTTTTCAAATGTTGATGAAACAAATAAGGGTAATGGGTTAGGGGAATACCTGTTGAAATGTTTGTTGTGGGTTGTTGTGCGTGTGACTTCGAATCCATGGATGATCATGAGATCTTCCTTTTTAGTTGGAGGAACTACCTGAAATGGAAAACAATACCACCAAATAAAAGTTAAACAATATATGCAGTGGACTGCCTAGCATATGCTAGATCCGGGAAGTGTGATACTTCCTAGATGGCTGTCAATCCACTGTTTAAAGAAAATTAATGTGAGAAATAAAGGAAATCCTACTATAGTTAAAATGATTTAGGTATCTCATTCATCTACAATAAGAAAATTCATTCACAATAGGCTAAGCTATGATTGAATATGAAGGTCAAGGTCACTGTCAAGGTATTGGTATTGGTCAGGGTAAGGTTCTGGGTGGTTTTGGGTATTTGGTGGAAGTTTAGGAGCTTTGTTCTTGGTTTCTGGTAAAAGACACAGAGACCAACGTTAGTTTGTTATGACCGGTATCCATTTAGGATAACCGGTGATAGTTGTGGGTAACCAATGTCGATATGGTCAAGGTATAGGAAACTCAATAAAACTTTGGTTGGGTGATAGATCTAAGGTTGGATGAAGATGGAAGGGAAACGAAAAGATTCATATGAATCCAAGGTATGCACAGGAATGATTAAGGTCTAGGTATGGGAAATGTAAGGGCATGGATAAAAATATGGTCAAGTTTTCATGGAGGTAAATGATGGGGAATGGAAATGAAAATAGAAACTAGTAACAGATGTAAAAGGATCTACCAAATGATAAATGGATAAGTGTTGGTTAACAAAACTTATTGTTTGTACGAGCTTGATGCCTGGTTGGTAATGGTGGGTGATTAAATGGAATGAACTTGATGTAGTGTTGGTGCTTCACTGGATGCTCCCATAAAGGTAGATGGTGTGTGATTGCTTCAGGTGCTGGCTATGGATGCTCTGATGTGTATACTAACATTGGTTCTTCTTACATGTAGCTTTGGTTTCGTCACTTGTTGTCAAAAGATGTGATTATCTCTTAGAAATGTGCTAACCCCGAAATAAGGTTGTTTTGGGATTAAATGGTAACCGATGGTGGTTCCACTTAACCGAAAGTAGTTAAGGGTAAGCGGCATCGGTTAGGGTGGGATTTCCTAGGTTTAGTAAACTAGGAAGATCCTCTTGATTTTCGGGATCTCATTTCATTTACTCCACGAATTATCATGGAAGCTTCCTTCTAATGAGCAAGAATGTTGTTAGAGGGAATGTAGGCATTGATTTTTAGGTTTTGGGTAGGTCTTAGTTAGTTATGGCAACTTACTAAGAATAGGCCTTAGGGTGAGGTGGCTTGATGAGGTGTCTAGATGAGGTGGATATGTAGGCATTATCCCAATTAGGATATTTAAATAATAAATATGGTGAGGATAATCAATTAATTTAATTAAATTAATTAAATTAATATTAGAGTGGGATGAAAGGGGCCATGGTTATGTGAATTTATTCAAATTATTTATTTATCGAGGACCAAGGGGAGTGTGACCCAATTTTAGTGTCTATAAAGCTCATAAGGCAAAGAAATATGTGTGTGTCAATCATTACCAGATGTCGTCGAATACTTTCATAAGAATTTTGTTAAGATTTTTGTTAGCTGATTTGGCTTGGCCATTTTTCCAAGGATAATAAGGTGAAGAAAAACCAAGTTGAATACCAAAGGTGTCTCAAAGTTTTCGTAGGTTTTTTTTTTTAATTATATTCTGTTATCAATGACGAGGCGAGAGGAACAATAAAACGATAAATGATGTGATGGTTGATGAATTCACAAATTTTGTTAGCTTTTGTAGAAATGAGAGGTACTACTTCCACCCATTTAGTGTAATATTCAATTGCGGTGATAATCCATTGATGGCATTGAGAAGAATGAGGGTTAATCTCTCAAACAAGATCCAAACCCCATTGGGAGAAAGGATAAAGGTCTCTGGCGCGCACTGCAAAAGGCATGAATAGGGGTGTGGTGAAGATTAGCATGTTGCTTAAATTTCACACAATGTTTGAATTAATCACAATAGTCTTGTTTTAGGGTGGGCTTGTAATTGTTGAGGCAAAGAATGTGCTTAGAGACAAAGTGAGACCACCGAAATGACCACCAAAAATCCCATCATGAACTTCCTTAATGGTGTATGGGATTGCAAAACTGGTAAGGCATTGTAGGAGGATACCATCAAAGCTACATTTGTAAAGAAGACCCCCCATGATGACAAAGTGAGAGACACTTTTGAGGAAGGCTCATTTTCCATTACAAGTGAGTTCTGGAGGTAGAATTGAGAGGGAAAGGTAATCAACAAACTTCTTATATAAAATGTCGAGTTAGATTAGTTTTAATTCTTCCTATAATTTTATTGCCTTGGAATAAATAAGAGGGAGATTTCAATCTTTGTATTGTGACATAGATTTTTGAGTCAGAAGGAGAAGCGGTTATTTTAGAAGCAAAGCAGGAAATGGTATCCCTAATTTTTTTAGTGGAGCGCAAAGTGGTTTTAAGTTCATAATGATCAAAGGTAGTCAAAAGTATGTTGACATGATGTTTATACTTTTGAAGTACCTCGTTATGAAACTGGTATAAACCATTGACTTGGTTCATAACTAGTTGGGAGTTTCCAAAGAGATTAATGGATATAACATCTAAGGCTATGATGGTCTGAAGGCCTAACATGAGTGATTCATATTCAGAAATTTTATTAGTATAATCAAAATCTAGTTTTAAGGATAAAGGCATAGGCTCATCATCAAGAGGAATAAGGATGACCCACGTGTTACCCCCAAGTTGACATTTAGAACTGTCAAAGAATAAGGTCATCTAATAAATGGTGTCATCAAGGGAGAGGGTAGTGATGGATTCATAAGGGAAATCTAAGTTAGAAGATTTAATTCGAAAAGAGTGCGTCTGCAAGATGATCCACAATGGTTTGTCCCTTAACAAACTTTTGATGAATGAATTCTAGGTCTAGGTTTGTAAGGACCATGAGCCAACGCGAAGCACGTTGGTGTTGATAAGGATTAACATACATGTAATGTAGGGGGTTGGTGTTGGTGACGATGAAAGTTTTGTGGTTGAGTAGGTAGTGGCGAAGTTTAGTGGCGACAAAAAATAGGGCTAAGAAAATATTCTCAGTGTGAGTATATTGAGTCTCATAATCTAAAATTGTATGGCTTGTGTAATAAAACGCTTGCTACTGTGTTTTTCATCACAAGGAGTGTATGGTACCTAGGGAATGACCAGTGGTTGAAATGTAGAGGTAAAATGATTATTTATCCTTAGGTGGAATGAGAAAAAGTGGTTGGATGAGGTATTATTTTACGACATCAAAGGATTTTCTGCATTCATTGTCCCATTTTAAGAAGACCTCCTTTCTGAGAAGATGAAGAAATGGATGGAAGTAGTTGGAAAGATGAGAAATAAAGAAATGAATAAATTAGAACTTTCCTTGTAAACTATGAAGTTGATGAAGGTTATTAGGTAGAGGTATCTCAAGAATAGCCTTGATTTTAGCGGGATAAACTTCAATGCGATGTAAAGAAATGATGAAACCAAAGAGATTTCTTGAGAGAACAACAAAGAAAAACTTCTTAGGTTGAAGGTGAACACAATATTTGATGAGATGGTCAAACGAAACCTTAATGACTATAAGGTGTTCAAATTTGATGTTTAGATCTCGGCTAGAATATCGTTGACATAATCTTCCAATATGGTATGCATGATGTCATGAAAGATATAATTCATAACCTACTGATATGTAGCACCAACATTTTAAGGCCAAAGGGCATGAAACGATAGCATAAGGTCCCCTATGAGTGATTAAGGTAGTTTTATGTTGATCTTCCGAGGTGAGTAATATTTTGTTATAACCCAAGAAACCTTCCATGAGTGATAGCATCTAATGGCCGGTAGTGAGATCAAGTAGTTGGTCAATACTAGGTAGAGAAAAATTTTCCTTGGGGAAACCTAGGTTAAGGTCATATAAATCCATACGAATGTGGAGTCCCCCTGTCAATTTCGTGATAGGAAAAATGTTAGAGATTCATTGGGGATGATCAATGGGTAGAATAAAGGAAACAAAATAGAGATGCTGAATTTATTCTTTTACAAGAAGGGAAATGTGAGGATGTATTTTTCATAGATTCTATTTCCCATGTTTGGCATCACGAATGGTTATGTTATTGTGGTCCACGATATTTAGGTCAATACTGGTCATATCACAGAAGGTAATGATCAATGAATATAAGAATATTCAACACCAAGGTAGGTGAGAATAGACTCATCATCCTTACATTGAATGATGTTAATAGAAGGCATGTCATCATCAATCATGTCAGGATACAAGAAGGCAATAGAAGAGGAGCCTTTTCATGATGTTGATAAGTCAGAGGTCCCAGGTGTAGACACCTATAATTTAACCCAAACAATTTAAATACTTAAATTGCACTTATTATCCTCTTTCCCACAAATTGACGACATATCATAAATATGGCACACTTCCTCTTCTATTACCATTAATTATCTACATTATGCTAGCTAATTAACTCTTATATCCAAGAATGATGCCAATTAACGACATTACGTTAATCAACCCCCTTTCTATGTATATTAATTAATTATTTCTAATTAATCAACCCTGTTTTAATCTAGATTAATTAATTATTTTTAATTACTTAATGCTCTCTTCTATTTAATCAATAAATGATCACTTATTTGATTCAATCCCTCTCATAGTCTAAATCATGCAAATTATTCCTCCAAAATCTTTTATAACATTGCACACCTATTAATTAATCACTTTAGTTAATTAATAAAGCCCCTTAAACCCCATGGGTCACTAAAGGACAAACTAAACTCTCCTAATGTTGATTCAACCCTTTCTAAACCTCCCTTATCCACAACTAACCCAACCTCTCCATTTATCCCACATGAAGGGGGATGTAGAGATTCTTCTATTCATTGGGCTATATAAAGAGCCCTCCTCCGACCTTTCTATTTACACCTACATTCCTAAATGAGCACATGACATACACTATAGACATTTATCATCTTTGAGCATTTTTCCATTAGAAGAGCTTGCCTTCTCCATTTCTTGCATTCATCCACAAAATTTTTGAAGTCATATGGAGATATGTCAAATGGTCTAGTAGCCATGATTTGACAAGACTCCATTCTTAGAAACCTTGGGATTTAAAGCACATAATCAAATCTTTGATTGCTAGATGTCTACCTAGGTTTAATCTCATCTTATTTTAGCATTCAATAAGAGATTAAAGTTAATTTGTTTAGCATATTATCTTGAAATGTTCATTTCATGTTTAATGTAGAAATATTGATAGGTTAGATTTGTTTAAGCTCTTAACATGATGATGCATAGGTTTAGTTCAATATTGTATTAAATCTACTAGGTGTTATTTTCAACTTTAATTACATTGCTAACAATTTCATGCATACATATGGCACGCCTAGTGGGAGGGGTCCTTAGTCCCTTAACATTCGAGCTCAAATTTTATTGTTATTTCAAGTTTTTGGCTAACCCTTAATATACACTTACGGGAAATAATGCTAAATTTCTTAGGTTTTTCTAATATTACATGTGTAGGATCTCATTTAGAGCTTTAATTCTAATGGGTTGTTGTCAATTTTGAGCTAACATACTAAAATTTGGAGTATTTTGAGCTTTTTGGTGTCATTGGTTGTATTTTGAATGTAGGATGGGTGCATACACAACAACCCTAGTGTAGACACACATTCGGCATGCACACACTTTGCTCATATTGTACCTTCACTATTGTTAGAAACCTGTCAGGATAGCACACATACCCTAACCATGGCGCACATACCATAACCCCAATATAGACACCCTAAACTTGGCACACACATTTTTGTTTGTACCACTGGTGCACACGGCCATATCATGGCACATACATCTCTTAGGTGGCGTGAGGCACACCGTCATCGAGTTTCCATACTACCTTTTTACTAACCCTGGTGCACATGCTCATACCCTATTACACACACGTATATCCAAGTGCGAGGCATCTCTTGGGTGGTTTACGGAACACTATGGATTTATATTTACATGGGGATGCAACCTCCCTAAACCACGTGCACATGCCCTAACCCACGTGTTGGTGCTTCAATATGAGTTGGCATATTAATTTTAAATTTTTAATAATTTGTTTCCTAAGGTGCTGACATCATTACATGTTTTATTTTTACATGGATATGCAAGACTAGACATTGGATAAACCTTGCATGTTATTTATAAGAGTAAGGTCGTGTATGATCTTCCCTCTCATATTTTGGGGCACTCTTGGGAATTAGAATGATTCTTATGTATTTTTTGCATGGAGAATATGTTGAATGTCTAAATTGAGAAAAATTATATTTCACATTTCAATTTAGTGTTTCCATTTGTTGATTTCTTGGATTTTGCATCATGTATGCTCTTCTCTTGCATTTTAGGGCAATCTTGAGAATTAGAAACAAATTTTATTATTTTCATGGAAAATTACTAATCGATTGTGCATAAGAAAAATAAGTTTGACAAATAAAAGGTGGCATTGAAACAAAATTAAAATACTAATAAAGTTTTCATGCAGGTTGCCAAAAGGTGTTCAAGCAAACCACATCCAATTTAAAAAAAAAAAAAACACACCATAATCAACACATTGTATTTGTAGGTTCGGATAAGTGTATGCCCTGTCTACTTAAAAATAAGACATAACCCTTTTGTCATAAGCCTTAAGATAAAACAATGGGGGTGGTCTTAGGAACCCCAAAGTAGTCCACATAAGATGGAACCTTGTGGATGAAATGGGAAGTTCTCCACACAACCCACTTGAGTAGTATTACTATTTTTTAGATTTAGCGTCGCAAGTTGTCTATATCACGACCCTCTTAAGAGTACATAATTAACACATTTATTTCCCACTATGCTTGAAGGGGGAAAAGACAAGATACTCCAAGAATTAGTCAGTGTGACTTTTCTTGGTAAATCATGCCCTCACTTAGATGAATTGTGACACCTAGCTGAGTGAGCCACCCAGGAATCTATCTTTGACTAAGAGCCCGCTTGGACCACATCAAAACCAACTTGAGTTGAGATTTATTTTTCATCACAAAACGTGTGAAGCGTTGCTTTTTCTTAGTTTTTCACTTGCCCTAAGGCAAGGTGAAACTCTACTGAAGTGAGGAAAACATTTTTCAAACCTAATTGATCTACTTCCTTCACTTTATTTTGGAGCTTTTTTTATCAAAATAAGAGTGACTACCTTTACATTATCAATTGATTGTTTCACCACTTTTTTTTCATTTAAACCCATCCATGTTTGTAGCTAGGTTTTTATACATCTAAAGTGTGTGGAGACATTTTTATATCATTGATAGCCTTCTAGATCTTGATACCCAAGTCAAGATCATCGTCGTAATTAGGATTGGTTAATCACTTTGATTCTCCTTTGAACAGTTACCTTGTTTATAACATGTCACTACAATTTTGGTATTTACATCTTGTTTCTTGTAAACTTGGCCTAAATATCTATATTGTAAGGTTACGCTATATACACTTTAACAATTCCTAGGTATTTTATCACTTTAGTTTGATTTCAATTATTACCTTAATTTCAAAGAGTGTTAAGTGTTACCACTTATGTGTGTTATATCAATATCATCTTTATATACATACCTTACTTTATCAAAAATTTGGTTAACATATATTGGTGAAATTTTTGAGTCACTCACAATCGTAATCGACATCATTTGGAATATAGGTCTTGATTGAATTTGGACTTGCTTCTAGTATACTTTGTTTGGAGGTCACGTTAAATTCTTGTTATTACTTATGCCTTGTTCATTTCTTTAAACTCAACATAAGTAGGGACATTTTTAAAATCATCATATGACACCAACTACCTTTTCAAGACAAATTTAGGAAGTCCTTCATTTGATTATTTGGTTTGAAACTCAGGCATTGTGTAACTGATTCTTGTTTGGCTCATTCATTTAAGAGAAAATTATTATGTCACGTTGGTTCTTTGACATTCATAACATTCCTTAATTTCTTGCCATTATTTTTTCACTTAGGTTTGATAAAAATATTTGAACACATTCATAGATACCTTAGTGAACCTATTACACATCATGGATCTAAAAACACAATTAGGACTCAAAAAGCCGGCTTTGGATACAGCATAAACAAAAACTTGGGAAGCCTCAAACAAACAAGGGTTAAACCCTTTTATTGGCCATGATCTTGGGCCTTTATTCTATGCGGAAAAAAGGTAGAAGAAATGATAGATCATAGTGGTGACGAGTTGGAATCCCCACACATGGAGTTTTACTTTAACCCCACCTTGTTAGATGAATTCCTTTTTAGAAACAAGGATCGGGTACTGGCACGAGTTGTAGAATTGGGAGCCAGAATTCCTATTGAACAAGAGGTAATCCCACCTACAAATGATGCTAATGAAGAGGAGCAACCCCTTATTAACATGGATGATATCTTAACACATGGTCATGCTTCTACTTCTAACATGGGAAATGATAATGTAGTGGGATATAGAATACCTTTCCTTAAAGTACCACATAAATTCATAATAAAACATGAAAATGTTGAAAAACCTCCGCAACATGAAGAAGAAGAGGAACCTTTCGAAGAATAAGTCACTATTTAACAACAAATTAGCAACCTTAGTCGATAATTGCATTTTTAACATATAATGTAAAAAATAAACAAATAAGAATGTATAAAAGGAAAAACCTAAGGTGAAAATATGGAGAAGATAATATGGAGCACCATCATGTATATATCCCTACTTCTCCTACTAAAGAATAATTAATTTCTCAAGAAATGTTGTCTATGAAAGAAAAACTTACAAGCCTCCAAGAGAGAACTATGGGGATAGTAGAAAATATCAATATGAAGAGCTATGTCCCTATCCATTTGAAAAAAACTATGTTTCTGGCTCCTGGTCCCGCTGCTCCGGTTCTTCTTGTTCTGGGCCGGCGGAAAGGTGGATAAATTCGAACTAAACTATGGAGGGGGGCCCTATCTACCCTATCTCGCTCTGGGAGCCCGCCCTATATAGAGAGTAGTAGGGGGGCCTCTAGATGTCTATCGGCTAGCCCCTCCCCTATAGAGATAAGATAGTTCTGGTAGCCGGGGGTTTGGTTTTTCTCTGTGCCCGAGAGATATAGATAGATGGGCCCTACTCTCAATTATAGAAGGGGGTGGGCGGCCCGGGAAACTCTAGTGGGGGTCCGAAGAAATGCCACCGTTTCTGGTTCCTTCTCCGAGTAAGCCCTATCTATCCTATCTCCGCCCTATCTATCCCATCTCCGCCCTATCTATCCCATCTCGAATCCAAGGATGCTTCAACCCTTCCCTAAAAAGTTTGACATGATGAAATTTGACAAATACAAAGGGAAAGGTGACCGCGAGACCATGTAAAATATTTTTACATGGCATCCCAAGAAGTGGTTGTTAGTGTTAATTCACTACACCCCTAAATGAGTTATGGATATGATTTTCTAAGGAAAAGTAATTTGGTGTGATTGCACAACATTGAGCTTTCCCAAAGTGTGGGACCTTTGCAAATGGGGAGAGCTATCCAGAGAAGACTGGTTCCTCTTCCTAAACTACTTGCCACAAGCTATTCCAGTGTAGGCAAGCTAATCTAACCTAAACTAACTTCTAAAGAGACAAGGAGAGGAAGGAAACAAGGAAAAACAGAGCCTACACTAAAACGGTGATACACCAAATAAGGAAAGTGTTGATTATCTATCAAAACTACCATGGAACAAGAAGAGGTGAGTAATGGAAAGGATGGAAAAGTGCATCACAGACCAAAGATGGATTTCACACAACAAAATGTTCCAAAACTCCATGAACACAGCTCCAAAACCTGCAATGAACATCCAAACATGCACAAATACGATGTAATGAAGAGAGCTAAGGAAAACAACAAATAAAATGAGCCAAGGATGGATAAATGCATCACAAAACACCTTTTTCTATTGCTCAAAATTTACGCAGTTGCATCATTTCATGAGTAAGAGGCAAAAACACCATTACGAGAGAAGGGAGAGGCAGAGAAGAAGGATGAACAATGTTTTCCAAAATGAGCAAAAATGGCTTTTATCGCTCGAATGAATGAAGGAAATGAGAAAACATGGGAAAATCAATTTTAAAACTCCAACCACTGACAAGATCTATTTAATTAGCCTGAAAAATGATGGGTTTCCATGAAAAATCCCATACTTCATTGTACATTGCTTCGTAGAGCAAGAAAGAGGCCCATACTTCATTAATTTTGGTGGTTGGGGTCGTTTTCTACAATTTTTCCATGCCAGAGATGTTTTCCCATTTTTCTCCCATAAAACTCCATCAAAATTTAAAATTGAAGTGTCCATCATGTAGAGGATTTCAACATATTTCCATTGATACCAAATTCGTGAAAATATGATATTTGGATCAAAAGATATGCCCTCTCAAGATTTAGGGGAAAAAATGACAAAATTAGGGCAAAATTCGTAGGTTCGCAGGCCAAAATCCTCCCTTTTCCCCTCTTTTTTCAAATTGGGAATTTTTTCCCAAAAAAATCTGCAGCCTACCTCTTTGATGACCCGTGGCACTTCTTGATTGGTTCATGGCCTTCAAAATAACATTCTACCCCTTTTTCCCATAAAGGGAAAATTTTCCCAAGGTCCCACGGCCGACTCTCTGCCGCCGACGTGGACATGTGGTGCCTTCTGATTGGTCGTGGAGATGCGGTCCAAATTTTCACCTTTTCGTTTTTATGGTTTTGGAAAAAAACCAAAAATCCTTCCGACCCCCCAACTCCCGCTGCTGACTTGGACATGTGGCACATTATGATTGGTGCGGGGCCTTAACCAATTTTTCTCCATTCTCCTTTGTGGGCTCACGGGTGAACTTTGTAAAGGCTAAGTGTCAAATTTCACTTCGCACCTCCACCAAATCACCAAATTTCCTTGGAAAAAATTATTCCCGCACTCTACCAGCCTGAGGTTTCCTTGCCCAATTTCCTCCTTACCTCCGAGGGCCTGCCCAGGGAAAATTTTCATTGCTAACTCCGACGAGCCATAACTCAAAAATACAAAGAGTTATGATGACTTCTTTTCCTTTCTAGAAAGGGGAAGAAAAATACTATCTAATGAAACTATTTCTAGAATATTTTGAGTGCTTACAATGTGTGAAAGTTCAAGTTGAATCATAAGGAAAGAAATAATGAAGGCAAGTTAGCTAAAATAAGCAGGGGTTCATTTTGGATAACAATTTTGGTGACTCGAGGGGTCATCTACCTAATAGATGAATGATCGGTGGCCTTTGAAGCATCCATTAGGCATGGAGTTAAGCCCGATAACAAACTTTGATCCGAACTATGAAAATCGACCTCGAGCCACTTGGAAACTGTTGAAACTTAGAGTTGATCTTCACCAAAAGCCACCGAATGCATTGTGCAAGAGTAAAAACCAACACCAAAAAAACTATGTACAAACTAAAAACATACATGCTACAAATGGTACATGCAGAGTGTGGAAAAGAACTTCTTCTACTAAAAGAAAACCTACCTAAACTACTCTAACCAAGACCAAATGGAGCTCAAATAAAGCCTCGCAATCGGCAAGGAGAAATAGCTTCCCTTCCTCAAAAATGGCAGCCATGCAAATTATTTAGATCTATTCATGGCTGTTAGTATGAGTGGAAAACTAAGAAGAATTTGGTCCTCCACCCAAATCATCAATGTGTCAACTAAAAACAAATCAAATACCTCTTTTAGTTTCTATGCATTAGGATTGAAGAGGTATGTCACCTGATCATTGGTACTTTGTAGCTCATCCTCATGCCCCAAGTAAGCATGACTATTTGTGGCTTCTCCTTTGGCTCTAATGGAGCCAAACACCTTATTGGGAAAGGTATGGTCTATTTGATATGACCATAGATCTTAAATTATCGTCCCAAAATGGAGTCTTCTCGTAGACCTTCTTGGATGGATGGTGTGGAAGAAGTGGTGAAACTCTTCTCCTCTTTCCCTTCTTCCTCTAATGAAGAACATGGACGATTTAAATCTCCCAATCTTAGTTCCAAAGAGTTTTTATAAAGTGTAGGATTTTATAAATGAATGTTCTCCTTCATGATAGTAGGTTCTTGTGTTTGGAAGGTGGATGATGAAGGAGAAAACAAGGTGATTTCAACGGTTCTTGTCCATCAAAACAATCCTCCAAATCGGCAGATAATCTACCTCCTTGTTGTCCTATTACAAATGCTCAACCTCTTCCATGGTGTTTTTTTGAACTACAAATTTATCACCATGTTTATCTTCATTCTCAAAGATGAAGTTCGAAAGATCAAACTCTTCTTCAACGTTGGAGCTTGAAGAGAATGAAGTAGAAGGAATAAGCTGAAGGTTCTTCTATAGCCTGCTTTGTGTTCAAATCTTTTGAATCTACACTTTTTTCCTCCACAGCTGGAATGTACTCCTCTTATTTTGGATTTAGAGTAGCTTCTTCTTCCTCCTTGTTGACTGGTTGTGCAGCTTGGATTAGATCAACATTTTCTTCAAATAAAGTGCCAACATGGACACTACACTCAGAACAAATAGACTGCTATTCTTCTTGCTCCACTGCTACTACAAACTTAGCCTTGTACACCACTTCTTCAATTTCCACCTCCTCCTTTGGCTTAAACATCAAGGGGATATTTCTAATCCAAAATTTTAGAGCCATGCTCACCAAACTTCTAATATTTTCTTATTTGTTTGGCTCTTCTTCTTGTTGTTCTCCTTGACTTGAATTCTGATTTTTATCTTCCCAACATGGATTTAGGAATGTAAGAGGAGGGGTGGGTTGTGACTCAAAATGAGCCAAAATTGGATTTTATAGCTCGAATAGAATGAAGGAAATGAGAAAATGCAAGTAAATCAATTTTAAAACTCTAACCACTAACAAGATTCATTTAATTAACCTGAAAAATGATGGGTTTCCATGAAAAAGGCGATACTTCATCATACATTGCTTCGCAGAGCAATAAAGAGTCCCATACTTCATTAATTTTAGTGGTTGGGGTTATTTTCTAAAAATTTTCCATGCCGAAACATTTTCCCATTTTTCTCCTACAAAACTCCATCAAAATTTAAAATTGAAGTGTCCATCATGTAGAGGATTTCAACATCTTTCCATTCATGCCAAAATCATGAAAACCCAAGCTCTGGATCGAAAGATACGCTCTTCTGAAGATTTAGGGCAAAAATGGCAAAACTAGGGAAAAATTTAGGTTCGCGGGCCAAAATCCTCCCCTTTTCCCTCTTTTTTCAAATTGGAAAATTTTTCCAAAAATATCTACATCCTACCTCTCCGATGACATGTGGCACTTCCTGATTGGTTTGTGGCCTTCAAAATAACATTATGCCCCTTTTTCCCGCAAAGGGAAAATTTTCCCAAGGTCCCCACCGACTGCACGGACCTCTGTTCGATGTGGACACGTGGTGCCTTCCGATTGGTCATGGAGATGCGGTCCAACTTTTAACCTTTGCACTTTTATGGTTTTGGTAAAAACCCAAAATCCTTCCGAACCCCCAACTCCTGCCGCCGATCGGGACACATGATGCATTATGATTGGTGTGGGGCCTTAACAAAATTTTCTCCATTCTCCTTTCGGGCTCGCGGGTGAACTTTATACCTTTGATTTTTTTAGCCAAAAGGATAAGTGTTGAATTTATCTCGTGCCTATGTCAACTCACCAAATTTCCTTAGCAAAAATGCTTCCCCCACTCCACCGGCCCAAGGTTTCCTGGCATCATTTCCTCCTTACCTACGTGGGCCCGCCCAAAAAAAAAATTTCACTGCTAACTCCACCGAGTCTTAACTCAAAAAATACAAGGAGTTATGATGACTTCTTTACCTTTCTAAAAACGGGAAGAAAAATCCTATCTGATGAAGCCATTTCCAAAATATTTTGAGTTCTTTCAATGTGTGAAAATTGAATTTGAATCACAAGGAAGGAAAGAATGAAGGTAAGTTAGCCAAAATAAGCAGGGGCTCATTTTGGATAACAGTGGCCTACAATGACAATTACCTCATATGACTCTTTCCAAAGAGTCTAGGGGGCCAAGCCTTAGAATGGTGCACTCTCTTACCTCGTGGGTCTATATTCACATGGCCTAAACTCGGCAGAAAGGTTTGTATGACACTTCTTGCACAACATAGAAAGTGACATGACCATGGCGTACTTGTATGGCACTAAACAACATCAAAACAAGACATTCACTAGATTCCTGTAAAGATGGAGAGGTATAGCCGGTCATTTCCTTGCACATTCCCTAAAAATAGATGGTGAGTATCTTTGTGCCCAATCTCAACCTGACATCACTTTTCATCTCAGAAATGCATTGTGTTTGCACCTTTCAAGAGGATATTGAAAATGGAATTTAAATAGAGAAATCCCTTATTGTGAAAGGAACCATAAAATCACACTCTAAGGATAACTAAAACACAAAACCTATGGAAAAGCTGAAAATATTCAACAAAAACAAGAGCGTGGTGGGAGACAAAATCATAGATTCCAAACACATACAAACAGTTCAAACTGGTCAACCTTTTAAACTGACCAAAGGACCTATTCAACCACCACCTAAATGTAGAATGTTCAATCCTATCAATGATCCTTTGTCAACCATATTGAAGAAATTAGATGGAGCTCACATGGTGACTTATACGATGACACAAACCTTTGATGACAATGCTCCAAAACCATCACGGCACAAAGAGCATGACTATTGTGAATTACATCGTGTCAAGGGACACAAAAAGATAAATGTCTCGTGACTTCATCACTATATCCAAGACCTGATTGACAATGGGGAGATAGAATTGGATACCCAAAAGAAAATCGGGACGTAAAATGAAAAGATGGGAATATTCAAGGAACCATTCCCTAAACAAGGTAAGTCAGATGAGAAAAAGTTGGATCAAGGAGAGTCATCCCATAGTTACAAAGTGGTGAATTATTTATATACCAAAAAGGATAATAATCATTATGATTCACTCATTAGATGTATCCACTCTCCTAGTGACCATGTGAACACCATTCAAATCAAGGGAAAGGATTATGTTGTGGTAACAAGGTGTGCTGCTTCATGATTCCTAAAACCTCTCTGTCGACCCTACAAGATGGTAGGTACAACCTCTTAGAACAACTCGAGAAGACATCTTCCAAGATTTCAATCTTAGATCTTCTCAAAATATCAAATGTACACAAGGACATCTTGTACAAAACTCTTCGTGGTTCGGGAGTGCCACTAGAAGTAGATCCTTTACATATTCAAGCCATGGTGGCCAACATTATACAAATTGATTATATGGCTTTTAATCACAGTGGAGATCCCTATTGAAGATCCAACACATAATCTCAAAGCTTATATATTGAGGTGTTTAATTACCCACCGAAATATAAAACAGTGCTTGTGGATAATGGATCGTGGCTAAATATATGCACATTGAAATTAATTAAGAAAATGGGACACAGAAGAAGATATTGAGTCCTACATCATTACCATAACCACTTATGACAACATGGAAAGGGAATCAACTGGCACAATAACATTACCCATGGAAGTAGGACCCACTTGTATTCAAATGAAGTTTCATGTCTTGGAATTAGAACTTCCATACAATATGCTTCTTGGACGATGATGGATTCATGCCATGCAGGTCATGCCATCAATGTTTCATCAATACATCAAACTGAAACATGAGGGACACACTATCATGATACAAGGGGATCCAAAGCACTTCGCTCATTACAGATCTCTCAATAGTTTTGCATGTAAGGGTGCCTATACATGTCCCTCTACTGATATAGTTGTTCCTCTTCAATCCAAAGCCATGGAGTCATGAGTAGATTTAGATTCCTAAGTTCTTGCACCCATGAGGCTTCTACATCAACTTATCCTTTTGATTCATGAGAGATGAAGGTTCTAGAATATGGTTTTGGGGAGTATAATGTGAAAAAATCTCTTTTGGTTTCAGATCTATCGTTGTTACCTAAAACTAGAGGTCTGACCCAAATATCATTTCGATGGCCCGAGAGATGAGTGAACTATTGGGTCATTTTTACCTAGAGGGTTACTCGCTAAAGAGAAATTGTTGGACCCACCTACGACTTGGGTCCCGGAAGATACTCAACTAACTTGCTACCAAATCCCTGAGTATGAAAAGTCTAGATGAATGATGTATTTGAGTAAGAGAACCAGTTCCTCTTTCATATTTCAAGATGGAAAGATACGACATCAGAATTTGACCCTATGGATCACACCCCAATGATCAAGATGCCACCTATTATGAGCATGAAGATAGCTTTGATTATTTAGACAAAGAACATGATTCCCACTATAGCTAATACGAGGATCTTACCTCCATGAACCTGTTCATGAATACCACTATCCTTACAATAACCCCTACTGAACCTAAAATTTACCTTTCTTACCCTTTCCTTGTCGAATGGGACCAAAAACATCATGTGCCACTAGATATATTTGAAAATGAAGAAGCCATTGCAGAATTCATGGGCATTTGAGATACAATTATGATTGGAGACCATAAGAATGGTTTCTACATTGAATTAGATACCTGCATGTAATTTCATGAGGAATTTGAGCTTTGTGGTCTGGAAAACTTGAGAAAAAGTGAGGGAAAAAGTTCCAATGAAAAGCCTCAGAAAAAAATTCCAACTCACACAATGAAGAACCTCTTTGAGGTGTTTCACGACAAATAAGTGAAAAAATCAATGGACAAGAAAAGTGACCACACCATGGGTGAAAATATCATAGAGATACCCTTGGAAGAAGATCTAAATATTTCTCCCGATCCTATGTGTATGGAGGATTTTTCAAAAATGTTAGTAGAAGAAACTATTGATGTGAATATTGGAACTAGAGATGATCCAAAGATAGTCAAACTGGGAGCTTCACTCTCAACATGGGAACAAAAACCTTCACTATGATTCTATGGGAGTTTTTAGATATATTTTTATGGTCCTATAGGGATATGTCGGGTTTGGATCCAACCTTAGTGGTGCATAACATAGTGGTCCATGCAGACACCAAGCCCATAAAAAAACTCGAGAAAAATGCATCCACGGGTGGCTCTTCTAGCTAAAGAAGAGATAGAAATATTACTTATCGAAGGTTTCATTTGACCTATTGATTACTCGAATGGATATCAAACATCATCTCCACACAAGAGAAACCTGGCATGATCGAATCTATATGGATTTTAGGGACATTAATAAGGCATGTCCAAAAGATGATTTCCCATTGCCCAATATCGATATGATTGTTGATTCAACTACAGGATATGAAATATTATCTCTTATCGATGGATTTTTAGTTTATAATCAGATCAAAATCACAAATGAGGATCAACACAAGATGAAATTCACAACACCTTGGGGAATTTTTGTTATCAGGTAATGCCCTTTGGCCTTAAAAATGCAAGAGCAACTTATCAAAGGGAAATGACCGTGATTTTCCATGATATGATTCATGACATCATGGAAGACTATGTGGATGATATCCTCAGGAAATCCAAGACAAGAGTAGATCACCTTGAGATTTTGTAGCATATCTTCAAACGCCTGCGAGAATACAAAGTCGATTGAATCCTAAGAAGTGTGTGTTTGGCATACTATCAAGAAAGTTGCTTGGATTCATTGTATCATGAAGAGGGATTGAGGTAGACCCAGCTAAAGTTACTACCATTACTGAAATGCCTCCTCCCAAAAACATCAAACAACTATGCAACTTGCAAGGAAAGATACAAGCCATCTCGCCGCTTCATTTCCCAACTTGCCGATAAGTGTCATTCATTCACTCATCTACTTAAAAAGGATGTTTCCTTTATTTGGGGACTAGAGAAACAACAATCCTTCTCCTTAAGATTTACTTAGCCAACCCCCCTGTTAGCATTCCTTCAACTCCGGTGAGCCACTCCTACTATATATTTCTACTACTCAATTTACTATTGGTGTGTTTCTCGCCCAATATGACCTCATCCATAAAGAAAAAGTTATGTACTATCTCATTCGTACTCTCATTTCTTATGAGCTCAACTACCCTCAGATTGAAAAATATTATTTGGTTGTAGTTTTTACCTTCCAAAAACTTTGTCATTACCTGTTGAACACTAAAACCAAGCTCATATCCAAAGTTGACCCACTTAAGTACTTGTTGTCAAAACCCACCCTTACAGGTAGAATGGCTAATTGGATCATTCTACTAAGTGAATTTGACATTGAGTATGTACATCAAAATTCAATAAAAGGATAAGTAATCACCGATCACCGCCAGAAGCACCGTTACCATGGAAAGAGCCTATAACTATGGATTTTCCTGATGCTTCATTACTATATATTGAGGAATCTGTCATGTGGCAAGTGCAATTTGATGGATATTTTAATTTTCATGGTTCAGAGAAGGTGTGGTATTAATTACTCCTTCAGGTGACCCTATACCTCAAGATTTTAGCCTTGGTTTTCCTTGTATAAATAATATTACGGAATATGAGGTGCTCATGGCTAGGATGAAGTCGGCAATAAAATGGGTTATCGATCATGTTAAGATTGTTGGTAATTCACAATTGATCATTAAGAAAGTTAACAATGAGTATAAAGTTAAGGATGAGAAACTAATCCCTAGAAAAAACTAGTGGAAACTTTGAAAGAGTATTTTGTCTGTCTCACATTCGAGCAAATTCCAACAAAGATAAAACAAATCTATAGATATAATGATTACCAAAGGGTCTATGATACGAATTCCACCAGAGAGAAATGACATGCCATTATTTGTTGAGAATCTACGCCAGCCTACATATGACATGCTAGAATCATGTTTGGCTTGTGAAGTAGTTGGTCCCTATTCCCCATGGTATGTGTACATATATGCCTATCTTAAACACAACACCTATCCTCCTAGCATTTCCTGTTTTGAAAAAAATTTCTTATCTACTAGATAGCTTGTTACACCCTCTTAGGAGATATGTTATTTCATCATGGATACGATGGGAATTTGTTACATTGTCTAGATGTAACAGAGTTAGTCCAAGCAACAAAGAGGTACATGAAGGGGTGTGCAATGCCCATATAAACAAAATGGTTCTAGATAAGAAATTGTTGAGAGTGGGATACTATTGGCCTACTATGGAAAAAAACTACTGCAACTATGTAAGGAAATGCATACTATGTCAAAAGTATGGAAATTTCATCCATGCGCCATCACAACAAGCATTCAATCACAACGCCATGACCATTCTCCAAATGAGGTATGGATTTAATAAGAAATCTCACCCCTACCTCATCTGATGGTCATACTCACATCATCATAGCTATGGAATATTTCACTAAGTGGGTGGAGGCTATTCCTTTGACTTATGTTATGGGAGCTTAGATTTCAAATTTTATCATGAATCATCTTATCTTCTGGTATGGCATTCCTATGGCCATAATTACTAAAAATGGAAAATAATTCAAGAAAAAGATAGTGAAGGACCTTTGTGATTAATTTCAGATAAAATTGAAATGATCTATGCCTTATTATCCATAAGGTAATGGGTAGGCTGAAGCCACTAACAAAACATTGGTTCACATCATGGAAAATATGGTGAGTAAGATAGGTCGCATTTGGCATTTACAAATTAACTTGACCCTCCGGGCTTATAGCACCACCATTCACACTCCTATGGGATCGAAACCCTATTCCCCATAATATTTGGAACCAAATCCATCATCCCATTGGAAATCAAGCTTCCTTCCTTGAGAATATCTCTTTGGGATTATCGGACAAGGATGAGGATTTTTGAGTGGCTAGACTGGCAGAATTAGAAATCCTATTTGAAAAGTGTATCCATGCCCTTAACCATCTCAAAGTGTATCATAATAGAGTTTCCAAAAATTACAACAAAAGGATCATCCTCGTCGGTTTGAGGTCGAGATTTGGCCATGAAGGAAAATTAGTTCAACACCGGGTAGAAAAGAGAGAAGAAAGGTAGGTTTGAACCGTATTGGTTAGGACCCTACGTCATTGTGGCCAAATGTGGTACGGGAGTATACAAACTTGCCCATCCCAATGGTGATGAGCTCTGAAAACCTATGAATGTCATTCACCTTAAGTGGTTCTATGCTTAAACATGGCACAAAAATAAGAAAAAGTAAACCAAAAACATGGTAAAAATGGTAAAAGTATAAAAATTTAAAATAAGAGAAAAAGAAAAAGAGAAAATAGGTCAACCATATGTGAAAACCACACAATTGTGGCACATTGGATATGTCCCTTGGTGAAAACTGGTTTCCGGTGCCTTGGGAGGATTCATTTTTCACAATCATCTTTTATCTGGAGGGTACTTTTACTGAGCCTAGGGATATTTCCATTCCTACATCTGAGATTCCCTATGAACCTATCCTGTTAAGCCTTGATCCGGATTTTTCTCCTCTTGTTAATCTATGAAGGGATGATCTTTTTATATCCCGCATTTAATATTGGGGGCACTTCTGCAAATTCACCTTCCTATTTGTAAGCACGTGTCGCATGCTCTTGTATATTCTCTTTCTAACACCGGTGAAATCCACATTTCTTGGTTACTTGTGCATAACTATGGAAAACCTTAGAAAATCAAAAAAAAAAAAATTGTTTCACAAAATCACAAAAAATTAATAAAACTTTAGAAAATCACAAAAATAATAGAAAATTATTTCACAACAACACCACAAAAATAGAAGAAAAGTGCTTCACAAAACAATCTTAGAAAAACATAACTTTAGTTTACTTACTTTATCTTGTTTCGGCTTTGTTTGTGTACATTATTTTCCTATATAGTTGTTACTTGTTTGTACATTTTTATAGTTTGTTTCTTAGACATAATTTGATAAGATTCATCTTTTATTTCTTAGATTAGATTCATTCTTACATGTACACATGAAGTGTGTTTTTTCATTCTTGAAAATAATTGTATGTTTTTTTTAATTGGTGTTGGTTAGCACTATATATGTGATTAGGTTTTTTAGCATTTCTTTATGTTTGCTTGTTGCATGAACATTGTTTTGTTATCATATCATCATATTTCCATCAATATCATCGCATCTAACATCATCTATACATCATATAAATAAAAAGCTAAGTATATATCATACATGAATGCTAAGCTAATAATCACATATCGTATCATCAAATGGGGGCAAGAGGGATTGCAAATATCAAAATCTATCCCCCCACACCAATATCATCGTGTCATCCCATCCACTAATCTATATCATTATATGTACAATAAAATTGATATTATCTATGGATCTATCATTTCAAAATAAAACACATGTGGTACAAACATCTCAACTATCATCATGATACATACAAAGTGTGAAATCAAATCATATAACATCATGACACATCCATAATCCATGCAATCAATCATCAAAAACAATAAATTCCATCATCTCATAACAATGGTGCCACATCAAAATGTCCATATATACAAGTATAAAATGTTTGTCTCACAAAAGATATACATCATCGATAAAAAATGGGCCATCAAAGGGCACAACTCATAAAAATTCCTTCATCAGAGGCATACATCAAAAATGTTATACATCGATCAAAAGAATAAAGCCTTCATCAGAGGCGTGCATCAAAAAACTGGTACATCATATACATTTGTCAAGTATAACACCTTCATAAGAGGTCTGTATATCATGATACAAGTACAATCAAAGAATACAATGAGAGTCAGGGCTGACTAGAACCCTCAGAGGGAGTGGCTAGTCTGCGTAATGGAGTCAGACCCATAACCTATGTCCCATGTGGTCCTATAGGCTACCCTTATGGATTCTCCACTAATACCTATGGCCTCTCTAATCTTGTTGATCCACTTGAGTGTTGGTTATAGGTAGGTACCCACCGACTAGCTAGAGCCGCCTCATAATAGAGTGATTGATAATACGAGGCTCTACCCTCCACTGTAGCCAAGTCTTGATGAGTGTGGGATGTCACCATTGTCCCATCTCGTATGTTGAAATGATGCTACATTTTCTTCTAGCCATGCAAACTCGACCGACCCACTTCTTAATCTACATGAAGCCGATCTCTCTCAACAATCACTAGTTGTAATCGGGCCTAGGTCTACCTGTAGTAGGATCATCACATAAGCCATCTAAGTGGCCATTTGGCGTATCTACTAAAAATGTGCAGAACCATCTCCCCCTGGTAGGCCTAGGCTCTAGCTTGGTCCCACTCTACTATCATGGCTAGAATACAAGATTGGACATGATCTCTCTCTAGTGTCATTTACCACACCTATTACCTGTAAGGCAACTAACTATGCCTCGGCATCTCCACCATGAGCACGGGCTAATCTCATAGGCACCTCAAGATCTTGTCCCTATACCTAGCCCTATACCTATCCATGGGATTTTCCTTGATCCTATAATCTAGGCCTCGAACCCTATGTATGACTCTATGCCTCTACCTATCCCTATCTAGGTGCCTATTGCCTCTATCTAGGATCCTATACTAGACCCTTCCCATCGTGTCGCTACCCATCAAAAGGATGATTAGAATTACCTACAACCATAACATCATCACTACTGTCTAAGATCTCGGGTGGTGCTCAAATACCTTCTCCCATGCCTCATCCGATATAGTCAAGCTCCGCAGCAAAATGGTCGCATACCAAGCCATGTAATCTGGTGTGGTGCCTAGGTCTCTAACCTATCAGCCTAGGGTCCCAAACCTATGATACCACATGTAAAAAGCTAGCCTTGGCTTAGGCTACCTGTATTCACGGCCCCATGGTCCACCTCTCTACATCCCGATGAGCATACCACATATCAGCCGAGGGATGCCCCGAACTCGCCCATCTATCACTAACATCACCTATCATGTATATCTCAAGTAATATAGTTACGACTACCGAGAAGAAATTTCTCTACCACATAGACACTAAGATCCACTCCATACTCGGGCCATTATATGTGTGTCTCAGACGGCCTCCATATGATGTCTCTATCCAAAGAACTTTCAAAACTCTCAACGGTAGTAGTAAATGCTACCTAAATTCCCTCATACATCTTCCCCATGGAGACCCATGCCATGAATGTCGATCCTCTTGTTCTCGGGTGTGTAACGTACCTATAAGGCTTTCGATTACTATATAGTCACATGACCACATTTGTAATAGAGATGCCGCCCCACTGTCTTCTAATGGTGGTAGGTGATTAGGTGCAAGCCATAGTATAAATGTGTCGCATGCACCGGCTCTACCAAAGATCACTCACCACTAAACACTCCATGTACTAATGTAATCATCCCCATCAAAATGATGTCCCTATCTTATCAATGAGTAAGAAACCATTGATAAGAGCCATCAAGTAAAGTAGTCCCAGTGAAGATTCGGGTCAGCTATGCAATCGTGAAAGGACACTGTCATACCATCATGGGGTATCTCCTCGCAGCCAAATAGGTCACTAATCATTGTAGTAATCTGACCAAAATTTCTCGTATACTCAATCATCGAGCCTATAATAGGAACACACAAAATCTGCCACATGTCCTCTAGTGTGATGGTCATCTCTCCTATAGGGAGCCTAAAACACTGGCTCTCACTATGCCACCGCTCAATCAAAGTGGTCAATAGGCCATGGTCTAAGGTAATAGAAGGCATCCACGCTACATAGCCTAGGCCAACTGCCTCTAATAGAATCACCATCATGTGATGGTCACATTGGCACATGCTCCCCTCCATCTCTAATATGTAACTATTTTTCTCTCATGTCTGTAACTCTAGAAACCATCTCTTTAAAAAATGGCATATGTTAGACAGTAACAATTTCTTCTAAGTTCTTCTATTATTCTTCTATCCTCCTCTAAATTTTCTTCTTTTCTAAGTTCCATTTTGTTAGCATTTTTCCCTCTCATTCCTTTCTTCTAGGTGTCTCTACACCCTATTGGGCATGTGCACCCCCTTTTAGCATTCGTTCATGTGTGCATCTACGTCAGGGTGCTTGCACCTTGTTTTTATTTCCTACGCATGTGTGTAGGAGTCTAATGTGTGTGTATGCCAAGGTTTTGATGCTTGCGCATGTGCTTTGTGTATGTGCATGGATGCGTATACAAATTTTTGGGGTGTATTTACTTGAACACACACGTGTCTAGTGTCTACACGTGCATGCATGTGCTTCAGAGTACATATGCCACCATAGGGGCATCTGTGCCTCCGCGTATGCATGCTCGCGCTATACCCTACTTCTAGGCTAATTATTAAAGCATTAACCATGACATTGAATGAAAAATTGACGAATTAGGTCAAGATACTCATAAAGAAGCCATCATCTACATTCTAGGTGTACTCCTGAATGTGATCGACGCATCTCCTATGGGCTCATCCTCTCACCATCGTCCTCGTCACTATCAGGGGTCTTACGATACAATTATGGTAGCGGTTGGTAAGAAATGAATTGGTCACGATGATTTACCCCCTTGGGTGGGGTATATTAAACCATTTTCACTAGCTGTGATGCCTAAAAGCATTTTTTAACCACCATTGTTGCTCTAAATTTTCTTCTACTCGTTGTTAATAATTATTTTATTTAAATAATTATTTTTCTTTCATTTTTCATCGGGCTAGGGAATTCTTTACCATCTGGTACCCCTTTCTTCTCCCTAGGGCATTTATTTTATGTCCGAGATATTATTGTGGATTCTTCTACTTTCTTCTATGCATCCACGCCCATCCAAAAATTTTAAAAACAAAAATATATATATATATATATATATATATATATATATATATATATATACCCACCAAAATCCAAAAACTTTCAAAAATTCTCCAAAAATCCTAAAAATTGTAAAACTCACAAAACTAGGTAAACTAGCTCATAGCGGTGAAACTTGTGTCTTGTGCATGGTATTCTTTCCAATATTTCTAGAAATTTCACATCTTCATAAATCAAATGACTCATGGATCATCAAATTTACAATCATCTATAAAGCTAGCTTGCTTGCTTCGTTAGTACTCTGGGGCACATATAGTTTCCTGGTACTATTTCGTAGCGCACTATGCTTTCTCATTGGACCCAGTGTCCTTCATCATCTTCCCTTGCATGTATCCTTGCTTAGGGAATCATTTTAAGCCTTTTCATAAATCATGAATATTTGGGCATCTTTAGCTTAATAGCAAAACATTTGTACAACCATCTTTACCGTTGTTGGTTGGAATATGTGTTCATACTTATTTTCCCTATTAATTGAGCTTGTTACCTTCTCATATTGCATTTATTTTTGTATGTTGCATTGATTGGGTGATTCAGCAATGGATAATTGTTTGTAGTATGTATTTTAATTTCATCCTAATTTTTTCGTATGCTTATATTTTTACTAAGGACTGATAACATAGATCTTTGGCAATATGATGACGATAAAGTTGTTTCAATACACTTTGGATGAAAAATTGATTTTTTCTTCACGCCTTTATTCCTTCTCTACATCATTCTCCTATCAACACTATTCTTCTTATTCACTTGGGACATCCTTCTCCTACCCATTATTCTATTCTCTTTCTCTCACCTTTTCAATTGTCGATCACCTTCTCTTATCATCCCATCAACACTTGAGGGGGCATCTCTCACTTCTAATAATTTTTCTTCTACACTTTCAAAATTTATCTCTCTACTATCTTTGAAGTGGCGTCACTTACACCACCCCAAAGAGGGGCAAATGTAGACACCTATAATTTAACCCAAGAAATTTAAATACTTAAATTGTGCTAATTATCCTCTTTCCCGCAAATTGATGACATATCGTCAATATGACACACTTCCTCTTCTATCACCGTTAATTAGCTACATTATGCTAGTTAATTAATTCTTCTAGCCAACAATTATGCCAATTAATGACATTCTCGTTAATTAACCCCCTTTCTATGTAGATGAATTAATTATTTCTAATTAATCAACCCCTTTCTATCTAGATTAATTAATTATTCTTAATTAATTAGTTCTTTCTTCTTTTTAAGCAATAAATCATCACTTATTTGATTAAATCCCTCTCATAGTCTAAATCATGCAATTTTTTCCTCTAAAAGTCTTTTATAAGCTTGCACACCTATTAATTTATCACTTTGGTTAATTAATAAAGCTCCTCAAACCCCATGGGTCCTTAAAGGACAAACTATAATCTCTTAAGGATGACTCAACCCTTTATAAACATCCCTTATCCACAACTAACCCAACCTCTCGATGCAACCTAGAATTTACCGGATAATACCCTAGATGCGCTCACACATCACTTAGCCTAGACCGAGAGCTCACCTAAAGCACGAAAAGATACTGGGTCCCTCTTTAGGGTTATTGTAGTAGGATGTCAGCGTGATGAAGGAAGAAACATATAGATTCATAACTAATCCATCATCCTATAATGCATGCCATATTCAAATTTATGAAAGAACAAGCTTAAACAATAATCATGATTGAATCAAGAACATGCACTATTCAATTACACACAAAGTAATGAAACTTGTTTGGCCAATATCTTTTATCTATTAATAAACACGAGAATCTCCTTACAATAATGTCAATCTATACCAATGTGTGCATGGATCGATACATGATAATTTTGTCATATGCATATATCTCTATACCTCCATACATCCATCTCTCCACCACATATATATTACTACTATGTCATTCTTATCATATATATTATTTAGGGTGGGACTTTCCTTCACTACTTCTCTATTCTAGAAATAGGTTGCATGCTATTAATATCCATGCGTCATTTACAAGCATAGCCACACATGCAAGTGTGCTATTTATAGACCTATTATAGTTAATCAAGTGAAAATATTATTCTTAGATTGTGTCCATGCAAAATTCTTCGATCCGATCCTCCAAAGATAGATGATGCGTGGTGCACATATCTACATCATTGGTGTGTTCCGCATCCCATCTTCTAAAAATAAGTCTTCATGCTCAAAATCAGCTAAGTATTGAATGTTGAACTTTCCCTCTGCGTGAGGGTTCTTCCTATTCCTCCACACCCTTGATCCTAGCCTTCTCTCTCGCGCAGACTTCTTGTGTGATCTATAACTAGAATTCTCTCGATCAACATTACCCCACACTAATCTCATTGTTTTCTTGACAATGGATATCTCCCAAAATTGAAGTAAAGAATAGAAGAATGGAAAGAATAAGAATGAAATAATGTAGATAAATAAAGAAGTTTTATGAGGCTATGAGGTAGCCTCTTCTGTATCAGTTTGAAGTATTAACTCTAGATACTCCTTTATTTCGGCCTCCAAGGCTTGCCATTCAGTGAGTGCTTGTTCTGCTTTTTTCTGGAATGTCCATAGCAATGGAATCCAATTCATCCCTCGTAATCTCCCCTTTTTCATTTTGTAGAACCAACACAACACTAGACATTGAGGTCATTCTTCCTTCTAGAAGATCCATCTTCTATGCAATTAGCTTCCCAAGCTCTTCTAGCTGAGTCTTGTGCGGCTCTTGTGTGCTGCTGTGGCCTCGCACTTGTTTAACCATTGAAAATATTTTTGTGTAGCCCAATGTCTCATCCTTAATTTCTTTTTGGACCTCATTGTTTTCTTCTAGGGTCTTTATGCTGATAAGTGCCTCTAGAGCTAAGCATATGTTCAAATCTTGGTCTTCTTTCTTCAATACTTCTTGTAGTGCTTGCAACAACCCCTCATAGGATGCAATATTTCACATCACTGAGGCTTTATCTCATTCTGCCTCTTTCTCTAAATTCCTTGGTGCTGTCATGCATAGAGGTTCATCTTCAAGCACTAGGTCCACCAACTTTCCTACATAATGTATCACTAAGGGAAATGTTTGTGGTACCTTGGTCTCCAAGTGTGGCTTAGATTTTATGACATTATCCCTAATCTCCTCAACGAATCTGATAAATACTTCATTCTTCTTATGCACAAAGTCCATCTCTTGTGTTATCCATGCTATCTCCGCATCCTTTATCTTTATCTCCTCTCGCAATGCTCTGATTGTTGCATATTTATCCATGTTTCTTCTAGTAACTTCAAGAAACCTTCACCAATATGTTGTTGACCTGATCATATGACATGACAATAGGCTTTATCATCATATGTCTAGCTTTGGGTGCCTTCTTCAGCCATCTTGAAATGCATGACTCTTCGCATACATCAAATTCAGGATCATCCATGTGGGTATGCATTGACCATGATAGTTGATTTTGAGTGCACATAGTCACCATATCCTCATCCATTAACCCCTAGCTAAATAAATCCTTCTACGCTATTGTGCTCTAAAAGTGGCGCAAATAATTTTACCTACATCTTACGCATACCCCATGGCTAGTGGATTTTTCTCTCCACTCATCCTCTTTGGTCTAGGACCCTTGGGAATTATATCTTTAAGGTTAGGATCCTGTCCCATTACATCTTGAGTAGTCTCATGTGCGGATCCGATGGTTTCATTTTATTTTTCTTCTCCATCCTTCATCTCTTTATCATTTTTCTCTTCCTCATTCTATGGCTCGTCTTTTTGTTTGAGCGGGGTCGGAGATGCATACTCACTCTCCCTTGATTCCTCCACTTCTTTATCTAACTTCAAATTTATTCTCTTTTTTGGCTCAACAGTCTCCTTGTGTGGAGAGAGACGAGGTGATTTACATACCGTTTATGGGGTTCCAATTTGATTCCCTATACATCTGAAAACTTTCTTAAACATATTCTCCCCCTGTTTAACCTTCGTATCTTCCTCTTCACCTTGTCCTTGAGGTAGAGTGGCCACATGCTATAACTCTTCTCTATCGTAAGGTTGCTTTTAATGAGCTCCAAGCCTCCCCTATCTTCACACTCCTCTTCTTCACCCTCTACTTCAACAACTTCTATGGGCCTTTGCACCGGTATGTTTTTCATTCTTTGCTTTCCCTTCGGTGGCCCTGGGAGTGTGTATTCATTCTCCATATACTTATTGTTCTCCATCTTGGGCTTCAGCTAAAGATACACTATTACTGCCCCTACATCTACTACAACTAGACTTATTAGCTTAGTATTTAACACCTCTAAAATTATCCTCTTGGTATAGGAACTTATTCTAGGATACACATACTTATACCTCAACGTTTGGTAGTCGCAGTCTACCTTATCTGCATTGAATACTAGTTGATGTATGTCTATGAATTTGTGAATAGATGCTTAGAAATACCTTGTAGTGAATGCGTAAGGAAATTTACACCAAGGGCTCTAGACTCCATCTCTCATTGGGAAATGTGTGATGTAGAAATGTTGATATACAACAAACTAGAACTTGTTTCCCTACTACTAATGGTAGGTCCTTTGGGATGCACCACTCTTCTCCAAATGTTGTGCAGAGCTTGTCATACCATTTCTCCACCCTTTTCTTGACGTCATCTGTCATGGCCCCTTTACATAGGTACTTGCTTGAACCTTTCAGCTAGTGACTTATTCTCCATGGGGTATTCCCATACCTTTTCCTTCACCCATCTGGTACTCCAATTTCCATGAATACTAGTGATAGTAGAACAACCCCAAAGCTGATCTTCCCTCCTATGCACACTTCCTCGACTATTTGTTCTAAAATGTATCCTGTAATATTATAGATTTCTCCTTCTAACATCTTACGCACAATGTGTAACCACATAGTATTTACTTGTGACCACCACTCCTAATCATTCAACTTTATAACAAGGTGTGCTATCTTTGCACAACCAGAAAATTATTCAATTTGTCTATATCCATACCACGTAGACCCTTTAAGTACCCTAACTCTTGTCTGGTCTTTAAGATCATGACTTTATATGTTAAATCATTATTTATATCCTCTCTTGTGGCCTTCAAACCTGTAACTAATGAGATAAGCATAGATGAGATTCTAACTCTACATCTTGTAAAGTAGAAGAAGTCCTCATGCACTTTTCTCATGAGCCACTAATATAATGGCTCATACTTCCCAAAATATGAAAGCTCATATAATTGGTAGACCCTAATTCTCTTTAGAAGCTTCTCGCCTACATCATCATAAACCAGAATGTCATCTACTATACAATTTTTTGTCCTCGTAGTGAGTAGGGAATGAGATGCTTCTTGTTCTCTAAGGTCATGTGATTGTATTCACTTACTTTTCTCTTTCTGATGGGTGAATCCCATTCTTGGCCAATGATGATGCCTTTTGGATATTGCATTTATGAAAAATCACTTTCGGGTGCCATCTCTTCCTCCTTGATGACCACCTTCTTCTTTCCTTTTTCTACTTGTAGCTGCCTTCTTGGGTGCCATTTTTACCTTGCAATCATCTCCTCTTTAACTCTACAACTTGTGAATCAAACCCTAGCTTGATTCAATCGTGCCCTAGGTGGAAACTTTGTTCCCTAACTCCTCTCTGTCTCCTTGCTTTGCTCAAACCCTTCACCACTAGGGATGTAAGCTTCTTTTTGCATAGATCTATTTGTCACACTTGGTTTCACACCCTTCACACCTTAACCCAATCACTTAGCTCTTTCAGCAGTTAGCTCTTTTCTCAAAATATCTTAGTTGCAATAGTAAAAATGAATGTGCATACCATCATTATATAATTTTTCAAATTTTGATGCATTTATTACTCCTTCACCTACCAAATATACTCTCATTCATTAACCAAATTAATTTATTCTACGTGATACATCTTTGTTCTTGCGCTATAACCTTCTAGTGTGCCTTCCTACCATATGGTCACAAAATTCTCTTCAGCGCACACCCTTGTGCCCAAGTACCTCATCATTGTACCTTCGCATGGTAGTTATCATGGCCTCTCGCTACCTCACGTTATAATGTTCTTTCATTCATCTCCATCCTTAGTCACTTTTGAGAAGCAATCTTCTTTTGACTTACAAAGACACCCATAGTAGCTTATTCATTTCAGATTTCAATTCCCATAATCTTTTACTTGGATAAATACAACCACCCCGCACTAAAGGGATGTGCAGGTCCTCAGTGCATAAACATTCTTCACATAGTAATTAGCCTCATGTGCACAAGCATGCTTATTACACAAGAACAACTAAATTGACAAAGCATAGTGATAGATGAAGGAAATACATTAAGGAAATATAGAATGAAAACCTATTCTAAATGGAAATACTTCCTTATTACAAACACCAAGAAGACTTATTTATAGTAGGGCTTCACCTACTCCCATTAAATTAACTCGGGTAGATGTGTTCCATCAAGTGCTTCTAACTAGAAAGCACTGATTCAAGTATGGAAGTGATGACGTACGGCTCCAAAAAAATGTACCTTAAGTTTTCCTAGAAAGCACAAGGATTTAGAGTCATAAAGAAGTACCATTTGTCCAATCTCAAACTTCTTGTCCGTTATGTTTCGTTATGCCATGCCTTCTTTCTAGGATTTTCCTACTTCTAAATCCATCGTGCTATGGATTATCACTCATCCAGTTGAATCATCTTCTCGATACACTCTTCTAAATCCTGCTCATCAACTATACCTCCAACGCGTGTAATATGCAAAGAAGGTAATATAAATTCTATAGGGAGAACATATTTTGCGCCAAACACCAACTGAAATGGTGTGGCTTTGTTCAATATCTTGTAAGTTGTTCTATATGCCCAAAGAACAACTAACACTTTGTCATCCCAATCCTTTCTTCCAACATCACAATTTTTGTCAAATTCTAGCTCAAAATCTTGTTGAAAGCCTCAATAGTTCCATTTTCTTGAGGATGGTAGGGTGTAGTTTTATGGTGTGCAACCACTAACTCATCTAATAGGATCCCGATTGTCTCATTCAAAAAGTGTGTATCCCTATCACTTGTCAAGCGTAAAGGACATCCATATCTTGTAAGAACATTCTCCCATAGAAACCTAGTTATTATAGATGTTGTATGAGTCCTTCGTAGGTTCTTCTTTCCCACCATGTGAGATAAACTGTAAGTAATAATATAGTGTGTTCCGGTCCTATGTGCGAAATTTTGGCAAAATAGGTCGTCGACAAAGTCAATGGCTCATTTCTCAAATGGTTTGGCACTAGTCATTGGTCTCAAAGGAATCTCATATCTTTTCTCTGGTTTTCCTAGGTGATGACAATGATCACACGCCTTACAATATTCTTTACAGTCTTTATACAATTTCTCCCACCATAATCCAGTAAGTAGGATCTTCTGGGAAGTCACATCACCTACATAATGGCCTCCTGCAATACCACCATGGGATTCTTCCATAATATCCTTGCACTCATGCTGTAATACCAAACATCATAATAATTCATCTCACAGAACTTGTAGAGTCGTCGCCATTGATTAACATAAATGGTTCTCGCACGTATAACAAGCTATTTATTTTCTAATGCCTTCATTCCTTCTGGTGCCACACTAGTCTCGTAGAAAGACAATAATATCTTCTAATTCTAATGGCATGCATTGTAACCTACATAACTATGCATCGATATGGTTTCTTCAATTATCTATGCTTCCTCTGCTGAGTTGATTCTAGATAAATGGTTTGGTATATAGTTACTTTTCCTGGCTTCACCAAAATAGTGAAGTAAAACTATTGAAATAGGAGTACCCATCTACATATGTGTCCCCGTAAGATGGGCTTGTTTACCAGCTTACTTCAATGCCATGTGATCTATATAAAACACAAATGGTGTTGCTAACAAGTATTGTCAAAACTTGTGCAATGCATAGATCATTGACAAAGCTTCACGCTCTGTAGTTGTATAATTTTGTTTAGTAGGAGTCAGCTTCCTACTAGCAACAAAAATTGGATGATCGACAATACATTATCTAGGTTGAGCTAACACTGCACCAATGGCCATGCCTGAGGCATCCACATGCACATGAAATGGTTTATCCCATGAGGGAAAGCGTAGAATGGGTGTGGTAGTAAGTTTATCCTTTAGTATCTCAAACGTGTGCTACTGCAGTTCTCCCCAATAAAATGTATCTTTCCCATTAAGTATATCTTCTAAGGGTGCAAAAACTTTGGCATACCCTTTGATGAATTTTCTTTAATATCTGTATGACCTAAAAATCTATGCACCTTTCTTTGACTCGTAGGTTCTTCTACACCTAGAATGACTACAACCTTAGTTGATCAACCAACAAACCTTCAATTCTGATTATATGTCCTAACATTATTCCAAATGGTGTAGCAAATATACACTTTTGATGTTCAATGAGATACTTAATTGTTTATACCATTTAAACATTAAGCACAAATTTTCACAATGATCTTTCAAAAGCCCATATATTGTCCAATCATCTAGGTAGACCTATAAGAAGTTGAGAATAAAATCTTTGAATGCCTAAAAACTATGTCTAAGAATACAATAGGTGCGTTTTTCAATCCAAAAGGCATCACAAGATAGGAAAAACTTCCTCATTCAAAAGTAGTAAAAGTTGTATTTTTTTTATTCTCCTGAGCAATCCTAACCTAATGATACCCGAAAAACCCATCTATGAAAGAATATATTTTGTGCCCTGTCGGTCCTTCCAATATTTCCTTAGTGAATGGTGTAGGGAATGGATCTATGACACATGCATCATTCGGATCCTTGTAGTCCACACATATTATAAATTTTCCATCCTTCTTGATACTCGATCACCATTGGGCTAACCCATTCGGCTCATCAAGGGGCTTGATAATTCCAAATTTCAACATTTTATCAATTTCTTCTTTTACCTTTTCACACAAATGGGGGTCATTCTCAGTAAGGTCATTTCCTAACGGTTGTGCATTGTCCTTAAGCTTTATCCTCATTTCCCCAAGTAATTTATGCACGCATTTAAGTTTATGATACCCTTGAGGGAATAAGTCCTGATAATCCCTGAGTAAATCAATGATATTTTCTACCTCCGAGTCTAACCAAGAATCTCCAATTATGGCCTCCTTAGGATCATCCTCCAAACCTATATTCACCTTCTTTGTCTTTATGGGTTTGTGATAGGCACGTGTATCCTTATCTACACTATCCAAGACCTCACGCACCCCCGTGAATCTTCAATATCTAGGTTCTCAAATTCCTCATAATCCACGATGTAAACCATCTTTCCTTTCTCTTTCTCAAGGAAAGCGTGTTCCGAAGAGTAAGGAGTACGTTTCTTATTCCCTTTTAACATGTGCTCTGGACTCTACCTCACCAAATAATTCCTAAATATTCTCTTCTACTTTTTCACTATCTCCCATAGTTAAGTGCTTGACAATTTTAACGAATCTTCGATTAGAGGTTGGGAATAAAAGTAGTCAAAGGTCCTGGATCATTCTTGTAATCAATTTTTTCTAGTTCCCAGTATCTTGATATAGTCCTTTGTATACATACCTGCATGTGCACATACTTGTAGAGTAGAGTACAATATATGCACCCGTGAGTGAAGGTGGCAATGCTTCTTATCCTATTGTCTAGAGTCTATAACACTGCTGAATGTGATGCTGAATAGGATGTTTACCATGATAAGTGCAGATCTACATAGGTGCATTGTTCCTTACAAACCTAATAGATAAGGCGACTCCAATCTCTTCCCATTTTATAAGATTATCTCTGTGGACTACCCACCAGTGCGCTACTATCCCGCACAAGGTATATACTAACATATCTCTTCTTTTAATTTGATCTGTCCACTATGTTTCTATGGATTTCAAAAATATAGGAAGATCTTCTGCCACTATATACCAAGGTACTATGCTACCTATCTATCGAACCGAATGAAGTCCATTCTTGCATGCAACCATGATTTTTACCTCGTGCCCTACTAGTTAATATGTAGCATGAGCCCAATCGCAAAAATAAATACTCATAGTATCACTAATAGAATGATAATCCTCCCACTATAGGATGCATTCTTTTGATGGCTCATTGACCTTTGCATCCGAATAGAGCATACATAAATTCTCATTTAAGTCCTCCTCACTTAGAGGCTCAACTTATGGTTTAGAATTCTCATCTTTCAAAGGTATCGCAACCCTTTCCTCCTTATTATCAAAGCTTATATAACCCTTGTTGAATCTCAAGTCAACATTATTGGTAAAACACCAAGGGTGTCCAAGTAAGGCTAGAAAATTGTCCGTCGCAAGTGCTAATACCTCAAAATCCCCAGTGAACTTGGCCCCTTGTATGGTTACAGATGTATCCTTTAAAACTTTTATGGAAGTGGACTTAGTCTTGTTTACATATAAAAACACATTAGATGATGGATGCAATAGAGGCCTCCCCATTTGTACCCATGCATCTAATGTAAGCACACTTACTTCTACACTGTATCAATCAAAATATTTCTCAACAACCATCCATCTACAACAACATTTAGAGTAATTTATTTATCATAGTCAATGTTATCGGGGAAAAATTTACATATAGTATCTACCATCTGGTATCAATACTTACACGTGGAGTGTTCCCTTTTAATAAACTTACTAATAGTGGAATGATGTTCTCTTAGCGCAACATTTTGCATACTTCTCTTAGATCATCGATATCAGTTTGGACTATCTCTGATGCTTTCTTCTACTCCTTTAGGTACTGTATCTCACCCTAAAGATTCTTTAGCACTTCCATGGTATCCTGGTAAACTTCCTTCTGATGAGAAGGATCTGGGTACCTTGCATGCAAAACCTCCTCCTTGGTGATTGTAGGCTTCTAGTGCAATGCCTCTCTCATGCATGTGTCTTTAGATCGTGTAGTAATATTCACCATCAATACCTCAGTCCTTATGCTACCTTGGGCATCGACTGATATTCTACCACACATTGGATTCTATGCATATGTGCCTTTGTTTTCTTGCTTATGTTGCTTACTCATATGCTCATATAAGTCTGGGAACTCTTTATAGCTATGGTTCTTTCTACAGAAAGAACATGCAATATTATGAGGACATTCATGCCTATAGTTGTCAGGAGATATACATGTATAACATGTTCCACGAGAGAAATCACCTCTTCCTCCACCACGGCCTCATACTCCATATCCACCACGATATCCATGTCCTCTTCCATGAATTCCTTAAAAGCACCCCTCATTCTTGTCATAGTGCATTTGATTATGATCCTAATATTGGTGCTCATTTTTTCCTTTGGAATTATCTCATTACACTTGTCTTTCGTACCCAATGTTTATAACATCCTAGATCTGACCAATCAACTAAAAATATTTAGTATCATGGGTTGTGGACTAGAAAATTTTGCAAAAGTAGGATACATTCTTCCTTATCGTGCATTGTAACAAAGGATAGTGACTAACATCATGATTCAAATGACAGATCTCACAATCTAACAGTAATGAGCATACAGATCTGTAAGGGAAACTATCCTTGGTGTGAACTTCCACTTCACAATCTATACACCAAATTCGACACGTTTCATGCATTGAATTTTTTGATAGCTTCTAATCGCTTTGCCACAACTATAATTTGTGCCTCTAAGAATGGAATAATGTCGGTGTCAATGCTCCCAACAGCCTCAGACACAAATATGCTTCCAATGCTTTGCAGATGCGAGATCGGTGTATGTCTTATGTGACAATGCTCTTCTAAATGGTGTAATCAATCTGCCAACGAAGCATTGTGCATGCTGGCTTACATGAATATCATAAGATAACTTAGAAGTGTCTTAAAATTGGCATTATACTCATTTACACTCTCATTTGTTCCTTTATTGATATCCTTAAGTGCACTAATACTCTTCTTCTCAAACTCAAGGATATGGAACTCTTTCAAGAAAGCATCTTTCAATGTTGCATAAGCCACACAAGTTTGATCGTGGTCAAACTTCTTATACCATTTGTGTGCATGTCCCCGTAATGTAGTAGCAAATTGACTTTCCTTTTTCTCGAAGTTGTGATCCCTTTAGCGTGTCATAAGATATCACACATATGCACATGTTTAGAAGCATCATCTATACCTCTATATTCTAGGAGACGAAGAGACATCTCCATATAGATATTTTGTGGTTGTTGTGGACCTTGACCACCTAATCTAGAACCTCATGTGTTCCCTCTACCTCCAAAACCACCAGATCCATAGGAAATAGAACCACCTACACCTCCTGATCCTCCACTTGTAGCTAGAATAGGACATCTAGATGTACTCCGTTGTGCTCTGACAATAGTACTATATTTAACCCCTACAATCTGTGAGGTAGTTCCACTTCCAGAGGTGAATCTAACATTTTGTGCGCTCATGTTCTGTGCAGATGATGCACCTAAGAATGTTATTCCAAATATCATTGAAGTTGTTTTTCTTTCCATTGATGTACTTTCTCCCGACTTACTCATGCTCTCCTACTTCCCAAATTAGCTTGCTAGTTACTTGTTATACTAGATTCTAGAAAATGAAGTGAAAGGGCTAGGTCACCGAGAAGGATGAAGATGCACACTCGCAGCCCGGGTAGTCTTTATCGCACAATTCTATGTGAGGCCAAGGGGGATCTTTGCCATGTTTTCCAAGATGGGGAGTTCCGATGCTCGGTTCCATGTCTTCTACATGATTTGTAAATCCTTCACGAGCCATCTTTCTCCTCAATGCCCTACTTTCTACAATGGAATGTTGCTTCTCTATCTCCCTCTCACGTGCATCATTATACTTAAGATGCCTCTCCTCTCTCTTCCTCTTTACCACTAGGTCTACCATCTTTCACCAAACCTGTTCCTGCTCTCGCGTATGGTGAAGTGTAGTTAGCCATCAATTTACTCTCCAGGTTCAAAGTTACAATCAAGATCTTGATCCCCAGTGGAATACCTTGTAAATATGCTCCTCTTGGATACCACAAAAACTAGAATTCAGCTACCTCTAGGAAAGAGTACGTTGAAATTGAATATTCCAAAATATAACTATTTAGAACACCATGAAACCACGTATCCACAATGCGAGTCCAGATTAGATCAAAGCATCATAAAGGGCCTGAAATTATTCCTGTGTCTAGATAAGTGTGCGATACCTCTAATTCCATTGAGATGCATAAGCAGTAAGCCACTCATATAGTTCTACTAGAAAGATAGTGAAAAATCTCTCATATAGGCTATCATACAGATTCTGTTCTACCCAAGTGTGTGTGTTAAAATTAGATCCACTGCTGAACTGCCGTGCATATTCTTCCTCCAGATCATGTATCCACTCCTCAATACTTTCTAGAGTTAACTGATACGTCCTCATCATGAACTATCCTAAAAAAAAAACTAAAAAAGAGGTCCCAAAAATGAAACTAATGATGCAGCCTAGAATTTAAAGAGATAACACCCTAAATGCGTTAGCACATCACTCACCCTAGACTCGAGCACTCATTCGAAGCATGAAAAGGTATCACGTCCCTCCTTAGGGTTGTTGTAGTAGGATGTTAGTGTGATGAAGGAATAAACATATAGATTCATAAATAATCCATCATTCTACAATGCATGCCATATTCAGATTTATGAAAGAACAAGCTTAAACAATAATCATGATTGAATCAAGAACATGAACTACTCAATTACACACAGGAATGACACTTAGGTTTGGCCAATATCTTCCATCTATTAATAAACATAGAAGCTCCTTACATTAATGTCAATCTATACCAATGTGCACATGGATCTGATACAATAATTCAGTCATATGCATATATCTCTATACCTCCATACATCCATCTCTCCACCACACATATATTACTACTATGTGATTCTTATCATATATATATAGGGTGGGGACTTTCCCTTCACCACTTATCTATTCCAGAAATAGGCCGCATGATATTAATATCCACGTTGCATTTACATGCATAATCACACATGCAAGTGTGTTATCTATAGACCTCTTACAGTTAACTAAAGTGACAATCCTATTCTTAGCTCATCTCCATTCAAAATACATCAATATAATCCTCCAAAGATAGATAATGCATGGCACACACATCTCTACATTTTTGGTGTGTTCCATACACCATCTTCTAAAAATAGGTCTTCATGCTCAAAACCAGCTAAGTCTTGATTGTTGAACCTTCCCTCCATGCATAGGTTCTTCCTATCCCTCCACACCCTTGATCTGGCCTTCTCTCCTATGTGGACTTCTTATGTGATATCTAACAAGTATTCTCTAATCAATGCTCTCCATTTATCCCACATGAAGGGGGATGTAGAGATTCTTCTATCCATTGGGCTATACAAAGATCCCTCCTCCCACTTTCTATTTACACCTACATTCCTAAATGAGCATAAAACATACACTATAGCCATTTATCATCTTTGAGAGTTCTTCCATTAGAAGAGCTTGCCTTCTCCATTTCTTGTATTCATCCATCCAAGTTTTGAATTCATACAAAGATACATCAAATGGTCTTGTAGCCATGATTTGACAAGATTCCATTCTTATAAACCTTGGTATTTCAAGCACAACCAACTCTTTGATTGCTAGAGCTCTACCTAGGTTCAATCTCATCTTATTTTAACATTCAATAAGAGATAGAAGTTAATTTGTTTAGTATATTATCTTTAAATGTTCATTTCATGTTTAATGTAAAAATTTTGATAGGTTAGCTTTGTTTAAGATCTTAACATGATGATGTATAGGTTTAGGTCGAGTATTGTATTGAAGCTACTAGGTGTTAGTTTCAACTTTACTTGCATTTCTAACTATTTCATGCAAACACAAGGGAAATGGTGTTCACAAAAAAAAAAGTTAGGAGGAATGGATTTTGGATCTATAGACTCCGTAGGTGAAGGTGGTGAGGTAGGTAAATGGGGTGGAGAAGGTTTATCATCCTTAATGATTTCAACTCAGGCCTTCTTAGAAGGTGATTCAAAAAATCCAATACCACTTTGCAGATTTATGCTTATGGGTAGTGCAAGGAAGGACAATAGTGTGGCCTTGTTCATAGAAGCTAAAGCCAAAGCCCTTCCAAGCGTAGTGATGGAGGAAGGTGTGGGAAAAGTGGTGATTGGTGATATATTAGAGATCGAGATGAAAATGGTTGAGTTTTGGAAGGTGGCTCAAAGTAGTAGGTAGAAATTTTAAGTCTCCCATATGTTAGGTTGGTGCAAAGGTGGGTAGGACCATAGGGGAAAACTTCACCTATTCGGTGGTCATAGTGGGGATGTTGGTGAAGGTTCTGTTATCACCGAATCACAACACCCTCTGTTTATACAAGCGCATATACTTGAACTCACGGTGTGATTGGATAACATGGGTACTATCTCCAAGTTGTGGGACTTGCTACTTGAGATAGACCTCTAGAGAAAGCTGGTTCTTGCTCCTAAACTACCTGCCACAATCTACTCTAATGCAGGGTAAACTAACTATTCTAATCTAAATTTCCAAGGGACCAGGGAGAGAGAATGCATAAAATGAAAGCCTACACTAAAGTGGTGATACACCAGAAAAGGAAAATGTTGAACATCTATCAAAACTACTATGAACACAGCTCCAACCTTGCAATGAACATTTAAATGTGCAAAAATACCTGCAATGAAGAGAGGTAAGAAGAAAACAAGCAAAAAATGAGCAAGGATGGACAGATGCATCACAAAACACGTTTTTTGTGCTCCAGAAGTTTGCACAGAACATCATTTTAATGGTAAAAGGTAAAAAACACCATTACAGAGTAGGGGAGGAGGTTTAAACTCCATTTTCAACCCTGGGGAAGAAAATAAAGGAGAGCAGAGTAGAAAAGATGAACAACCACTTGAAAAATGAGCCAAATCTGGCTTTTTACAATGCAAGGGACGAGCCCAGGAGAGAGAAACATGTAAAAACATGGGAGCCATTCCTCATTAAATGAAGATGTATTAAAACAGCATGGGCATCCTTACAGACCCATGCCTTGGCATTTTTGGCCATGCTGGAGAAGAATGTGACCCATTTTGCATTAAAACTGGTTGTTGAAACGTCATTTCTGGCCATTACCACATGCCAGAGATGTTTCTTGATTTTCTCTAACCAAACTGAACCAAAATTAAAAATTTACCCTGGAATCATGTAGATAATTTCACCAGCTTTCCATTGATATAAAGAACGTGAAAATCTGAGCTTTGGATTGAAAGTTATGGTCATTTGAAGATTTAGGGCAAAAACAGGCCCAGAACGGATCGGTGGGAAAAAAGTTTGAATTTTTTACCCGTTTGGTCTTTGGAAAAAATTTCAAATTTTCCCGTGCTCCACCACTTGGATGACATGTGGCAAGATTCCATTTGGTGGCAGGGGCAGTGGGCTAAAACTCACCCTTTGGACTTTCGGCAAAACATTTTGCCAAAAATTCTAATTTTTTCCCCGCTCCGCTGGGTCGATGGTGAAGACACGTGGCAAGATTTGATTCGTTGGCGGGCCCGCGGGAAAAATTTTACCTTTGAAAACTTTGACCGAAACTTGGAAAATTTTCTAAGTCTTTCTCTTTCCCCTGCCACTTCCTGGGACACATTCTCCCGCATCGGCTGATTCGGGCTTCCCATCCTCGCCATGGCCTTTTCACCTTTTCGCGTCCCACGTGTCCCTCGCGTACTTTTGTCTCAGCTGTCCCAGATGAATATCTCTGAACTGCCTGAAATGGACTGTCTTTCGGCAAACCAGCCGATTCACGTCCCATGTGTACTTTTGTCCCGGCTGTCCCAAACCACACGAAACAAAAGACTTAGGTGATTTTCCTTGCTTTTGGCTGTTTCGGCTTTTTGCGCCCCGACGCGTCTCAACTGCCCCATGGATGCCTGGGACAAAAATGTCTCGACTTAGCTGATTTTCTTTGTTTTTTCGGCCCCAAGCTTGGTACGACAAACCTCAGTACGACCCGAACTGGTACGACCCAAACCCTTCAGACCCGAAATGCTTTAAAACAGTCCTGCAACCTTATTTTTCCATTTTTTCCATTTTTTCTAACTCGTTGGGATTTCTTCTTGGATGGGAGAGTTAGAAAAAGGCCGAGGGGACCCCGAAAAACATGATTTTGGGCCTCGAATCAATCTTACTTGCTCGGGACTGAAGAATTTGATGCATGTTATCAAAATTACCTTGAGGGGTGAATTTTGGATAACAATTTTGGCGACTCAGTGGGGTTATCTACCTGCCAGATGAAGAACGGCCAGCTCTGAAGCATCCATTGGGCATGGAGTCATGAGTTGTAGCCTGCAAACTGATCTGAACTTTGAAAACTTCCTCTCTGAGCCACTTGAAACCCACTGGAATGGACTGTGCAAGAGAAAAACTAGCACCACAAAAACTATGTACAAAACTGAAAATCATACATGCTCCAAATGGAACATGCAGAGTGTGCACAAGCACTTCTTTTACTGAAAGCAAACCTACCTACTCTATTCTAACTAGAAGCAAAGGTAAGCTAAACAAACCCTACAACTGGTTGTGCAAAATAGCTTCCTTTCTTCAAAATTGGCAACCGTGCAACTGATTTGGCATTAAACATGGCTGATTGGATGAATGGAAAATCAACAAGAAGCTGGTCTTCCACCCAAATCATCAAGGTATCAGTGAAGGAAAATTCAATACCTCTTTTAGTTGTTCTGCATTTGGATTGGAGAGGTATGACAGCTGATCCTTGGTTCCTTGTAGCTCATCTTCACGCTTAGAAGCAAGCATGACTGGTTGTCACTTCTCCTTTGGCTCCAATAAAGCCAAATACCTGATTGGGAAAGGTATGGTCCTTTGAGTATGCCCATTACCCTAATTTTCAACTCCAAGAATGGATTTCTCTTGTAGACCCTCATGAATGGATGGTGTGGAAGCGATGGTAGAACCTTTGTGCCCTTTCTCTTCCTCCAATGAAGGACATGAAAGATTAAAATATTCCAATCTTGGTTCCAAAGAGCTGCTATAAGATGCAGGCTGTTACAAATGGGTGCTCTCCTTCATGACAGTAGGCTCAGGTGTTTGGAATGTGGATGATGAAAGAGAGAATGGTGGGAACTCAACCGGTTCTTCTTCATCAAAACAGTCCTCCAAATCTGACAGATAAACTACCTCATTGTTGTCCTGCTGCAAATGCTCAACTTCCTCCATGGTCTCCTCTTGATCTGTAACTTGATCATCATGGTTTCTTTCATCCTCCAACATTGAGTTTGAGAGATCAAACTCTTCTTCAGCACTAGAACACGAGAGGGATGAAGTAGAAAGAAGAACTGAAGGTTCTCCTGTAGCCTACTTGTGTTCAAAGCCCTTGGATCTGCACTTTTCTTCTTCATAGCTAGAATGTGCTCCTCTTCTTTCACATTTGGAGCAGCTTCTCCCTCCTCTACTACTTGAAGGCAATCTTGCTCTTGATAGAACTCTTCTTCTAGCATGAAGTTTGTCAAGTCAAACTCTTCAATCTGCTGCTCTAGAGGACAAGTTGGGACTGCAAGATCTTCTTATGAGCTTTCTTCCTCTATAGCTGATTGTGCAACTTGAATTGAATCAGCATTCCCTTCAAAAAGAGTGCCAACATGGACACTACTTTTGAGCAAACTGATTGCTGATTTGATTCTTCTTTTTTCTCTTCTCTTGCTGCAACAAATTCAGTCCTAACCACCACCTGTTCTCCAACTCCAACCTATTCTAAAGGCTTAACCATCAAGGGGATCTTTTTCATCCCAAATTTAAGAGCCCAACTCTTCAGACTTTGAATTTCTTTATCTTTGTTTGGATTTTCTTTTTGTTGTTGTTTTCCTTGACTGGCATTCTGATTTTTATCCTCCCAACATGGATTTGGGAATGCAAGAGGAGAAGTGGATTATAACTCAAATGGCTTGGCAATTTTTTGTGGTGGTGGATGAGGTAGAAACTCTTGTTTATTTAGAGGAGGGGGTATTTCTATTTGCTCTTGTGGAGGGGATGACTGTTTGGAAGGAAAGGGAAAAGAAGAATTGAGGTGTGGTGGAAGACTAGGGAATGGAGAAATGGAATTAACTCCTGGGGAAGCATTGACTAGATTTAGAATTTGAAATTCCAAATGAGATGATGCTGCTTGAGTAATGGGAAGAGAAAAACCAGATGATGGTGTAGAACTTACCCATTGACAAGGTTGTTCAACACCAAGTGTATAGGCCTCTATTTCTACTGTCCATTGTGCAAGTTGGGGCAGCATCTTCATCATGAAGTCTAGCTTCTCCTGAGGGCTGAAGTGTCTTGGAAAAGGGCCTCCCCATGGACAAGGAGTCCTGCAACCAATTTTGAAAGATTTCATTTGAGCTGTTACTCTTGATTGCACCATCTTTGCCTCCATCTTTTGGAAATTTTCCACAAAATCTGCATCTTCCATTTGATTGTCTTCATTGCATGCGTACCCTTGCTCTTGATGTGCTTCACAACCGAACTAACTTTGGTACTGCCGCTCATATGGGTAGACATGTTGATTTGGAGGATTTGCAAAACATGTTGGAGGTGTGATATACTGCTGTTGTTGAAAATGTGAATTCCATGATGGAAATGAAGTCATGATTACACAACTTCATGGAATGGAAAAAAATGAAAGAAATGGAAAGAAAGAATGGATGGAAATGAATGGAAAACAGGGCTGCAACTGAGAGAATGAGTTATTTAACAGATGGAGTCGCCAGATGTGCTTTTGAATATGCCTCCAAAAGGCTGAATCTTTAACAGGAACACACCAACCTATCAAAGATAAAGTGGAAGACCTCTAAGGTCCCACCGAGTGTGCCAAAACTATTATCACCAAATCACAGCACCCCTCTGTTTATACAAGTGCATATACTTGAACTCACGGTGTGATTGGATAACATGGGTACTATCTCCAAGTTGTGGGACTTGCTACTTGAGATAGACCTCCATAGAAAGCTAGTTCTTGCTCCTAAACTACCTGCCACAATCTACTCTAATGCATGGTAAACTAACTATTCTAATCTAAATTTCCAAGGGACCAGGAGAGAGAATGTATAAAATGAAAGCTACACTAAAGCGGTGATACACCAAAAAGGAGAATGCTGAACATCTATCAAAACTACTATGAACACAACTCCATCCTTGTAATGAACATTTAAACGTACATAAATACCTGCAATGAAGAGAGGCAAGAAGAAAACAAGTAAAAAAACGAGCAAGGATGGACAGATGCATCACAAAACACATTTTTGTGCTCCTTAAGTTTGCACAGTAACATCATCTTAATGGTAAAAGATAAAAAATTCCATTACAGAGTAGGGGAGGAGGTTAAAACTCCATTTTCAACCCTGGGGAAGAAAAGAAAGGAGAGAAGAGCAGAAAATATGAACAACCACTTGAAAAATGAGCCAAATCTAGCTTTTACAATGCAAGGGACGAGCCCAGGAGAGAGAAACATGTAAAAAACATGGGAGCCATTCCTCATTGAATGAAGATGCATTAAAACAGTATGGGCATCCTTATAGACCCATGCCCTGACATTTTTGGCCATGCTGGAGAAGAATGCGACCCATTTTACATTAAAACTGGTTGTTGAAACGTCATTTCTGGCCATTACCACGTGCCAGATATGTTTCTTGATTTTCTCTCTCCAAACTGAACCAAAATACAAAACTGACCTTGGAATCATGTAGATAATTTCACCAGCTTTCCATTGATATAAAGAACGCAAAAATTTGAGCTCTGGATCGAAAGTTATGGTCATTTGAAGATTTAGGGCAAAAACAGGCCCAGAACGGATCGGTGGGAAAAAAGTTTGAATTTTTACCCGTTTGGTCCTTTGGAAAAATTTCAAATTTTCCCGCGCTCCACCACTTGGATGACACATGGTGAGATTCCATTCGGTGGCGGGGGCGGGCCAAAACTCACCCTTTGGACTTTCGGCAAAATATTTTGCCAAAAATTCTAATTTTTTCCCTGCTCCGTTGGGTCAATGATGAAGACACGTGGCGAGATTTGATTCATTGGTAGGCCCGTGGGTAAAAATTTTACCTTTGAAAACTTTGACCAAAACTTGGAAAAAATTTTAAGTCCTCTTTCCCCCGCCGCTTCCTGGGACACATTCTCCCGCATCGGTCGATTCGGGCTTCCTTGTCCCTGCTTGCGGCCTTTTCACCTTTTCGCGTCCCTCGCCTACTTTTGTCCCAGCTTTCCCAGATGAATATCTCTGAACTGCCTGAAATGGACTGTCTTTCGGCAAACCAGTTGATTCGCATCCCATGCGTACTTTTGTCTCAGCTGTCCCAAACCGTGTGAAACAAAAGACTTAGGCGATTTTCCTTGCTTTCGGTCCTTTCGTATTTTCACATCCCACGCGCCCCGACGTCCCAACTATCCAAAGTGGAATTCTCGGGACAAAAATGTCCGACTTAGCCAATTTTCTTTGTTTTTTCAGCCCCAAGCTTGGTACGATGAACCTCAGGACGACCGAACCGGTACGACCGAACCCTTCGTGACGAAATGCTTTAAAACAGTCCTGCAACCTTATTTTTTGCATTTTTTCCATTTTTTCTAACTCGTTGGGATTTCTTCTTGGATGGGAGAGTTAGAAAAAGGCCGAGGGGACCCCGAAAAACATGATTTTGGGCCTCAAATCAATCTTACTTGCTCGGGACTGAAGAATTTGATACATGTTATCAAAATTACATTGAGGGGTGAATTTTGGATAACGGTTACCATACTTGAGGACTAAGGAATGTGTCAATGTTATAAAGATGGTACTCGGCCTGAGAGTGAGGCATTTAAAAACACCTTCTAAGGGATTGATAGTTGGTATATGGGTAGCTGAAAAAGATGAATCACTAGATGGATGGAAAGAAAAAGCATGATATGATTGAGAAGTAGATGGATTTTCTTATGGGCTAGTTATAGAAGCCACAGATGCAATGGGAATATAGGATTTGGTGGTGAAAAATGTAGAGATAGAAATAACAGATGAAGCAATGGCTAAAGAAGAAGTGGTAATGGTGGTAGATGCCTTAATTGGTATAAGAACATCATTAGGTTGATATGGCATGTTTTAGGTTTTGAACTTTGAGGGGTCATTTGGAATGGTATAGGTATGTCCTTCATGTTCAAATTTTAGGCAACGGTGTAATTTTGAAGGAACACAACCCATGAAACTTATCCAAGTTTGGACAAGCAACATGTTATATTGGAATTCCCCCTCTAAGAAGGAGAATAATTCAACAATAGTATTGGGAGCCACATGAATGTGGAGAATTATGGTACCAAGGGTGGAAGTCATAGCATCATTAAATTAATGCAACATAAATGGGTCATTATGTATGTAATTGGTAGGGATGTGCATTTTTTTGTACACATGAGAGGAAATGATGTTGATAATGACACCTTTATTGATCATAATGCATCGAATGCGTATATTATCAATGTGAATAGAAATGAATAAGGTGGGGTGTGGTCATTGAATTAGAGAGGTACAATCTCTTCGTAAAAAAAAAAAATAAAGCAGAGACTTGATGAATGTTAGTGGGAGCAACATATAGAGGAAAAGTGGTGAGAGTAGCCACATGATGAGGATTGATAATGGCGGCAACAAGTGTGGGGTCATTAGGTAAAACCTTAATAGATTGCAAGATCTTGATGAGGGCTTGATGATGAGACTGAGAGGTTTAGATGAGGTCATACAAAGACATTTTGAGAGGATACTGGTACAATTGTTTAATCATTGTACAATGGGAAACCCTATCAAAAATGGGGTATGCGGGTCCACGGATGGTGATTTTGGGTGCAAGTGTAGATGGAATGTTGGGTAAAGTTGTAGTAGATGAGTTGGTTGTCTTCTCTTTTCCTTTTTCCTTCTGAGCTTGAGTGGTAACTTGAACCTTATTGATATGAGGTGAAGAAGGTGTGTCACAAAAGATTTAATGGTGGGAGGAAAAAAGTGGTGAAGGAAAAGAGTCTTATGAAAGGAATATGGCGCATTGGCATTTTGGTGGAGGTTTGGATAGCTCTCTCGATGTGGACCAGATTGATCTCAAATTTTGGAGGATAATAATGTTAGAAATTAATATTATAGTGCTCACATTATAATGTTTGTGTGAATATTATTATGTACATATGAGATTATATATATAGAATTATGCATGTAAGTTGTTTAGGTTGTTTAAACAACTTACTAAGATAGTTTTTAGGAGGTTTGGGAGATATTCATGGGAGATGTAGTTATACCTACATCCTAAATTATAGGAATGACATTCCTATATAATTGTAATGTATTATGTTGAATAATTATTTGGAATGAATGGAAAGTAACATCATTATTTTGTGAATTTTATATGGTCCCAAGCTATCATTTGGTATCGTGAGTGAACATAACTCAAAGATTAATCATTTTTTTGGGGCAGATATACTTCTATTTTTCTCCTGTTGATGGTAGCCTCATATTTCACATTTGCGTCAAGGGTGGATCTACATTGAGTTGTATCAATTTTAACATTTTTTTGGCATTACATTCTCATCCTCCTGAATAAGATATGGATCAACTTACAGTCTTAGCATAATCTTGCATTCACGAGGGTCACAACTATATTGACTGGCACTATCCTCCAAATCTATAAAATCACCATGTTAGATAATAATCATGATTACATCACACTTATGCATGGAACTGGTAATTTTTTTATCTTTTAAGACATTTCAGTTTGAATAGTTTCTAAAGGAAATAAGGTGTCTCTTCTTCCTCACCTCAGGATTCTATCCAAGTGTTGAAACAACTATGAGATTTTAGTTATATACAATCCATGAAATTTAATTTTTTTTTCGATCAACTTGTTTTAACTACATTGCCAAAAATGGATGGACAATGGCATCAAAGGAGACAATATCTAGACATGTGCTCTTCATGTCATGACTCTCATATTTTTTGATTCCGTATTCAAGCACTTCAAACTCGCAAGTTATCAAAGCTATCTATTTACAAATGCCTTCATCTACACCCAGGTCCTGTGCATCTTCATATAACTAAAAATAACATTAAAAATTCATTTTTCATATGGCGAGAAAGTTACATTTGGATGGAAGTATATGATCAGCGTACACATTAGTTTCTCTAGTTACTCGTTTTTCATGGTGCATGCATTATTTTGGTCTACCATTCCAATCTCCACTTTGCAAAAAAAATAAAGCTATACATAGATCCGTGGATCTCTGCCTACAGTTTGTGTGCATTCTTTTGTATGATTACGAGATTCATTTGGAGCTTTCTCAACCATTCTATGCCCATGATTCGGAGGATTGATATCAAGGATTCCAAAAATCTCGTGGACTAGTCATTCAAGCATTGTGTTTTTGTCAAAGTAAGGTGTCAAATAGATTGATTTGTTACTAAATAGATTTTGGTCAATTTACTCTTTAGTGTTATTTATAATTTTTAAGTTTTTGATATGTCTTGAATCATTGTTATATAACTATTATCAATTAAAAACTATATTAATTTTAGTTTGTATATATAGATAAACTGTCAATGTCATTAAAAACAAATTTAAGTATTTTTAGGTCTAGTCCATGTTTGTATTTGTATCAATTTCTTCATCTTAACATTGTTAGTGTATGTATTTATGTTTTCTTAGTTCAAATTATTGTTCTTTAAATAGTTGTGAGTCATTTTTCAAATATTTTCATGTAACACACTCGCCAATTGTTATATTCCTCTTTTGCATTTCAAGTGTTGACATGTGATCTTCTTCTAAAGATGTGTTCTTTTAGTTTTTGGAGATCATGCTTGATATGGATAAATATTTTATATTCTTATGATCATTAGACTGGAATGGAATGGCTTCCTTGAATCCATTTTTCACTTCTTGTAGGTGAGTTGTAATCTAGTTTAAAAGTTGCAAACTTATCTCTTTATCTGACTCATCCTTGGATCAATTTCAGTGATCCAAGGAATGTTTTAAACCTTCTCAATTGAATGAATGGTAAATTGACATTCCATAATTGAGGGACATGGTGGACTAAAATTTGTTATTAAAATTTCTTTAATCTTGTGTGAATGTGTTTCTATTAAGTTATATGTTGTTCTTAGGTCCTTGAAGATTGATCTTAGTAGTCCATTGCTGACGTAAATGAAATACAACCTGTTCATGGCATAGGAAGGATTCGGAATCCTAAAAATAAAGGATTATCCTATGGAATCCTAAGCTAGGTAAGAATATATACTACCTAGCTATGTTACTTAATTGATTTTATTTCTAACCTAAGCCTTGTGCTAAGGGAGTATGGAAAGGTTTCTAGGCTATCTAAATTAACCTAAAACCTAATGCTATATGGTTATGAGATGATCTAACCTAATGTTGGAATTACCTAAGGTAATGTGTTAAGGCCTAAGGTAATTATTCCTAAACTAACCTAAGTTTAAGGATCTATCCTAAGCTATTTTAATGGGAACCTAAAAGGGTCACATACCTCTAAGGTGATGGTTCCAATGGCATTTAATTGTTGATAAGATTCTTAAAGGCATAAGGTACTACCAGTTTTGGCAGGGGCTAGTTGATTTGGTGGAGGCTTATGTGGAAGCTCCACTAAAGATGGAGTTGCATGTTAAATTGGAATTGGCATTCGCTAGATTTGGGAGGTGGTGGCAAGGAGAGTTGAGCGGGAAAATTGGAATTAATGAAATTAATTGGCCTCAGTTTTGTTCACAAACCATCTAGGAAACTTGGAAGGCGGGTTTATGGGAGGTTGTTGGTTTTTGCATGCTTTCAATATTTTCTCTACATGGAGAAAACTAGTTCTTCGAACCAGTAGTTTGAATTTCACTACATTGCTATTTTTAACTCACCTAGTCTATTTTCGATCATGGGAAGGTATATGAGGCATTCTGAGGAAAGTTGTTGGTTGGTTGATCTTTTGTGGAAGAGAAAAGGAGTTGGAATCTCATCTAGAAGTCTCCTTTGATTTGGTAGAAGTGCTATTAGGCATGATAGGCTCTAATCTTTAAGATCTCTTACTTTCTTCTAAATGATTCATTAAAATGACTCTGCTCTTATGAGATTCTTGGCTTGCATGTTTTATCTGGTTATTTTCTTGCTGGGTTTTGTAATCTTTGGAAATTTTGGTATGAATCCTTGGAAAATGGTTGATATGTGTTTGAAACTATCTTGGTATGTGCTATTTAGCGTGACAGGCATGAGAAACTTGTTACTGTAACTCTTCTTGTCATTTCTTGAACCAGTATATGAAGAAGTTGTGTTTTCAACTGACCTTCGTCACTATTTATTTTGGTTCTGGGTTTTGGGAACTCAAATCATCTCTGATCCTTATTTGGAGCTCATCTTTGTTTGAGCTAAAGCTTGTTGTTGAGCTCGTCTTTGTTTGAGCTAAAGCTTGTAGTTGAGCTCGTCTTTTGTTTGAGCTAGAGCCTATATTTAGGTTCGTGTTGTTTGAACTTGAGCTTGTGTTGAGATGGTGTTTTGTTTGATCCTGTATTCAAGTTTGTGTGTAGTTAAGCTTGATTCGGGGATAGTGTTTTGTTAAGGATTTGGATTAGAGATTCTTGTCACTCTGAATAGTGTTTGGATTCTCGAGTAATCTTGGACTATTGTTTTAAGTCCATATGTACCTCTGTACTTGTGTTTATTCTTGTGTTAATCTGGACTATTAATGGAAGTTTGTAATTTTACACAGTAATAGTATTTTGATTAGTTCTGAACTCTGGTAGGAGCTCATGTTTCAAGCTGGTGTGAGCTCTCTTTATTTGATATCAAATTGGAATGGGAATTTTGGTTTCCCTGAACCTACGAATATCTATTTGATTAGTTCGAACTACTTTGTGGGAAACTTGTGTTTCATTTTGAAGTTGGAATTAGGGTTTCTTGTTTACGCTATAAACTAGTTAAGGTTGTCATGTTATATTCTAACTTGTTTCATAATATTTGTATATATTAGTGCTCACATTTGAGACTTTGTGATTCGGCACTATACATGTAATTTGATACATAGTGTTTGGAATTTTTAGTTGAATGACATGTTAGCTCTGTTCTGGTATTTGTGAGTTGGTTTTAAATTGTATTTTTAGTTGAGAGTTTATAACTCCTTTAATGCAAACTGATTACTCCAGGTAATTCTAGGTAAGTAGTATGACTGAGTTGTTTGAACATCTCTTGGAGATTTAATTGGAAACACTTTCGTTTGATAGAAGAATTTGGAATTCTTTTAAACAATTTTGTACCTATGCTTAGAAATAGTAGTGGAGGCAGAATACTTAGATCTGTTCAAGTCTGATTTCATTTTATATTTCTAATAGAATTATGAATCACCCATGACTAATACAATGTTGTGGAGGCATGTAAAGGAACTTCAGTTTTGAGTTTTGAGCATACTCGAATCGGCTTAGTTTAAATTTTTAGTTTTTCTAATCTTGTTGGGATTAATAAGTGAATGCTTGAGTCTTTTAAAATAAGAAGTAAATAGGGAACCCTTAGGGACAGGTGTTGTTTTCAAACTTTACTGTATGTGGTTCTAAGCTGAATTTGGAACTCATGCTTGTAATGACAAGGATTGTAAGGGGAACCTATTATACATTTATTTGCATTAATTTGGTTTTGTTTTCTCCTTAGGAACTAGTGTATGAGCTTATTGTTTGGATTAGAGACGGGAATTTGTTGTTAATTTTGGAGAATAAATTAAAGATTGAGTCAAATTCTGATAAGATTCCCTTTCTAACTGGTAGGGATTAGTTCATTTGATTGAACCCTTCTGTTATTAGTTCTCTTGCAAGATGGAGATTTATTATACCTATTTATCCTTCCTTGTTCATATCATTTGTTAAAGTGATGAAGGAAGAGATTTGTTGTTTCAGATTTTGCTAAAAAAATACAATCTTGTTGTAAGATTGTTTAAACTCTTTATTCCTTCTTAAGATTGATATGGGATTCTATTCTGTTTAAAAATCTGAAATGTTACATTTAAAGGTAGTTGTCCTTTAAACGAAATAGTTAAATTCATGTTATGAACTTGTATCTATTTTTAGATATTTTTGTGTTGAGAATAGTTTGGAATGGATATCCTTCTTCCTTGCTTAGGAGCTAGATGTATCATCTCAATGCGAACTATGCTATAAACCCTTTCTTTATTGTTTAAAGGTAATTGTTAGGATCAATTAAAATTTAATTTTGTAAGGTAGATGTTGTGGATTATATTCAGGTCTTCTCTTGAAAGTGAATTCAAATTGGTTAAATTACTTATATTGATATTTATTATATAATAATTGTCTCATTAAAGCAGATTTTTTTAATGGAACAATTATTGGAATGCACTTCATTTTAAGGCTTAGTGGTTATCATGCTCGGATTCGTTGAATCGACTCGTGCTAGCAATTTTGCAGATGGACTTCATAAGTGATAAAAGAAGGAAAAACTTATATGATGCATAGGCTGATTTAAATCTGATATCTTGTGAATAATTCTTATTCATTCTTAATATTTTATTGAAAAAGAAAAGTAGTATTCTTTTTAATGAAGACAGTTGTTATGTAGTATGCCTAAAATTCATAAGGCTTGTAATGTATAAGTTATAAAGATGAATTAAAAGTTGAGAATTTACTTATATTGGTTGTGTAAATTAACTTGTACTTGTATGAAAAATACGGATTTCTATCTTGTTGATATTCTTCATATTATTTTATGCTTAATTAGTTATCCTTTGATAAGTTGGATAAAGGGATTTAGTTCAATTTCCCTAATCAAAATGTAGCTTGTTAAGCTACAGAATATGATGTTATTTATCTAAACTATATTATATAGTAATGTAATGTGTGTTAAACATACATTAAGAAATGTGGATATTGGGTAGGATATACCCTAACACTTTAACATGTAGATAAAGAATCTTTCTCTTTCTTAATTGAATATAAACCAAAAAGGTATGTAAATGTGATTACAATTTATTAGACTTCATTTTGTATGAAGTCTACTTTAATTGGATATATACTTGAACGTTGAACCTGTCTAAAAGTTATTGTACTTTTTAAATGAAACTTGATAACATTGTTTGGTTGCGGTTAATTGGTAGTGTAACTAAGAGATCTAACATTAAAAACAACCGTAAGTATAATGAAGTTCTTCATGGACTAAATGAAGAAAATTTAGGAAAGAACTTATTGAGCGTTGGATTAGGGTTTGGCAGGGTTGTTGTAATCAAGAAATAATTCAGACTAATAATGTATTAACAATCTCCTCAGGGGTATGTACATCTTGATGAGGTAGTTTCTGTAGGATGTTGGCACATGCCAACTGTAGGGCTGTACTTTCAAGAAGGCTTGGGTCTTCTTGAGAATACAACATTGTAGTTGACATGTGGCATCACCCTTCGCATTGATCATCTAGATCTACACACAATAGGAACTTGGACTTGAACTTAGTTTCCCTCTAGGTCTAGATAGGCACATATTTAGTATATGAATTACCTTCCAATGGACCAGTACGTTGGCACATCCAAATCGACTTAGGTCAACCGAGTATGCCCATTTACCCTAAGCCATTGTGAACATCTTCCTATAATAGGTGATGTTCCTATCTAGGGATAGGGTTAAACCTAGAACAAGTGGATTGACTATAGTCGGTAAAGATCAATCATGATAATTGAGGAGTGAAGTGAAGGACGTATTCCAATATGATAAGTATGATGTCTAGGAATAATGACATATATAATATGTTATAAATATTTGGCCAAAGTATCGCAAGTTACTAGTTGCGTTGTCCTATGTCACCAAGTTTAAAACAACGTGATATCAGATGAATATTGGTAGTAGATATTTAGATATGTTCTTTAAACAGATCACTCAATACCTAGTGTAGGGTAGGATGACAAAGTATACAAAGTATACGATATGTATTCGATACATAAGATAACATAAATAGATCGGTAGCTTACCGAGTTATGGAATGAATAGATTGGTTAATCACTAAGTCATTATAGCTGCATATGTTTATCTATTGAATTTGATTGGCATGAAATGTTTGCTCTAAATAATTCTATATTTAGAATAGTGAACACTAAATTGTTTTTTTTTCCCTTATTTCGAAGTCTTACATTGGGAATGTTACATATTTGTATCGAGATGAAGGTTACACTCTTAGACCTATTATGTCCATAATCGATGAAACTTAAATTTTCTTGTAATGTAAAATGGTGTGAACAAGAGGAAATGTTGCAAATAACCCTCCCTTGAGGAAGGAGTAGAAAATTCCTAGAAACTCAATGAGATCCTTGCTGCACTGTTGGACACAAGATATTGTTTGGCTATGCTTGAACAACAAGTAATGGGTAATGAGGAGGAAGAAGAAGCTGATAACCATAATTAGCCACCTCTAGGAGACAACACCAATTTGGGTGTTGATAATAACAATGTTAACATACTTGTTCATCTTGAGAACAAAAAGGCTAGGCTAGAAGAAAAACTCACTAATGACATAAAAAGGATAATTCCACCCAAGTTTGATGGCACCACATTAGGAGATGGGGATGAGAACTGGATCAGTGAGATGGATAAATACTTTGCAATAAGAAATTTCTTAGAAGAAACAAAGGAGATATGGGGAGCATATCAACTTTCTCATGAAGCATCTTCGTGGTGGGACAACTGCAAGGCTGAGTTGAACATTGATGAATCTAATATCACATGGGACCAATTTAAAGGTTACTTTAGGCAACGATGGCTACCACAACTCTACTATGATCAGAAAATGACTGAATTTTAGAACTTAGCTCAAGGAAAGCTAATTGTAACTAAGTATTGGGAGTGATTTAGAAAACTCCTTAAATATGTGCCTTAATACCAAACTAATGAGAAGTTCAAGATACAAAAATTAATCATGAGATTTAATCCTGTTATAGGAGGAGAGGTGGATGTTCACAGCCAAACCACAATGGAAGGGGTTGTTGAAAAATCCATAAGGCAGGAACAAAAATTAAAGGCAATTTATGCTCACAAGGAGGAAGTAAGGAAGAAGAATCCCAACTCCTCTTCATCATCTCTTGCACCCAAGAAAGGACCATGGAAGAAATTCAGAATGAAAAGTAATTTTTCATCTGATACAAATAAGAAAGCAGCAACAAACAAGTTTGTTGGTAATGCACGAAACAACTTTGCCAAGAACAATAATAATAGATAGAAGTCCTATGGGGGTCAGAACGATAACTCTAAGGCTAGAAATAAACCCAAGCCTAGGAAGGGACCTATAGGAGGCTGTTATAACTGTGGCAAAGATCATTATGCAAATCAATGTCCTTTAAAGAAGGATGATCGTGAATCGTAGTACAAGATATACACTATAGTAGATGACAAGGGGATGAGAAACATGCCACACCGTAGAAGTTCGGGCAAGTTATTTGGCTTACCAATAACTATTTTGTTTGATACCGAGCTACTGAATGTTTTATTTCTAGTAAATTAGCATCAAAATTAAAAAGAAAAGCTAGAAACATGGATAAAACATAGATTGTATAGTATGGTAATAATGTTGTTCATACGGTTAGTATGTGTCTTTTTGGAGCAGTCCTTGATTTACCTAACTTTTCCATAGAGGTTGATCTTTATGTTACACCTTTAGGGTCTTATGATGTAATCATAGGTGTTAATTGGTTAGTAGAACATAAGGCTAAAATGGACTATTTAGAAAAACACATTAGTTGTTTAGACGACCTGGAGAAAACAACAGAGACTCAAGGTGTGAAACGTGATATTTCTGTTAGAAAAATGTTAGCTATGCAACTTAAAAAGGCCAAAAATAAAGGATGTACCCTATATGTAGTAAAAATTACTGAATCAATAGAAGAGAGTAGTGATATTATGGAATGATTTCCACCGTTATGAGACTTCAGTGATGTATTTCTAGAAAAATTGTCAGGTCTTCCACCCAAAAGGGAATTTGATTTCATGATTGAGATCAAGATTGGAATTGAACCTATTTCTAAAGCACCGTATCAAATGACTACTACATAATTAGTATAGCTTAAGGATCAGTTGCATGAAATTTTGTCTCAAGGTTTGATTAGACCAAGTGTTTCACCTTGGGGAGCACCTGTAATTTTTGTGAAAAAGAAAGATGGAACACTTAGATTGTGCATTGATTATAGAATGTTAAACAAGGCAACAATTAAGAATAGATATCCACTCCTAGGATTGACAATTTATTTGATCGATGTGTGGAGCATCGGTATATTCCAAGATAGATCTTTAATCTGGATATCATTAATTGTAAATTAAGGATGAGGATATTCATAAAACATATTTTAGAATAAGGTATGGACATTATGAGTTTACGGTTTTACATTTTGGATTAACTAATGCACTTACGGAATTTATGAATTTAATGAATAATATCTTTCAAGAATACTTGTAAAAATTTGTGCTCGTATTCTTGGATGAAATACACATTTATTCTAAGAGCATTGAGGAGTATCATGATCATTTGAAAATAGTTTTAGACATTTTGAGAAAGAGATGACTGTTTGGTAAGTTGTTTAAATGTTCTTTCTATGACACAGAAGTGCACTATCTGGGACATGTAATAAGTAAAGATGGAATTGCTGTAGATCCTTCTAAAATTGTATCTATAACCGAGTGGCTTGCACCAAAGAATGTACATGAAGTTAGAAGCTTCACGGGACTTTCTTGGCTACTATAGGAAATTTGTAAAATATTTTTCTAAGATAGCTGCACCAATAACTTCCTTATAGAAGAAAGATAAAAAGTTTTTTGGAGTGAGAAATGTGAAATTGCATTTAAAACCTTGAAGGAACAGTTAACTTCAGCACCTATTCTTGCAGTACCAAATCCTAATGGAGATTTTATGGTGGTAATTAATGCATCTGGTGAAGGTCTAGGAGGTATTTTGTTACAAAGTGGTCATGTCATAGCATATGAAAGTAGAAAACTTAAGTTACATGAGTTGAATTATGCTCCACATGATTTAGAGCTTGTTGCCATTGTTCATGCACTACAATTTTGGAGGCATTACCTTCTTGGTAAGCCTTTTGAATTGAAAACCAATCACCTTGGACTAAAGTATATCTTCACTCAGCCAAATCTTAATGCAAGACAATGAAGGTGGTTGGAGTTTTTGTCTCAATATGATTTTGACATCAGTTATATAAAGGGTAAAGAAAATAGAGTGGTTGATGCTCTAAGTCATAGGAAGCACATTTATGCTCTTATAACATTAAGAACTTAGTTTAAGGATGAAGTAAAAAGTGTTATGGAATCTGATCCTTATTTCTAGTAAGTAAAGGAAGCACTTACTACTGATTCTAATGATTCTAGCTATAAATTTTTTCTCTTTGATAAAGAAGGAATCTTACGAATTGAAACAGAGTCTATGTACCTTTGCTAAATGATTTGAGAAAGAAATTGTTATCGAATTTCATAATTCACCTTTTCCTGCACACCCTGGCCTTACAAAAAAGATTGCTAAGTTATAAAACAGAAATATTTCTGGAAAGGAATGAAAAAATATGTTCTAAACTTTGTGACACATTGTCTTGAGTGCCAGCATGTTAAGGTGGAACATATGCACCCATCTAGTTTGTTGTATCCTTATAGTTTACCGCAGACAAATGAAAAGTAATAAGCATAGATTTTGTACAAGGTTTACCTATGTAAAGAAATATGTATGATGTTATCTTAGTAGTTGTGGATAAACTAACAAAGGTAACACATTTTATTGTTGGGAATCGAAGGATGATTCTCCTATTTTGGCAAGAAGATTTGTCCATGAAAATTTCAGATTACATGTAGTACCCGAGTTAATAATTTCAGATAGAGATCCTAGAATGACGTCAAGATTTTAGCAAATGATAAATGTAGCTCTAAGAACTAAGATAAATTTCAGTTTACGCATACCATCTAGAAATAGATGGGTAGATTAAAAGAGTAAATCAGGTTTTGGAAGATATGTTACGAATGTATTGCATGGATCAATAGTATAAGTGGGAAGAGTATCTTCCATTAGTTGAATTCGCAAACAATAATACATATCATGCTTCTCTTAAGATGGAACATTTCAAGGCATTATATGGAAGAAAATGTAAAACCCTATTAGTTGGGATAACATAGAGGATAGAGAGGTAATTGGACCTTAAATTATTACCGAAATGGAACAACAAGTTAAATTGATTCATGAACTCAAGAAGCAAAGAGATAGGAAAAAGAGTTACGTTGACTTAAAGAGAGTTGATAGGAAATTTGAACTTGGTGAGAAATTCTTTCTTTAGGTTAAAACGAAAAGAGTTCTATAACTTTTAGCCGGTTTTAGCGGGGATAGTTGATTTGGTGGAGGCTTATGTGGAAGCTCCCCTAAAGATGGAGTTACATGTTAAATTGGAATTGGCATTTGCTAGATTTGGGAGGCGGTGGCAAGGAGAGTTGAGCGGGAAAATTGGAATTAATGAAATTAATTGGCCTCAAGTTTTGTTCACAAACCATCTAGGAAACTTGGAAGGCGGGTTTATGGGAGGTTGTTGGTTTTTACATGCTTTCAATATTTTTCTATACATGGAGCAAACCTGGTTCTTGAACCAAGTAGTTTGAATTTCACTACATTGCTATTTTTACTCACCTAGTCTATTTTCGATCATGGGAAGGTATATGAGGCATTCTGAGGAAATTTGTTGGTTGGTTGATCTTTCGTGGAAGAGAAAAGGAGTTGGAAGCTCATCTGGAAGTCTCCTTCGATTTGGCAGAAGCACTATCAGGCATGATAGGCTCTAATATTTAAGATCTCTTGCTTTCTTCTAAATGATTCATTAAAATGACTTTGCTCTTATGAGATTCTTGGATTGCATGTTTTATCTAGTTATTTTCTTGTTGGGTTTTGTAATATTTGAAAATTTGGGTATGAATCCTTGGCAAATGATTGATATGTGTTTGAAACTATTTTGGTATGTGCTATTTAGTGTGACAGGCATGAGAAACTTGTTACTTTAACTTTGTTTTCATTTCTTGAACTAGTATACGAAGAAGTTGTGTTTTCAACTAACCTTCGTCGCTGTTTATTTTGGTTCTGGGTTTTAAGAACTTGAATCCTGTTTGATCCTTCTTTGGATCTCATCTTTATTTGAGCTAAACCTTGATTTTGAGCTCATATTTGTTTGAGCTAAATCTTGTAGTGAGCTCATCTTTTGTTTGAGCTAGAGCCTATAATCAGGTTCATGTTGTTTGAACTTGAGCTTGAGTTGAGATGGTGTATTGTTTGACCCTGTATTCAAGTTCATGTGTAGCTAAGCCTGATTCAGGGGATAATTTTTGTTAAGGATTTGGATTAGATATTATTTTCACTCTAAACAGTGTTTGGATTCTCGAGTAATCTTGGACTATTTTTTTAAGTCCATATGTACCTCTGTACTCATGTTTATTCTTGTGTTAATCTAGACTGTTAATGGAAGTTCGTAATTTTACACAGTAATAGTATTTTGATTAGTTCTAAACTCTGGTAGGAGCTCATGTTTCGAGCTGGTGTGAGCTCTCTTTGTTTGATATCAAACTAGAATGGGAATTTTTGGTTGCCTTGAACCTGTGAATATCTATTTGATTAGTTCTGAACTACTCTGTGAGAAACTTGTGTTTCATTTTGAAGTTGGAATTAGGGTTTCTTGTTTATGCTATAAATTGGTTAAGGTTTTTGTGTTATATTTTGACTTGTTTCATAACATTTGTATATATCAGTGCTCACGTTTGAGACTTTGTGATTTGGCACTTTACATGTAGTTTGATACATGATGTTTGGAATTTTTAGTTGAATGACGTGTTATCTTTGTTCTAGTATTTGTGAGTTGGTTTTAAATTGTATTTTTATTTGAGAGTTTATAACTCCTTTAATGCAAACTGATTACTCCCGGTAATTCTAGGTATGTAGTATGACTGAGCTGTTTGAACATCTCTTGGATATTTAATTAGAAATTCTTTAGTTTGATAGAAGAGTTTGGAATTATTTTAAACAAGTTTTTACTAGTGCTTAGAAGTGGTAGTGGAGGCATAATACTTAGATTTGTTCAAGTCTGATTTCATTTTATAATTCTAATAGAATTATGAATCACCCACGACTAATACAATGTTGTGGAGGCATGTAAAGGAAATTAAATTTTGAGTTTGAGCATACTCTTGAACTGGTTTAGTTTAAAGTTTCAGGTTTTCTAATCTTGTTGGGATCAATAAGTGAATGCTTGAGTCTTTTAAAAGAAGAAGGAAATAGGAACCCTTAGGGACAAGGTGCTATTTTAAAACTTTACTGTATGTTGTTCTAAACTAAATTTGGAACTCATGCTTGTAATGATAAGGATTATAAGGGGAACCTACTGTACATTTCTTTGCATTAAGTTGGTTTTTTTTTCTCCTTGGGAACTAGTGTATGAGCTTATTGTTTGGATTAGAGATGGGAATTTGTTGTTAAGTTTAGAGAATAAATTAAAGATTGAGTCAAATTCTGATAAGATTCCCTTTTTCGACCTGGTAGGGATTAGTTAATTTGATTGAACCCTTCTATTATTAGTTCTCTTGCAAGATGGAGATTTATTATACCTGTTTAGCCTTCCTTGTTCATATCATTTGTTAAAGTGATGAAGGAAGAGATTTTTGTTTCATTTTTGTTGAATAGAAAATACAATCTTGTTGTAAGACTATTTAAACTCTTTATTCCTTCTTAAGATTGATATGGGATTCTGTTCTGTTTAAAAATCTGAAATGTTGCATTTAAAGGTAGTTGTCCTTTAAATGAAATAGTTAAATTCATGTTATGAACTTGTATCTGTTTTTTGATATTTTTGTGTTGAGCATAGTTTGGAATGGATATCCTTCTTCCTTGCTTAGGAGCTAGATGTATCATCTCAATGTGAACTATGTTGTAAACCCTTTCTTTGTTGTTTAAAGGTAATTGTTAGGATCAATTAAACTTTAATTTTGTAAGGTAGATGTTGTGGATTATATTTTGTTCTTCTCTTGGAAGTGAATTCAAATTGGTTAAATGTACTTATTTTCCATTTGCTATTACTTATATTGATATTTATGATGTAATAATTGTCTCATTAAAGTAGAGTTGTTTTAATGGAACAATTATTGGAATGCACTTCGTTTTAAGGCTTAGTGCTTATCATGCTCAGTTCATTGAACTGACCTGTGCTAGAAATTTTTACAGATGGACTTCATAAGTAATAAAAGAAGGAAAAAATTAGATGATGCATTGGCTGATTTAAATTTGATCCCTTGTGAAGAATTTTGATTCGTTCTTGAGATTTTATTGAATAAGAAAAGTGGTATTCTTTTTTAATGAAGATGGTTGTTACGTAGTATGCCTAAAATGCATAAGGCTTATAATGTATAAGTTATAAAGATGAATTAAAAGCTTAGAATTTACTTATATTTGTTGTGTATATTAACTTGTACTTGTATGAAAAAATGGATTTCTATCTTGTTGATATTATTCATATTATTTTATGCTTAATTGGTTATCCTTTGATAAGTTGGATAAAGGGATTTAGTTCAATTTCCCTAATCAAAATGTAGCTTGTTAAGCTGCAGAATATGATGTTCTTTATCTAAACTATATTATATAGTAATGTAATGTGTGTTGAACATACATTAAGAAATGTGGATATTGGGTAGGATATACCCTAACACTTTAACATGTAGATAAAGACTCTTTCTCTTTCTTAATTGAATATAAACCAAAAAGGTATGTAAATGTGATTACAATTTATTAGACTTCATTTTGTATGAAGTCTACTTTAATTAGATATATACTCGAATGTTGAACATGTCTAAAAGTTATTGTACTTCTTAAACGAAACTGGATAACGTCGTTCAGTTACTGATTAATTGGCATTAGAATCGAGAGATCTAACATTAAAAACAATCGTAAGTATAATGAAGTTCTTCATGGAATAAATAAAGAAAATTTAGGAAAGACTTATTAAGCATTGGATTAGGGTTTGGCAGGGTTGTTGTAATCATGAAATAATTCAGACTAATAATGTATTAACAATCTCCTCGGGGGTATGTACATCTCGATGAGGTAGTTTCTATAGGATGTTCACACATGCCAACTGCAGGGCTGTAATTTTGAGAAGGCTTGGGTCTTCTTGAGAATACAACATTGTAATTAACATGTGGCATCACCCTTCCATATTGATCATCTAGATCTACACCCAATAGGAACTCAAAATTGAAATTAGTTTCCCTTTAGGTCTAAATAGGCACATATTTAGGATATTAATTAGCTTCTAATGGATCGGGGTACATTGGTACATCCATTCAACTTGGGTCAAGTGAGTATGCCCATTTACCCTAAGCTATTGTGAGCATCTTCCTATAATAGGTTATGTTCCTATTTAGGTCTAGGGTTAAACCTAGAACAAGTGGACTGACAAAGAATTAGTAAAGAGAAATCATGATAATTGAGGAGTGAGGTGAAGGATGTATTCCAATATGATGAGTATGTTGTCTAAGAATAGTGAAATATATAGTATGTTTTAAATCTTTAGCTAAAGTATCGCAAGCTATCTTTGGTTGCGTTGTCTATGTCACCAAGTTTAAAACAACGTGATATCGGATAATATTGGTAGTAGATATTTAGATATGTTCTTTAAACAGATCACTCAAGTACTAAAGTGTAGGGTAGGATGAAAAATTATATGAAGTATATGATATGTATTTGATACATAAGATAACATAAATAAATCGGTAGCTTACTGAGTTATGGAATGAATAGATCGGTGAATCACCAAGTCATTACAATCGCATATGTTTATCCATACAATTTGATTGGCATGGAATGTTTTTTCTAAATAATTCTATATTTAGAATAGTGAACACTAAACAAAAATTCCCTTGTTTCTAAAGTCTTAAAATGGGAATGTTACGGTGAATGTCATTAAAAACAAATTTAAGTATTTTTAGGTCTAGTCCATGTTTGTATTTGTATTAATGTCTTCATCTTAACATTTTTAGTGTATATCTTTATGTTTTCTTAGTTCAAATTCTCATTCTTTAAATAGTTGTGAGTCATTTATCAAATATTTTGTATACTCTTGTGTTAGTTTGTGAGTCATTTTAGTAAAATTCATGCCTTGTCGTGTTGTCCAAAGTTTATAGTCATTGCATTATCAATTCCAAAATTGTGTCGTCAAGTTGGTGGTCAATAGAGTCCTCGTATTATTAAATAATTATGATGTCATGGTCATTGGTCCACAAAGCATGTGAATATAGTGTTATTGTCAAATTTTGTAGTCATCATTAAAATGACAAGTCAATAAAATATTAAATTGTAAAAGAGTCAAGTGTTTATTTGTAGTCGAGTATTGTCACTGTGAGTCGAAGTCAAAAAGTTTTAAAATAAAAAATTGCCTTATGGAAACATTTTCAGTGTTACTCGATGTCCGGAAAATAATGCATTCCACATTATGGGGGAGATAAAATAAACCCACTACGGAAACTATTAAGCATCCAAGTCAAGTCTAGTTGAGCTAGTAGCATGTTCTTGGAGTGTAGAGGCACATGAGGCTCGAGGTCAATCAAAAACCTCTCGTAAGTCACCAACAATGAGGCCACACATAGAAATTGTGGAATTTTGTGGTGTGAGTTTACTTCTTAGTATTTGATTTCCAGTGTGCTTCTTTTTCAAAATTTCAGTTTCAATTGTGTGCAGTATGATTTTAATGTTCCTATTTTGTGTTGAATAAGTGAAATGTTCACATTGAGGGGGAACATGATCTCAATGTTCCATTTCCATTTTTTCATCCTTTTCAATTTTCTAATTAGTGAGGAGTTTTTCCTACTTAATTCCTCGAAGGAAAAACATAGTGGACAAACAAAACCAAAAGGAAAAGCAACATCATAATATTGAGGTTATTGGTTATCCTGTTAAACCATCCTTTGTTTAGGTTGTTGGTTGTCATGTAAAACCATCCTTTTGAGGTTTTTTCTTTTCTTGTAAAACCATCCTTGTTGAGGTTGTTGGTTGTTCGAAAAATCATCCATATCATGAGCACGCAAAGGTGGCACATCGTGAAAGGAAGTGTGGTTTTTTTCTCCCATGTTTACACTAAAGGGGGAATGTTATGAATTAATATTATAGTGCTCACATTATAATGTTCGGGTGAATATTATTAATGTATATGTGATATTATATAGATATGGTTATAACTATGCATGTAAGTTGTTTAGGTTGTTTAAACAACTTACTAAGATAGTTTTTAGGAGGTTTGGGAGATGTAGTTATACCTACATCCTAAATTATAGGAATGATATTCCTATATAATTGTAATGTATTATGTTAAATAATTATCCGGAATGAATGGAAAGTAACATCATTATTCTATGAATTTTATCCGGTCTCAAGCTCTCAGATAAAAGGGATATGGGGTTAGAGATGGAGGTTGTTGAACAGGTATGGAGTGAGTTAGTGTGGTGATAGGTGAAGGTGGAATAGGGTCATCATCTAAAATATCATCATCATCAAATTTCTTTTCGATATGACATAGTTAGAGAAGAATAGTATTACAAGCCTTAAAACTTTCAACATCATGCCCCGACAAATGATGGTGAGCATAAATTTTTGTATCATCAAACCGTTCTTGTTTAGGTTTGAGTGGGTCGTAAGGTCTAAGTAGTAGCAATGTGATGACAGGGGTTTCCAAAAGTTTATCCGGGATGTTGGCATAAGACCCTTCCAATGGATCACAATGTGAAGTGAGTGTAGGTATATATGGAAGTTTGGGTGACTTTGGTGGGAGAGGCATCACTAGAAGTGGAATTGGAGGTTAAGTAAGTTTGACCACCTGTTTGGTAGATATTATGGTTTTGGGTTTGGGTTACACCTTCTTGGGTAAAGCTATAGCTGGTGAGCTAGTTGTTGGAGGCAAGTGTAGGTTTGACTATATCTTTAAAAGGTAGTAGGGTTTTGGGATTGGGTTGTACCTTCTTGGGTAAATGTGTAGGAGTATGTGATGTAGTAGGGAAGGTAAATGGTGGAAGGGGATGGGTTAGCCAAGGTCATAGGAGGTGCGGTGAAGATGGTGGTAGGATGAAATATGGAAGGGATTGGTTGAAGAAAAGGGAATGGCATGGGTAATGATGAGGGTATAGGAATTGGTGTAGATATGGGATGTAGGTAACGATGAAGGCATATGATATGTAGGTAATTTGGGTGGAACAAAATATCATGATGAGGAGGTGGGTTGATGTGTTTTTGGTTTACCTTGGGTAGGAGGTTACTTGACAAAGGTTGATGGATGCAGACCTAGGATAGATGGAAGTGGTGAAGGTGGCGAGAGGGATAGTGGGAAAAATTGGTGTGTGCAGCTTAAGAGGTTAGGTCTTCCTCTTAGGTGGGGAATAGTATTTGTGGCATCTTGAAAAGATGTGGTTGAATCTAGTTTTATAGGAGGATGGACTAGGCTTGATGTCAGCAATACTCCTAATTTGAAAATGGGTCTAGATGCGGAGGAAGGCATGGGTGTAGATAGGGTTTTAGGCATAGGAAAATATTTTGTTGATGGTAACGGTATAGGTTTTGGTGAGGGTGATGAAGAAGGTGTGATTACTATTGGCATGGTGGGGTTGGTTGTATTAAACACCTTTGGATACATCACAAAAGTGTTGGTGGACAACATCTCCATTTGAGTTGAGACAGGAAGCCAAAGGCATCCCCAAAGCATGGAATTTTCAACATAATCCAAGTAGTGGGCCAAATGTGAGAATGACACAGAAGTGGATGGGGGTGATTTTTATTTGGTATTAATCCCTATAAAGAATGTCTGTGAGATAGTGAAATGGTTTGCTTTAGACTCTGTGGGTAGAAGAGATAATAGTAAATCGATAAGGTCTTTAAAATCTAGTGGGGACTTGTCGCCAATAGGAAGAGATGATGATAAAAGGTCCTCTTTGGGAAGATGAGGATGTAAATTTGATTGTATAGGATCTTCCTTTCATAAAGAAGAGAGTACGTTGGGATCTTCCATATGGAGAAGAATGGGTAATGCGGGTTACTCAAAAAGTGGTAAGATGAGTGGGATAGATGCATCGAAGATAAGGAAGACTCCTTTGTGGGTAAAGAAGAAGGTAAGGTGGAATCCTTCATGGGTAGAGAAGAAGGTAAGGTATAATTCTCTATGGGTAGAGAAGCAAATGAAATAGCTTCCTCTATGGGTGGAACAACTCATGCAATAATTTCCTTAATATATGGGATGGGAGGAAACTGAGCAGAAGGAGCCGGTATGATATCAAAAATGGCATGGACCTCTCAAACATTAGTATCATTAGTTGAGGTTTCACTAGCTTGGTTGGATGATGGGGTGTGATTTGGAAATGGTTTCTTGAAGATGTGGAGGTTTTGGTTAGCCGGTGCATTGGGGTTATCCAAGATAATATCTCCATTATCTAATAATTCTTGGACGATGTTTTTAAAATTTATACAATTATTGTCACTATGACCTCTAACACGGTGATAATTGTAGTCATATTTCTCATTGTACCATGCAAGTATAGGATGGGAATGGTCAAAACCAATGTGTTTTGATGGGTGGAAGAGTGATTTCTCTATATTTTAGAATTTTTTCCAAAATAGAAGAATAAGGTTCTCAAATGGGAGTATATTTTTGTTATTCCCACTTGAACTAGAAAGTTTGAATGGACGAAAGGTTAGAAGAAGGTTTTTATTTTTTGGATTTATGAGAAGGGTCAAATTTTAAAACCACTACATTGGCTGATCCTTTTTCTTCAGAATAATTATTTTATGGTTTCAAAAAACAAGAAGAATCATTGGTTTGAAGGGAGCATTTTTGTTACGTAATTGTAACTTCTTCTCCTCAATAGCACATATTTCAAGTTTCTAGGCCATTGTGAATGCATCTTCAAATGTGTGGAAATTTTATACTTGGATATTTGGTAAGATGTGTCTATAAAAGCTCGGGTAAACAACTCTATTAACTCGGTTTGAGGAAGTTGGAATGTGAGTTGATTAATCAGGATGCACCAATGAGTGACAAAGTCTGCGATAGACTCATCCTCATACTAGCGTGTCATGTACAAGTCAGTCATTGTGACCTTCTTGAAAATGTTGATAGAAAAGTGGTCTAGAAAATCCTGAGCTACCTGATTAAATGAAAATATGGAGTGCCTGGGTAGAGCACTATACCAATCTAATGCAGTCCCATTAAGGACATTGAAAATGTTCACAAGATAAAAGCATCAACGTGAGAGATGAGATAACAAACATATTTAAAAGAATGAAAATGTTGTTGTGGGTCTTCTTTGCTATTGAATTGGTTTAATTTTTTCATTTCCCAATGTGTAGGGTATGGATGAATTGGAACGGAATGGTGAATGGGCTCATTGTAAATCTTGTTTAATGTCAAAGAATTACGCGAGCCGGAGACAAATGTTTCTAATGTCTACTTCTTGTCCATCATCATTTTGATAAGATCATTTATGGGTTGTGATGACACAACACCCCCTATAGTATAAGGGCGGAGATAAGATGGGTATGATGTAAACAACACTCTAGAATGTGGTGGTGCAAGTACGAAAAACCGTGATGGAGGAATATAGGATGGAATGGATGTTGCAGGAAAACACACAGGATAAGTAGTAGATGAAATAGGTGGTTATTGATGATAGGTTTAGGTAGGTGGTATGGACATAAAGAATCTTATGGTAATTGGTGCAAGAGATCGCAGGATGAAGAGGAAAATGTTTTGGAAGGGAGTGTGGGTTGTCGATGTCGAGGTGGTGGGATGTAAAAGGTACATTAGGAGTATATGATACATGTTTGCGAAACTAATGACAATGGATGATGATATGGTAGACATCATAGGGGTGACAGATGTCGGGGGCATGGTAGTTATCGTAGGTGCAAAAGATACCAATAATATGGGGTCAAGATAAGAAACCACAGATGATGAGGCAAAAGTGGATAATGATGTACAAGTAGAGGCTATTGTAGAAGTGGGGGTTGTTGGGTGTGGAGCTTAATTACTTCATAGAAATCTTGTTTTTACAATGTTTTTTTACTACACAATGACCAAAATTGGTCAAGGCTGAATGACATAGGTCAGGAAGCAACTGGCATCGTTCAGGGGTTGTAGGGAGGAACCGATGTCAGTCAACCTATATGACAGTGTTTTATTTTTTTTCCAAGAATTAGAATAAATATTTTTTAAAGTTGATTTATTGATTGTAAAAGCATAGTTAGTTTCCCATAATAGTTATAAATGCATGTAAGCATTCTATGAGGGTATGTTAGTAAGTAAGAAACAATTCTTTGTATGAGAGTTTCCTTGGTGAGCAATAAAGAGTAACTGAGTGAGGGAAAACCATTGAACATCATGTGAGGTGTTGGAAGATTGAAGATATTCATTATATTTCCTATGTAAAGTATTGAATACTAATATTAGTCTTTTCTTGGTGGACGTATCCCACACTAGGTTAACCACGTTAAATATGGTGTTATTTTTCTCTTGTTTATTTTATCTTTTGGTTTATTTCCACATTCATTTCTTGTATACTTTATCTAATTTTAGATATGTGCAACACTGCTATATGTTTAACCCCAATAACTAGTATCAAATATTTGTTTGGAGGTTTTGTGTGTTCATGGGATTTACTCACAAAGGGTTTTTTGATTGAGTGGGAGCATGACAATGTCGAAGATAGCAAATATAGAGTGGAGAAATTTTACGGTCGTAATTATCAACTATGGAAGATGCAGGTGGAGGATTATCTATATAAAAAGTATCTATACTTACCATTAGATGAGTATGCACAACCAGACACAATGACTAATGAAGAATGGAAGGTTCTTGATAGAAAGGCTCTGGAATCTATAAGATTGATCTGGTAGAATTGGTGGCTTTGGATTTTATAGATGCAAAAACCACAAGAGAGTTGATGAAGTCTGTAGAAAATTTGTATAAAAATCCTAATGCTTTGAATACAGTTTATTTGATGAAGAAATTGTTTAATTCTAAGATGAAAGAAGGTGGATTTGTATCTAACAATTTGAATGATTTTCGGTCTATTGTAAATTAATTAAAATTGGTAAAAATTTTGTTTTATGATGAAGTGAAAGAACTTTTATTCTTATGTTAGTTTCCAGATAGTTAGGATAACTTGGTAATGGTTGTTATTAATACAATGTCTGCTTCTAATGGTTTGAATTTTGATGATGTAGTTAGTGTAATACTCAATGAGGAAATACACAAGAAACATTTAGGAGAAGAATCATATGGAAATGATTTAAATGTAGAAAGTAGTGGGAAGATCTAAGGAGAGATCATCAAAGAGAAAGAAGAATGGGAAATCAAATTCAAGGAATGGTAGATCTAGATCCAAGTTCAGAGATTTACTTTGCTGGAATTGTGGAAAGAGAGGACACGTAAAGGAGTGTTGGTCTAAGGAAAACAAAGAGAATCTACTAGAAAAAGGTAAAGAAAAAGATAAAGAGGAAAACATTGCAAGTGAAAAGGTAAAGCAAGATGCCCTTATTCTCTCCTTGGATAATAAATTAGAATCTTGGGTTTTAGATTCTAGAGCTTCTTTCCATGCTACCCTAATAAGGGTTATTTCAGAAATTATGTTTAGGGTGATTTTGGACATGTTTATTTAGGAGATGATGAGCCATGAAATATTACTGGTAAAGGTTATGTTCATCTAAAGTTGTAGAATGGAAATCCACGAGTATTAAAATATGTGAGGCATGTGCCAAGCCTCAAGAGAAATATAATAGATGCAGTGGTAACTAGGTGAATCTGGATTTGTGGTTACATTCACAAGTAATTCTTGGAAGGTTACCAAGGGAGCCCTTGTTGTGGAAAGAGGTAAGAAAGTAGGAACTTTATATATTTCTACATGTGTTATGATTCTTTTTCGTGTTATCTATAACATATTCAGATGTAATCATGTGGCATAATTGGCTAGGCCATATGAGTGAAAAATGAATGCAAATCTTAAAGGCTAAGGGTAAGTTATCATATTTGAAATAGTTAGATCTTGAATTTTGTGAGCATTGCATATTTGGAAAGTAGAAGAGAGTGATATTTCTCAAGGTTGGGTCAACAAAGAAGGAGCAGAAATTGGAGCTTGTACTCTCAGATGTGTGGGGACCATCCCAGGTAGTTTCTATTGGAGGATCCCAATACTATGTGGATATCATTAATGATGCCACAAGAAAGGTATGGATTTATTGTATTAAGCATAAATCTGATGTTTTTGAGACTTTTAAAAGGTGGAAAGCCCTTGTGGAAAATGAAACAAACTTAAATTTAAAATAGCTTAGATCTAACAATGGTGGTGAATACTACAACAAGGCTTTTAATGATTATTGTTTAGTGAATGGAATACATAGATAAAGGATAATTCCTAGAACACCGCAGAGAACGGTGTTGTTGAAAGAATGAACAGGACAATCATGGAACATGCTAAAAGTATGAGGATACATATCATTTTTTTCTTTCAAGTTTTGGGAAGAAGTAGTGGATATAACAAAGTGTAATTGATCAACCATGGACCTTAAACAAAACCTGGATAGGGGAATAATAGAAGAAGGTTGGTCTAGAAAAGAGATAGATATTTCTTTTCTTATATTTTTTGGCTTAGAAGATTTTGTACATGTTGATAGGGAAAATAAGAAGAAGTTAGATGCTAAATCTAAGAGATGTACTTTCATTGGTTATGGCTATGTTGGTTTTGTATATCATTTTTGGGATTTAGAAGATTCTAATATTGTTAGGTGTCATGACATTGATTAGAATGAAAAGAGAATGTATAGGGATTAGGTTTTGGTGCCTAAACATGAACAAAGTTGAGGGAATTTTAAAGGAAAAGAAACTTTCAGATCTAAAATAGGCATCCACAAACACCGATGTTGATTCTCTACGAGAAAGACAGTATTGGTTAGGGTAACTAGTATCGGTAGAAAGGATCAAGTTTAGGATAGACACCTATACGAACCGGTGTCGAACTTATAGAACCGATGGCGGCAGTGAGGCAACTGTAGTCGAGGGAAGATAGAGGAAGTGATTGGTTAAAAATCATGATCGGTAGCAAGATACAAGTGTCGGTCACTATCAGAGATTAACAGGAATAGATTAAGCCCCCAACACCCTAGATCTCAGTCAGAAGGTCACAAAGGGTAAGTAAACCTCTAGATATATTTTCACCTTCCATATCTTATTTATTATTTACTAATAGTGGTGAACCAGAAAGCTTTGAAGAAACAACGTAGGAGAATATCCATGAGAAATGGGAGCATGACATGGATGATTTGATGGATTCCTTGGAATAAAATCAAACATGGGATTTGGTCAAGTTGTCAGCAGGTAAGAAAATACTAAAAATTAAATGAGTTTACATGATCAAGGAAGAAAAGGGAGGACTAAAAAGGTACAAGGTGAGGCTTGTGGTAAAGGGATTTACACAGTAAAGTAGATATTGACTTTAATGATATTTTTTTATCATGTAGTTAAGATGACTTTTAATCGTATTATTCTAAGTTTCGTTATAGTAGAGGATTTACATTTAGAACATATTGATGTTAATACATTTTCCTTTATGGTGATTTGGAGGAAAATATTTATATGTAGTAGCCATCTAATTTACAAAGTCGGGGTAAGGAGAAACTTGTGTGTAGATTGAATAAGAGCCTATATGGGATTAAGTAAACTCAAAGACAATGATATTTGAGATTTTCTAGTTTAATGCATGAGCATGGTTATATGAGATGTGAATCGACCATTGTGTTTATTTCAAGAAGCTTGAACACGGGAGTTATGTTATTTTGTTTCGTATGTGAATGATATGTTGATTACAGGATCTAGTATGTAGGAAATTAGTTAGATTAAATAAAATATAGCTCACACATTTTTAACGAAGGATTTGGGAGCTGCAAAGAAAATCCTTGGCATAAAAATTCACCGAGATAGGAAAAAAATAAGTTACATTTGTCTTAGGAGGCTTATATAGCAATAAGATGTTGGAAAGTTTTAACATGAAGAATTCAAAAATTGTTAGTACACATATTTTTGGACACTTTAAAGTGAGAAAATATCAGTTTCCTACATAACACAAGGAGGTTGAGTACATGGAACATGTTCCTATGCTTCAAGAGTAGGAAGTCTTATGTATGTTATGGTTTGTACCAAACCCGACATTACATAGGAAGTGGGAGTTGTGAATGTGTTTATTGCTAATCTAAGTAAAGAACATTGGAAAGCACTCTAATGGATTCTCGGGTATTTGAGAGGGACATCTGGCATGGAATTATGCTATAGAGGGTCATATAATTTTTACACGGCTATGTTGATTTGGATATGGTTGGAGATTTTGATGGCGGGAGGAACAACACCTTGGATATGTTTTCATAGTAGGTGGAATGGAAGTTAGCTAGATTTTGAGATTGTAGAAGGTTGTGGCTTTGTCTACTATAGAGGTAGAGTATGTTACAACTATAAAAGCTAACAAATAGATGGTATGGATGAACAGGTTCATGGAAGAGTTGGGTAAGGAGCAAGAGGATTGTAGATTATACAATGATAGTTAAAGTGTGATCCATCTGTCAAAGAACTTAGCGTTTCATTCAATAATGAAACACATTCAGTTAAGATATCACATACAAAGTAGGTATTGGAGGAGGGAAAATTGAAGTTGAAAAAAACCATACATATGACAACCTTGTGGATATACTAATGAATCTATTGGCAAAGGAGAATTTGGAGCTTCGCTCCACTTCTATTGGTCTTCAAGTTTTAGTCTTGAAGAGGAAGAAATGATCAAAAGAAAAGGATCCAAGGATAGTTTTGTACACTACAATGCACTAATTGATCTCTAAGTGGGATATTGTTGGTGTGTAGCTTAATTACTTAAACAAAATTGTTTTTACGATTTTTCTAGACTACATAGTGACCAACATCACCAGAAACAAGCGGCATCGGTCAGAAACAACCCACATCATTCGGGGTCATAGGGAGGAACTGCTTCATCGGTCGAACTATACGGTTGTGTTTTATTTTTGGCCAAGAATTAGAATAAATATTTTGTTTTAAAGTTGATTTCTTGATTGTAAATGTATATTGAGCAACAGGGGTGGAAGCCTGATAATATTTTTTTAAACTCAACCAACCAAGTTATAATGGAGGGACTGCAATACTTATAGGTATTGTATATTCGTGTGCAGACAAAAGAGAGGTTGCACAGGTACAACCAAAAATAAAATAGCTTCCATAATACATCTGGGAAGCAACAAATGAATAATAACAATATTGTTAAAACACTATTACAACATCCCTAATGTTTATATAAAACAAATATGGTTAATAAAACCATATAACGACATTATTTAATTAATAACATTAATTAAATAATTATATAATGCATAATTAAAATATTAGGTAAATAATAATTAACCTAACATTCCCCCTTAATTATGCATTGTCTCGAGGGACGAGGAGAGGAAATCGCTGAACAACTCAAACTTGTCACGTGTAAGTGACTTTGTGAAGATATCGCCCATTGTTTAGTTGTTGGACAAAATTAAAGTTGGATGTTGTGCTTTAACACATGCTCACATATGAAATGAACTTGTACCTCAATGTGCTTTGTTCTCTCATGAAAAACTAGATTATGAACAAGTTTGAGAACACCTTCATTGTCAACATACATGGTGGTTAGTTTGTCTTGTGGTATTCCGAGTCCTTCAAGTATGCGATGTAGCCAAATCGCTTCACAGACAGCTTCTCCTATAGAATGATACTCATCTTCTGTGGAAGAGAGAGAAATGAAGTGTTCTTTCTTGCTTCCTCATATATTGCTCCAGATCCCATAAAGAATACAAATCCAGAAGTGGATTTTCTATCATCAATATTTCCTACATGATCTGAATCTGAATATCCAGACAAGAAGAACTTGTCATTCTTCTTGTATTCTAGACCAAGATCCACTGATCCTTTAACATATCTCAAAATGTGCCTTACTACTTTCCAATGACAAAATTTGGGTTCCTGCATGAACCTAGATAGATAGCTTATTGCAAATCGATATCTAGTCTAGTGTAGGTCGAGTAAATGAGACTCCCGATCATTTGTCGATAAAGAGTGGAACTTACCTTAGGAGATGGATCTGAACGAGATAAATGTAATCTGTTCTCCATAGGTGTAGTAATTGGTGTGAAATCCATGATCCTAAACTTCTTGAGTGTTTTCTTGGTATATTTCATCTGAGAAACAAAAATATTATTCTCTTTCAGCCATGCTTCCAATCCAAGACAATAATGCATCAGCCCGAGATCGGTCATGTCGAACGATCAATTAAAATCTTTCTTCATTGCATCGATCATCCTTACTAAAATGACAGTGATGACTAGATCGTCGACATAGACAACAACAATCACCATCTCCCCCACTTACTTTTGAGGTAGAGATTGGGATCGTATGGATTTCTACAAAATCCATGTTGTACGAGATGCTCATCAATTTTGATGTACCATGCCCGAGGTGCTTGTTTGAGACCATACATATATTTCCGAGTCTACATACCTTTGATTCTTGACCGTGTACTACATATCCCTCAGGTTGAGTCATGTAGACTTCTTCTTGTAAATATCCATTTAGGAAGGCACTTTTTACGTCCATCTGATGAACTTTCCAACCAAACTATGCAGCTAGAGCAAAGATCATCCTGATCATTTTGATCTTAGCTATGGAGAAAATTTCTCCTCATAGTCAATGCCTTCTTTTATGCATACCCCTTTACTACAAGTCTCACTTTATACTTGTCCATTGTCCCATCTACTTTGTACTTTGTTTTAAATATCCATCTACATCCAATGGGTTTCTTCCCTGGTGGAAGATTGACAAGCTACCAAGTGTTATTCTTTATCACTGATTGATATTCAGAATCCATAGAATCTTTCCAAGTTTTTGACTATAGGGCTTCCTGGACTATTGAGGGATCATATGATTCAATAACTCTACTCATTAAAGAAAAGTTAACTTCTTCTCTTGCTTTACTATGATTCTGTGGTCTAGGGGTGGATGTATCCTGTGAAGCATCGATCCTTACATATCGTAATGTACTTGTAAACCATTTAGGCATACGTTGAACTATTCCCATGGGTTGTGGTTCTATCTGATCAACACCATCATCCCCATCGTTACTTTCATCTTTTGAGGGAACATCAGCTTCAATTTTTACAACAGGTGAAAAATCTACATCTTATGAGTTTGGAGGAGTCTTTGCTTCCTTCTTCTTGAAAAACTCAACATCTCTGCCGGTGTAGACTTTTCTGGTCTTAGGATCCATTAATCTATACCCAAGAGTCTCTTCATTGTACCCAATGAAGATGATTTTTTGTGACTTCATGTCCAATTTATTTCTGTTCTGTTTGGGTATGTGCATGCTTGCTTTGTACTAAAATACTCGAGGTGTGCAATGGATGGTTTTTGTTTTGACCATGCTTCTTGTGGTGTTATTCCATCAAGAGCAGTTGTGGGAACTCTATTCAACAAATACACATTTGTCTTTGCTACTTCTGCCCAGAATGTCTTTGCAAGTCCTGGAATAGTCGATTATGCATTGCACCATTTCCATGTTAGTATGATTTCTTCTCTCAACAACACCATTTTGCTGCGGTGTGTGTGGAGGAGGCATTTGTCGATGAATCCTATGAGTTTGTAGGTAGTCTCTGAACTCATCACTGGTGAATTCCCCCCCTTGATCTGAGCGGAGAGTTCTGATGTGATGACCAGTTTCTTTCTCAACTGCTACTTTGAACTTTTTGAAGGTTTCAAACGCTTCACTTTTCTTGCGAAGATAGAAAATCCACATTTTTCTTGAATAGTCGTCAACACAAAGCATGAAGTACTGGAACCCAAAATGACTTGGCTGCATCAGACCACAAAGATTGGTATGAACCAGGTCAAGTTTACCATGAGCTCGAAATGTACTCCTCTGGAACGAAGCTCTGTGTTGTTTTCCTGCTAGGTAGTGAGGACATTTGTTTGTATCCTTCTGAAGAGATGGTATCCCATGTACCATATTGCACCAACAAAGTGTTTTGAGATATTCAAAACTTACATGACCAAATATTCTATGCCAAAACTATGCTAATGTGGAGTTCTTAGCCACAAGTGCTTGATCATCTTTGTGAACAAAATCAAGTTGGAACATGCATCCCACATTGGAGGATTTTGTAATTACTTTCGAGCCTCTTGATTTATCTTGAATAAAACATGTTTTCTTTTTGGATTGACTATCAAAGTCAACTTTTAGGTTGTGATCTAGGAGTTAACCGACTGAAAGAAGATTCTTTGTCAACCCAGGGACATATAGGACATCGATAGTCTACATTTGTGTGAACCAAGGGGTAGAGAAATGTTCCCAATCCCCTGAATAGTATATGAAGAATCATCTCCCAACGAAACATGATTTTTCGATGGCGTGTTCCTCATTGAAACAAACCAGTCTCTGTTGCTGGTCATGTGTCGAGTGGCTCTTGAATCAACATACCAGACATCACTAGATGACATGGATGGTTCACTTTTTTGATCAGTGAACAAAAAGTCTTCATTGTTTGACTATTCTTGTTGCTCAATAATATTACCTTGTTGGTGGGGTCTTCTTTTCCAATTCCCCTTTTTCTACCCTTGATTGTAGTTAGAATGTCCCTTGTAATATTTTTGTTGAGGTCCAAAGTTGCTTGATGAACCTTTCTTGTAAGTATTATACCAACAATCTTGTAGGTTATGTCCTCTTTTACAGATTGGACATTGCTTCTTCTGTTGTTTGTCCCTTGATACTAATTTTGATTTTGGGACTTCTGATAGGAATTAGGTTTTCCTTTACCTTTTCCTTTCCATTTTTGATGTGAAGACAATGCCTGCTCCTCTTCATCATCCTTATTGTGCATTACTTCCTCTTGTTACAATAGGTTTACCAGTTTGTCAAAACCAACTGTCATATCTGACACGTTTAGTGTTGTGATAAAAATGTGGTAAGAAGAGGGGAGTGCTATCAGAACAATGGGAATGAGAGTATCATCTATGACCGGTTCTCTTAAGGCTAAAAGTGAAGCCCTTAATTCTGCAACTCTTCTTAAGAAAGCTTCAATTTTCTCATTCTGCTTTAACTTCGGTGTATGTAACTAACTCTAAAAATTAAGTATAACATTCTTGTTCTTGGCCTCGTATCGTGCTCAATTCATCCCATGCTTCTTTTTTTGTTTTGGCATCTCCAATTTGGGGTTGCACATCATCGGACACTTCAAACAAGATGATGAGTTTGGCCTTCTGATCTACTTTATCAAATTGTCGCTATTGTGTTGTATTAGTGCCTAATCTGGTTAGAGTACCATTCAAGCAGTTTAGATTTCTTCAAACTCAAGTTGTGTCTTGATATTTTTCTTCCATGTAGCATAATTGTTTTGTTTGAGTAATTGTGAATCCGTAAGAAAATTTTTGGGGGCATTCGTGCCAATTTTGCAGAGATCACCGACGGGGTTTGGCTCTTATCACTCCTGTATTAGGTCTCCCAATCTATATACCGTCGGTCCGATATAAAAACTTTCTTTATACGTGCCCTTTTGATATACCCAATGGTATGTGGAAGAAGCTCACCCTTTATATATGCCCGCAAAGTATGTGAAAGAGGCGTTAACGTACATGAAAGAATTCAATATGTGGTACCAAGACAATACTGATGGGGTCTGTGTGATTATTGACACCGGCTCAAAGAAATATCCTCATATGAATGGATAAATTCGCTAAATAATCAAATAATTTCTCGGTCTAGATTTATATCGTGTAATCATTCACAGATGGATGGGATGGTTTATAGTGTGTGCACTGTGACCCTAGTACTCCACATTGATTTAAAGGGTCAATGCTCAGATGACGTTGTTGCAGCTATATTAAGCATTAAGTGCAATAGTAGTTGTGATGGCTTTACCCGTAAGTGCTTCCCAGAGGCACCCTATATACCAAACACTACAAATGAGATCTAGGATCTCGCGAGTGTTATATAACCAATTTTATACTATTTTTTGTATTACAATTCTTCCAGTTTAAAGCAATTACAAAGTTTGCAGTTGACTATGGCAACCTGCAAATTAGTATAATATAATGTAGTATACAAATTACATTCAAAAATTTGGAAAATTTTGAATGGCAGATAATTTTTTTGTTTTGCGGGCCCTAGTGGCCTCCAAAGCCCAAAATGACCCAAAATGCAAAGAATTGCAAAAAACTAGCTAAAAATGCAATTTTTAGGTATCCCTCTTTGGAGAAAGTTTCCCGGAATGAAAAAATAGGCTAAATGGGAGAAATTTTTTTTTACCCTAAATTAGGGATTTCTCCGCTAAATTTAGTTAGTTATAACTAAATTTGAATTTTCCGCTACATTTAGTGATTACGCAAATATTCGCCAAATTTGAAAAAGAAGTTTGGGGTTGGGATTTGAACCCCACACCTCCCACTTCTAAGTCTTTCTTCTTAAGCGCTTAGGCTTTTATGAGTGCTTAGCTATGTAAATGAGAAAATTATATTTAAATAGAGGATTTTCAGACTAACCTTTTGGAAAAAGCGATTGGTAGAACTGGAGTCCACGTGGTTGAGTTGGAAAATGGTTTGGGGATGGAAATTTTAGGGTTAAGGCACAGAAATGGATTTGAACTTAGCTTTTATTAAAAAAAAATTCCTCCTTATTATTCTACGCGCCTTACTTGCTATTGCATATATATGTTGCCTCCAGTTGAGGATCGATCCTTTTTGTATTCTCGTGTAGGTATAGTGTATTTGGAGCTTGATGAATCGATATTTTTTTGCGCAGTTCTGTGTACATGGCGAGGAGTGCAAGCCGTGAATTTTCAAAGAGTGCAGTGTGATGGAGGACTACTTGTGGGTTGCGTGGTATTACTCCACTGATTTGATTCAACCCATTGTATTTCTCCAACTTGTTTTCCTGATGTAACTCTATTTTTATCAATAAAAAAATAGTCTACAAAGATACCAAATGTAGCAGTATTTTTTTTTAAATCTTTGAAAATGAACAGCTCCTAGATAGCGAATTTGCTTAGTGCAGATGGCACCAAGGCAAAAAAAAATTGCTTTACGTTTACCTGGAAAACACATAGGAGATTGTGAGTCTGCAGGGGATGTGGGAAGTTGCTGGAGGCAGCACTGGCTCTCCAATGTTGCAAATTTCTTCTCCATGAATCCTTCTTCCTCTGCAACCTTCTCCAACCTTGTCAGGAGCTTGATTCGCTTTGGTACCAAATGTAGATTGAGCAACAGGGGCGGAAGCCTGATAATATTTTATTAAACTCAATCAACCAAGTTACAATGGAAGGACTGCAATACTTATAGGTATTTTACGGTCATGTACGAGACAAAAGAGAGGTTGCGCAGTACAACCGAGAAATACAATAGCTTCTATAATACATCCAGAAACAACAAATGAATAATAACAATTATATTGTTAAAACAATATAACAACATCCCTAATGTTTATATAAAACAAATATGGTTAATTAAACCATATAACAACATTATTTAATTAATAACATTAATTAAATAATTATATAATGCATAATTAAAATATTAGGTAAATAATAATTAACCTAATAGTAAAAGCATAGTTAGTTTCCCAGAATAGTTATAAATGCATGTAAGCATTGTATGAGGGTATGTAAGCAAGTAAGAAGCAATTATTTGTATGAGAGTTTCCTTGGTGAGAAAGAAAGAGTAGTTGAGTGAGGGAAAAACATTGAACATCCTGTGAGGTGTTGGAAGATGGAAGATATTCATTATATTTCCTCTGTAAAGCATTAAATAATAATATTGGCCATTTCTTGGTGGACGTAGCCCACACTGGGTGAACCACGTTAAATCTAGTGTTATCTTTCTCTTGTTTATTTTATCTTCTAGTTTATTTCCACATTCATTGCTTGTATGCTTTATCTAATTTTAGATTTGTGTAACATTGTTATATGGTTAACCCTAATAGGGGAAATGTGGGAAGGAATAATATAGGCATGTTGTATAGGAGTTGTCTAGATGAGTCACGGGTGGATGAGTGAGAAAGGTAATATTGTTTTGCGGTGGGGTTTTGATCAAGGAGTCTTGTGAAATCCTTTTCATTAGTATGTATGGTAATAGGTTGGTTGGGGTCCATAGGTGATGAAATGGAAGGTGGCGATGGGATAGGTGGGAGAGGATGATAGTTAGCATCAAGCATGAGAGCATTGGCTTGTCATGAGTCGAACCATATGACTGATAATAGAAATGGTAATATGATCTCTATTGATGATACTTGAAACACATAAATATGGAGTAAAATGGAGCAAAATGCAAGCTGAAAGATGGAATTTGGTCACTTTTTTATTGAAAAACCAAGACATAGATACCGATGTCGGGTTAGGTAGCTGATGCCAGTATAGGAGGGCAACTGATGTCGATTGATGAACCGATATTAGTTATTGTGGAAAATTGAAAGATTTGAAAACTTGGTGATAAATGGTGAATATCAGGTGAAACTAGTTTTGAAGGTGATATCAAAGACCTAAAAATGTAGTGGAGTGATAGAGGAAGTCACAACAAGTGATGGAAGTGATTTGAACATTGTTTTAGTTAAGTGACCAAAATAGAAAGGAACCAACAACAATTAGTAAACTCGATGGTGGTATGATGAATTAATTGATGGTCATCACTGGACCAATACCGGCATGTGAATGAATAAAAAATTAAAATATGGAGATGAAAAGGTATGAATGAGATGGATTTGAACTCTGTAGGTGATAACAGAACACAGAAAAGATGATAAGGTGACAAAACAAGTCACAGAAAGAACATAAATGTAGATTGAATGTTATTTTGGTAGAAATGACCAAAAAAGCACAAAATCGATGGTGGTATGATGATGTAATTGATGAAGGTCATTGGAATGATACCGATTTGTGAAATCTATGAAGAGATGGAAAAAGTGAATTTTGGTGATTTAGATCAAATAAAAGGCTAACCCATAATTTTGAGTATAGAAATGATAGATCCTAACACACTCAGAAACAATTGGAATACACCAACTATGATTATGGAGTGTGTAGGGAGAGAAAAATGGAGAAAGAAAAACTCACACCTCAAAACACAAATCAAGAAAAATATAACAAACACAAAATCCTATGTTGTAGATTTTATGTTGTGGCTTATGCCATTTAGGACTGACTTGTGAATAGAATAGAATTTTTGGTTAACGAAGGTGCCCTACGAAACTAACAACTATGGCTGGTTTTAGGTAAATTTTGGCTTGGGGTCCCCAATATATACTTTGTAGTATATAAGGCTCTACTTTGATATGATTTATAGCTAGAACACCAATTTTTTCCGCCACTAATCCAATTATTAGTCATTAATGGTAAATACCGGGAGGGAAGATGTTTAAGCAGTGAGTTGTTTGTTTCAGTGATTTGGTTTGGGAGTGTGTGCACAAAGTGAACTACGATTCAATTTTTCAACCATCAGTTGGTCATGACTTCCAGCATATAGGTTTCCCACAATTTAAATGAGCTAAAATACAAGTAGGCAAAAATGAGATGCAAAGATTTTAAACCCAAATCCACAATGAAATTTGATGAGAGAAATGATGAATAGGAAAGAGTATGTCTTTCACTAATGCAATACAGAATAAAAATAAGTGTTATTTTTAGTCCAAAATATGAGTTTCACTAAGACAAGTAGAAGAGGAAGAATGTTCCAAGGGAGAAAGTTTAATGTGAACTCTTTCAAAAGGAAATAGACACACAATGATTCCCTAAGAATGAACAATGCAAAAGAACCCAAATGGGGTCCCACCGGGTGTGCCAAAATGTTTCACTAATAAGTTGTGTACGTATGAGAAAAATAGATAAGGTAAAGGTGAGGAGGAATACCTGTGATTATGTAGATGGTAGAATGTGCGCGTTGTTGATGTTGTCCAAGTTGATTATAGAGAAATATTTTTGTCCTGGGAAGGACTACCTGTAGATACAAAGTAAGAACACAAATAAGTATTAAATAGAATATGACAGTGGACTACCTATTTGATGTTAGATCCAGAAGCGTGGTGCTTCCTAGAGAGGTTTTCAATCCACCGTTTAATAATAATTTAATGTGAATAAGAAATTGAAATAAATAGGTCATATTTTTATGTAAGAATTTAGGATTCTCAATACACACAATACACTATATTCAATTCTAAATATGAAACAAAACACTAAATCTAATTAGAAGAAAGGTTTGTTTAGGTCAAACAAGTTTGTTAGAGATATGGTAAGGTCTACGTGGCTAATATGTTGAGGCATGGGTTGGTTTTGGGTGAGTGTGAAGCTTGTTGGTTTGAGAATATAAAATGACACGAGATCGGTATCGATCATCGGGTGACCTATACCGGTATGGGGATGACACCGACAATGGTCAAGGAACCGACGTCGGTAGGGGCAATGGGTGATAAACTATTTAAAAATGGGTTTTTAGCCTCTCTGTGATTATACAGAGAGTGAGGATGATATGGTTAGGGTCATAATATGGATGAGAATACTAACGAATACTAGAAAAGAGGTTTAAAAGGTAAAAACTCTTGGGTTGGTTAAACCGTGGGTTGGTGGGAAGAAGGTGATACATGGGTAATAGTAGAAATGAAATACTAGAAGAAGTAGTGGATCTATAATGGAATAACTACATATGATGAAACCATAGTACTTACTTGATGTTTTACTGAGATCCTCCGAATGGAGATGGTAGGTGGTTGATCAAAGAAGATATGTTTGGTTCCAAAGTGCCATGACAAAGTGTAACCTATGTGCTCCCATGAGTATTCTAATGCTCGGAAGGAGAATTTGTTACTTGTCTTATCTTTGTGGTTGTGAGTGTTCTTTAAAATTTGAAATTACCAACAAAATTATTTAGATGCATATGTTAGGAGAGACAATCATTCCTTCACTAGATCCTATCAATCAATAGGTCATTCACGAATGTAAGTCTAGCCAAAACTTATAAGCATAACTTATTTTGAATCTGGTTAATTAATCCTTATTGGGGTTGGGTTGTAAGTTTCTAAATAAATATTTGTTAAAATTCTTGTCTCTTGATCATCATCTTCCATACATTCTTCAATCATACATCTCGCATCATTCTTGGATATTGGTGATGATCCCTTGTATCTTACTAGTTGTGTGGGGTTAAGAATAGAGTGAGATCATCCTATCATCATATAATATTCAACATATTTTTTTGATGGAATAGAAATTTTAAACATTGTTTGATAAATAAATTTTTTAAAGTAAAATTTGTTATCATGTGTGTAGTCATATACATCATTTTATATCATACATTACCATCCATATCATACATTCAAAAATCACAAAATATCAAAAATTTCTAACCATCTAAGAGTACATAAATGAGATGACTCATAATGAAATCAACTTTTGCTAAGGAATCCCAAGCCAAAAATAATACACACACACACACATATCGTGTGCGTGTGTGTATCTATGTATATGTATATGTATATGTTATTCAAATGTCTCAAATACGATTTTATCACACCGAAGGAAAAGTGTGATCAAAACACTCAACTATGAGCAAAAATATAAATAATAATTGATATATATATATATATATATACACTAAAAAATAATCCTAAAGCAATAAATGCCCTTGAGCTATCCCTCTCTTTAGGATCCTTGTGAAGGAGTAGGAGAGGACTCCTATTATGGCTTCTATGAAGAGATCAGTTGGGAATAACATGGGAGCCTCCATGCATCAAATAGTGAGACTTTCTATAGTGAGTGTTTGGTGGTACTAGCCCCACTATGTGAGGATCCTTGTCACCTCTCTCTACCATATTGTATCGAAATCTTTGTCTTTGACCAAGAAATTTCTCCCGCCACATGCCCAGTTGGTGCAAAAAAATTCTATGTGACATTCAAATTATGTCAAGGCTCCTAGGTCCATTAGTAGGGTCTCTCAGGATATACCAATACTGATCATGAATAATTCCAAGTCTTTGCACTGATAGGATCCCGCCATCCATCTGTTGTGGCTACAAAAATACAAATGTACAAGGGCAAGTTAGAAAATGTAAAAAGAATAAAAATTCACTAACATGTAATCTAGGAAGTAGAAAGAGTGAGAAGAGTATAAGTTCTCACTCGGGTCTTCGAGAAACCTAGCTAGGGTCTATAGAAAGTGTTATGCCTCCTACGGGTGCTACCATGGCTGGATGGATGTACTCCTCTTTTTCTTCCTCCTCGATCTAACATTCATTGATGCCTCTCCCTTACCCTTCCAAGTCGGGGTTTGACTCCTCCTCCGAACTCGAGTCCTGCCTCGGTCTCCTCCTCCTCATTCCCTATCAGGCCCTCACCAATCTATAAAATCTATCATGGCCTGAATACAACACCATTTTATGGGTTTGGTGCAATTTCTGGTGTCCCTGATCGCAACATCGAGCACTATAATTGTCCACCAAAGTAGGCCCTTATGGCCAAATCTCACCTCTTATATATTCCTAAACATGGTGACAACAACCTGGAAGAGCATCTAAGAAAAGTAACCTAAATTGTTCGGGAACCATAACCACTAGATATGTCTCTACCAAACTACTACGGTTGAATAGTGAGAATTAGTGTTATAGGAAGTGAAAGTAATTGCCTCCTTGCCCTTCTGGCCAAACATATCCTCATATGGATGAGCCACCATATCCAATATAGTGATTATCACTACTATTTGTGGTGTGGCCTTGAGTGGATCCATTTCAACCCATTTGAAAACCCCGATCTCTCTGGGATCTTTCATCCTAATACCCCTCTGGTAGGGAAGAACCCGCTCCAAAATCCATGACATAACTAGTGTGGGGTGACTAAGTGAAGTAGCTCCACACCTAAAAATCTTGTATAGGTCATGGTAGTTGGATACATAAATGTCCACACCCATAAAAATACTCTCCCATAAAGATCAATGTTCTCCACAATAGGTGTCCAACAGATTAGAAATAGGTCCCCACCCTTATCCTCAATCAAATGTGAGACCAAGATACTAATGATAGCCTTGTACAGAGTGGGAATATGGGAACCCTTAATATTCACCAATATAAAACTTTAATTGGCACTCATGTCAAGTGTGTGTGCCTCTCCTAGGTAGGTTTCACATCTACTTGGCCTTATCTCGATGAATCGGAGCTCTTCAACACCAACTTCTTGTCTATGACAAGAACCTTATGTATCATGTAAACATCCTCTAAGGTGATGGTCCATTCCCCTAATGATAGGAAATTAGAAAGTGTTATGATCTACATCCCAACAAGTCAAGAATTTGTAGAGAATGTGACTCATTGGAGCAATTGGTTGTGTCGAGCTAACCACCATATCCCTCCCTATCTAACAACCTCTCTCTACTAGTGTCAATAATCGTAGAAATCTAGGTAACCGCTCATGCTCTTTGGATCTACTCCACCTGTTATAAGCCCCCTACATCTAAAAATAAAGAAAAAATAGCATATCATAGCCTAAAAAAGCATGATAAGAACATAAAAAAATATAAATACAAGCAAAAACAAGTCAAACTTCATACTTAGCTCTTAAGTTGTAAAATTTCATGACAATTACGAAACCACTACTCTTAGCAGAGTGGTGGTTGTGAAATCACCATGGTGGTCATGTCAATCGAGGTCAGGGCCATGCCCTTGAAAATAAAAAATTCATAAATACACTAAAAATAACCAAAAAAGTTCAAACAAGTTATAAAACCTAAAAAGTGCCCCTATAAACATTTTGACTGTAAATTTACTAAAAATATCCCCTCTTCCAACTAGTTTCAAATAAAAATGAAAGTTTAGCACAAAAAAATAAATGCTCGTAACTTTCATTTTATTGACCCACTTTTGCCATTAGTTTCACTATCATCATGACTAAATTCTCTTCAATTTGACTATACTCATAAGAAAAATGGTCACGAAACCTAGAGCTTCAAATTTAGCTAAGTGGGTATGCACAAATGATTTCTAAAAATAGTAAAAAGTGATATATATATATATATATATATATATATATATATATATATATATATATAGCTTATATTTTTATTCTAACATTGTTTTGAGTGAGTGTATGTAGGGTTGGCATGCATGGAGTAGGTATATTTCTCATCCTCGTGGATATGGTAAGTAATCTTGTCTTTTCATTTTGAAATATTTGGCTAATTTAGTCTTATAGTTGTACTTGATTCCCATTTTTATTGTGTAGGTAGTAGGAAGGCTAAGATGATGTAATTTAAACACATGGTCAAACAACGTAAAATTTCTTACTCTCCCACTTGGGATTGTTATACTTGGAAATCACGTTTTGCACCTATTCATGGCTAAAATACTCCTTAGAGGGGGCAATATGTACACACTCAATAACTACACAATGCTACATTAAAGGATATGGCAAGTCTCTGATGATAAAAAAAATTGGTTTCACAAGTAATAATGAGATCTAGATCCTATCCCTTCAACTTTACCATGTGTGTTATGACATGGTTGTCCATGTTTTTAGGTTTGTAAATTTATTGTATCCTTGTAAACTATTTTCTACTTTTTTCTTACTTAGTTTTAGCCCTTAGTTAGGAAAATGCCACGGAGGTAATGTAATAACCACTATATATAGAATGATAGTTGCTTAAGCACTAGTTTACGCAGACCGGTTTATCTATTACCTTTAATAATGAGTTAAAAATATGTGTTTTACAACGTGTGTCTTCAATTTGGGAGTGATTTTCTCTCTTTTTTCTCATTCATTTTGCCTAATTTTGGGCTCATTAGATTTGTATTGTAATCCTCTTTTAGTTTAATTTGTTTAGAAAAATAACTATCACATATGTGGATGTGTTTTCACTTATTTTTGGACATGTTTTTTAGAATTTTTCTTCCCCATATTTTTTTAATAAAAGCCCGATTTAGATTTTACCTTAATGATGGGTTGGATTTTTCATATTTGATTTACATAGTTATGGTTCCAAAATCTTGTTAGGAACCACACAGATCATATTTTCACTATTAATTTCCTTCCTGCATTGCATTTTCAACTAGTTTCTTGCAACCAACCATCTACAACCATTTTCCTAGTTTTTCTTGCTACGAGTTAGCATTCGCACACCCTGGATCAATTATAAATTGTAACATTCCCATTTTAAGACTTTAGAAATAAGGGAATTTTTTTAATATAATAATGTTCTCTATTCTAAATGATCATAATTTAGAACACATACTCCATTCCAATCAATCTCATAACAGATAACCATATGCAACTGTAATGACTCGGTGAAACACTGATCTCTCATTTCATGACTTGGTGAAACACCAATCTCTCATGTTAACTCATTGATTTGTATACTAGGTATACTTGGTTCTCATACCCTTTTTAGGGTGTTAAGTGTTCTTTTTAAGAGGCCTATCTGAATACTTGTTACCAATTTGAAATCTCACTTCTTAAAAACTAGGTGATTTAGGACAACACAACTAGCGACTTGCAATACTTTAGCCAAAGATTTACAACATACTATTCATGTTGATATTCCTAGATGGAATACCCGTCAAACAAACCATTTACTTCTCCCCACTTCATCTGTTATCTAGAATGGTCTTCACTGACTCCCGTCAGTCCACTTGTTCAAGGTTAAACCCTAACCAAAGTTAGCAACATAGTCTAGGGTAGAAGGCTACTTGCGATGAATAAGGGTACATAGACATACTCAATCGACCTAATTCAATTACTTGTGTCTAGTTATCCTAATTCATCGCGAGTTTCCCGACTCTAGATCATACTTCTAACCTAACCTAGGATATAACTAAGATCAAGTCCAAGTTTATGTAGATCTAGATGATTCAAATCTGAAGGGTGTTGCAACATGTCAACTGCAACATAGTATCCTCATGAAGACCCAAGTCTTCACGAGAGGTATGGTGCTGCAGTTGGCATGTGCCAACATCCAACAGAGTCTTCCCATCTAGATGTACATGCCCAAGAAAGAAGTTAATTACTTAATTACTTTCATTAATTAAAGTCTAATTACAACAGCCATGCTGAATTCCTAGTTTCATTAACCATTAAGGTTGCTTCAACAATAAATGAATTTTAAATGCTTTGTAGAAACATCAAGATTTCCTTTTATTCATTAACTTCCTAATTTAGGACACTATTTACAAACGAAACAACATACTAAAAATATGGTACACATACTTAACCTAACCATGACTTAACTTGTTTAAGTTCCAAATCAAATTCTTTTTAATAGACTTCATTGAAATGAAGTCTACTATTTTATATTTGTATATACCTATCTTTTGTTTTATTCAATTTAAGGTACAAGTCAAGAGTAAGTACCTCTTCCTCTTTCCAAGACGACATTAGGTTTAAATTCTCAAGGATTCTAAACAAAATGATTATCATTTCAGAAGAGTTGTCTTTCTTGTTCTTATTAAGAATAAGGGTTCACTATAACCTCTTAACATTATATAAGTTATCATAATGGATTTTATCTTCCCTTAACATCATTTTAAATAACCATAGATATTTAATTAAGTGATCAACCATGAATGCCAACTCGATAAGTTTCCTTAAAATAAAGGGATAGTTATCTAATTCCCTTACCACATAGTTCAATTTATTTCAACCCAAAAGGGGTTTAATTCAGAAGTATATCGATAAAAGAAAAAAGATAAGCATATCACTAATAATAACTAATTATGTAAAAGAACAACACATAAAGTACAAACCACAATATTTTCCATTTATCAAGGAGGAATTCATACATTGCAAGTACCAGTAAACATTATGAAATTAAATTTTATGAAATTACAACTTTCCATTCCAAAATTACATTTAAATAATGAATCATATTTCCCATAAGAGATCCATTCTTTTGATAAGAAAAAGTAACATCATAAAATATCTTGTCTCCCTTTTACCACTTATGAAGTCCATCTAAAATTTTCTAGCACGGGTCAATTCGGTGAACTGAGCATGATAAGCACTAAGCATTAAAATGATATGATTTCAACTAATTGTTTCATAAAAAGAACTCTATTTTCATGAAATAGTTAAAGCATTAAAGAAAGACACATCCAAGAAATAACAGACATAAGAGGGAGAAATAAAAGATAATCCATATCCACATTAAGAGAAGATCATGGAGTAATCAAAATCAATGTTCAACCTATGATTTCATAAAATAATTATTTCAGATAAGATCACCAACCGCATTTCAACTACTATTATTTATGATTCAATCTAGATTCATTAACCCAAAAGAAGAAGATACTAACTCTAATAATTCATATAAATAGAATTACCTTAAAGGAACAATGCTTCAAATTACACAACATTAACTTACTCCATCCTAGGATATTTAATGCCAAGCTCAATTAACTTTATGATGAAAATTAGGATGAACCAACAACATCTTAAAGTAAGAGTTTCTTATTTGAGAAACTAAATCCAAGTTCAAAGTCAAACTCTAGCCTAAATTTAGGATTAACATCAACAGGTTTGACAAAGGATAGATTTAATTTGCATGCACCTAGAATTAGTCACACATCATAACAATTACAACCCTACCAATGTATCAGTCAAGGAGAAGAAAGTAAGGATTTATCCACTAACTACTCACCCTACAAATCCATCAATGTAATACTAACTAAACAGGTCAGCTCCTTACACAAGAGCAATGCAGATGAGAGAATGATTAAAAAAGAGAGAAAGGATCCATCTATATTTGCCTTTCGAGTTCAAAAACAACGGTATTAAAAATATTTAATTTCAAAAGAGAGAAAGGATGAAAACAACTAAATATGAGATAAGATCTCATTATTTGTTCTTATAAAGAGGTATACATGCTAGAATATAAAATAATTGAGATAGATATGACCAAGAAAACATTTTAACTCCAACAACCACAAAGAACTAATTGATATTACAATTAATATCTATGTTTGAACATGAAAGTCAGAAACCGAAAGATGAATTTTTCCCAACATACAAACAAGAAGTAAACCGTAGTGCAAAGGCTACTACAATGAAATTTTTATTCCAATTATTTCAATTAAAACAGTATCCAAAACCAAAAAAACTAATAATAGAACATAAAAATCATTCCAAACGTTAGTAGCATCAACTGAGAAGTTCTTCTAGTTTTCCCCAACAAAGAGAGACAGAGTAACATTGAAGTAGATTACCCTTATGCAGCCACAATTTCCTTTCAAGTTCAACTCACACAAGCTTACCCATCCCTTGATGGTAAAATGGGAAAGAAAGTGAAAAAATATTTAATAGTCAAAGTTTCCAATCAAGCCTACCCAGTCCCACATACCTCCAAAGAATCAATGGAACAAACTACAGGTTTAGGGAGAAAGAAACTGACCTAGATTCGACCAAAAGGAGAAAAATGAACATTGACAAGAACCCAAGTCAGGTGCTCAAAGTTGAGCTCAAAGGAAGAATAGCCAAACCAAAAACGTTTCAACCCTTTTCCTTAAGACATACAGATTGAGTTACTCCATAGTTCAACCTAGATACCTCATTCCAATAGTATCAACTGTACATCAAACTTAAATGAAAAGAACCAGTTAATCCCAACAAGATGAACCAATAAGGTGGCTCATAAGCACTTAAAATCACTTTAGGAAGATGCAAATACATTCATTATACCTTTACACGGATCATGCCAATATGATAACTATCAACCGTGCTAATGGTAGATTGATTCGAAGAGATCCATTCAGTCCCAAAATTAGACAAGTCACTAGCAAGACTTCTCGTAACTTACAAGTGTAAGAAAATATTCTAATACATTTAAGTTCAGGAAGGAGCTAAACATGTTTCAATCATTTTTCTAGCAAGGAAGAACAAAACCGAATCATATTTCTTTCATAGTAGTGGCTTCTACTATCTAGCTTCAATATAGTCCAACAGGAGCTCTTTAGATTCAAAAACATCGCAAGCTCAAAGAAGTAAAGCATGTTTACTAATATTTTCAAACAAGAACGAATCCCAAAACATTTTCCTAGCATATCTCGTATATCATACTACTCAGTTTCGGTTCAGTCCATATAGATAAAATGCAGAGAAAATAAGTTTTAAAAACAAAACAAAACCAAATACAAACTCATTTGTTTCCCAAGAACAGAGTTCTTTTAATGAAGACATTTAGGAAAAAGTAGAACAACTTAATGGGTAGATCCTATCATGCATGATAGAGCTTCCTTTCGATGTGCTAATGATTTCCTAGCTGAGCCTCAATAGTTTTCTTCTTTTTCCAAATGACCTCCAACTCCAATATTTCCACTTCTTCATATACTTCCATAGGATCCAAAAATAGCTCAAGTATGCCAAAAATACAACAAGATCAAAAATAGAACTACTTGGTTCAAAGAATTGAAAACCCCATGCTAGAGAAAAAATCAAAATAAACCAAAGATCAAACAACCTTTCCAAAATCTACCATGCCTTTCTCCTAGGTAGTTTCTTCACCATAACCAAGATCAATTAATGTGAAGGACTGTTAGTTTTCCCTCCTATCTCTCCATGCCACCGCCATCCAAATTTGGCGAGCTTCCCATTCAAAATTTGCATGCAATTTTCTATTTAGTGGTGATGCCAACTAGACATCCCCTAAATCCCAATGCCCCCGCCAAAATTGGTAGTCCTATGATATTAAAAACCAAAATCAATTCCCATTAATGCCTTGAAAACTAATTCCACCGACCTTTCCATTTTCCAAGTGGTCAATAGGTATCTTGTTAGGTTTAGCAATAGTTTAGGTTAGATTTTTATTAGGTTAGGAATCAACCTTAGTTCCTAGGTAGGTCTCAATTACCTTAGATTATAATCCAACTTAGTATAGAACATTACAACTTAGGTTAGGGTACCCCTTTAGTAATCTTATTATTAGGTCTATTATTCCTATACGCTATACAATGTTTAAACAAATACAAAACAAGTCACAGTCAAGCACACCTTCCATTTCCAAATGCCAAGCCAACAAGGTGAGCAGATAAAAAGATTGAGGCATACCTTGGATCAATGGAATTGATCCAAGGTTTTGTTGTTTACATGTAATAAATTAAGTCTACACAAGAACAAGTTCATCACCTTCCTAAAGGTGAATTTTAAGCTGTGCCAAGAGATGAATGGAATTATTTTCAAGTAAGCAGAATTCACAACCAGAAATGAATCTTTTTAACAAATAAAGGATTATCCTTTGCAAACATGATTTCCTAAAATCATCAGAGTACTTCCTCCTAAAATAGATCACCGATCAACATTTGTAAAATCAAGAGTGGAAGTCATCACCATAATAGCCAGGTCAAAGATGTACATAAATCATCTCTGGAAGAGAAAATAAAGTTGAGGAGACACATAAACATCACCACACCGGAATGCTATCTCATATCAATAATTACAGGTTGGGGATGTTTTGAATTCTTTAAGACTTTGATTAATCTTGCTGTCATTAAATTCAAAATACATTGTTTTAAGTTAGTAGAATTAAACAACTTTGTTAGGTTAATTATTAATCAACCATATATTAATTATGCATTTCATATTTCATTATTTAATTAATTTTATTAATTAAATAATTTTGTTATTGGTTTTATTAACCATATTTTTTATGTAAACATTAGGGATGTTGTTATATTGTTTTAACAATATTATTGTTGTGCTACCTAAATGTAATATTTGGAAGCTTATGTATTTTGAATTTGTTGTTTCATTATTGCAACTTCTCTTTTTTTGTATCTTGACTATGTAATACATACATACATATATACATACATACATACATACATATATATATATATACATACATACATACATACATACATACATACATACATACATACATACATATATATATATATATATATATATATATATATATATTATAGCTTACTTCTATGTATCAAAGGTTGATTCTGATTAATACAATCTATAAGCTTCGTCCTATTCTACATTTGGTACCAGAGTGAGAATTTGGACCTGTGAAGGAGTGAAAGAGAGAGAAGAAGAGATAGAGGAGATTGGAGAAGTGCTTGCAACATTTGAGAACTGTGTAGCCTCCTGCAACCTCCCAGCCTTCATCCCTACCTCCTCACATCCTCCTGTTTGTTCCAAGTGTTTAGAACACAATTTTTTTTTCACTGGTGCACCCAACACCAGGAAAAATTTACTGCAGGTATTCAAAATTTTTATAAAAAAAATTATTATTTTTATCCCCATTAGGGGTTTTATCTCTAATATTAGAGATGTATTTAGTCACTGCTACATCTAGCAGTTTGTTGTATTTGGAGAAACCAAGATGGTTAAATAACTTCTAGCCAAGCTATATCTTTGTTTGATTACACCTTGCATAGGTGAGTTATGTTGATTCAAATTGAGGCGAGTTATTTTGAAGAGGAGTCATCTTCATTTGCAACATGAACGGGATATTTGGTGAGTTTTACTTTGATCAGAGTTATCACAGACCATGGGCACTCCTCCAACCACGGACCATGGTCACTCCTCGCAGCCCACAAACCTGTCCTCCATCGTAGCACCTACAAATAATAGAATGGTCATAAACAATGCATAATTAAGGGGGGGGATGTTAGGTTAATTATTAATTAACCATATATTAATTATGCATTTCATATTTCATTATTTAATTAATGTTATTAATTAAATAATGTTGTTATTGGTTTTATTAACCATATTTGTTTTATGTAAACATTAGGGATGTTGTTATATTGTTTTAACAATATTATTGTTGTGCTTCTCGGATGTAATATTTAGAAGCTAATGTATTTTAAATTTGTTGTTGCATTATTGTAAATTCTCTTTTGTTTATATCATGGTTGTACAATACATACATACATACATACGTACGTACATACATACATACATACCTACATACATACATACATACACACACACACACACACATACATACATACATACATACATACATACATACATACATACATACATACATACATACATACATACATACATACATACATATATATATATATATATATATATATATATATATATATGCAGCCCGCTTCGTGTATCAGCTGATTCTCGATTAATGAGACTCCCAATCAACCTGTTGATAGAGAGTGGCACTTACTCGAAGATATGGATCTGAACAAGATAACATCAACTGTTCTCCATGGGTGTAGTAATTGGTGTGTAATCCATCATCCTAAATTTATCAAGTGTAGTATTCAAATATTTCATCCGAGAAACAAAAATATGATTCTATTTCGTCATACTTCCAATCCAAGACAATAGTAAATCAACCCGAGATCAGTCATGTCGAACGATCAATTAAGATATTTCTTTGTTACATCGATCATCCTCACGAACTACGGTGATGACTAGATCATATACATAGACAATGACAATCACAATATCCCCCTTGATTTTGAGGTAAAGATTGGGATTGTATGGATTTCTAACAAATCCATGTTGTACGAGATGCTCATTAATCTTGGTGTACCATGCTCGAGGTGCTGTTTAAGGCATAGAGATTTCCTTAGTCTACATACCTTTTCTTCTTAACCAGGTACTACATATCCCTCGGGTTGAGTCAAACATAATTCTTCTTGTAAATCTCCATTTAGGAAGGAAATTTTTACATCCATCGGTGGACTTTCCACCAAAGTGTGCAAAGCTAGACCAAAGATCATTGATTGTTTTGATCTTAACTCGGGATAAAATGTCTCCTCATAGTCTATGCCTTCTTTTGTGCATACCCCTTTACTACTAGTCTCACTTTATTCTTGTCCCTTTGTCCCATTTACTTTGTACTTTGTTTTAAATATCCATTTGCATCTAATGGGTTTCTTTCCTGGTGGAAGATTGATAAGTGCCAAGTGTTATTATTCATCACCGATTGATATTTATAATCCATGGCATCTTTCCAAGATTTTGACCTGTAGGGATTCTTGGACTATAGAGGGCTCATCGATTCAATAAATCTACTCATCAAAGAAAATTTAACTTCCTCTCTTGCTTTACTATGAGTCCGTGGTCCGGGGTGGATGTATCCGGTGGAGGATCCATTCTTGCATCTCATAATGTTATAGTACACCACTTGGGCATACGCTAAAATTTTCCCATGGGTCATGGTTCTATCTGATCAACACCATCATCCCCATCGTTACTTTCATCTTTTGAGGGAACATCAACTTAAATTTTTACAACTGGAGAAAAATATACATCTGGTGATTTTAGAGGAGGAGTCTTTGCTTCCTTCTTCTAAAAAAACTCAACATATCTGCTGGTGTAGAATTTTCTTGTCTTAGGATCCATTAATCTGTACCCAAGAGTCTCTTCACTATACCCAATGAAGACAAGTTTTTATGACTTCATGTCCAATTTATTTCTATTTTTCTTGGGTATGTGCATACTTGCATTACACCCAAATACTCTGAGGTGTGCAATAGATGGTTTTCATTTTGACCATGCTTCTTGTGGTGTTACTCCCTCAAGAGCAACTGTGGGCACTCTGTTCAACAAATACACTGTTGTCTTTGTTGCTTCTACCTAGAATGTCTTTGCAAGACTAGATTCATCGATCATACATCACACCATTTCCACGATAGTATAATTTCTTCTCTCAACCACACCATTTTGTTGCAGTGTGCATGGAGGAGGAATTTGTCGACGAATCCCATGAGTTTGTAGATAGTCTTTGAATTCATTACCGTGAATTCCCCCCCTCGATCTAAGCAGAGATTTTTGATGTGACAACCAATTTTATTCTCAAGTACTACTTTGAACTTCTTGAAAGTTTCAAAAGCTTTACTTTTCTTCTGAAGAAAAACAATCCACATTTTTCTTGAGTAGTCTTTAACACAAAGCATGAAGTACTGGAACCCAGAATGACTTGGTTGCATCAAACCAAAAAGATTGATATGAACTAGGTCAATTTTTCCATGAGCTCAAAATGTACTCTTCCGGAATGAAGCTTTGTGTTGTTTTCCTACTAGGCAGTGAGGACACTTGTCTGTATCCTTCTAAAGAGATGGTAGCCCATGTACCATATTGAATTGGCAAAGTGTCTCGAGATACATGAAATTTACATGACCAAGTATTTGATGCAACAACTATGATAAGGTGGAGTTCTTAGCCATAAGTGCTTGATCGTCTCTATGAACAAAATCAAGTTGGAACATGCGTCCCACATTGGAGGCTTTTGCAACTATTTTCAAGCCTCATGATTTATCTTGAGTTAAATATGTTTTTTTCTGAATGACTATTAAAGTCAATTTTTTTAGGTTGTGATCAAGGAGTTAATGACTAAAAGTAGATTCTTTTTCAACCTAGGGACATATAAGACATCTGAAAGTCTATAGTTGTGTGAACCAAGGGGTAGAGAAATGTTACCAATCCCCTTAACTATGTATGAAGAATCATCTCCTAACGAAACATGATTTTTCGATGGCGTGTCCCTCATTGACATAAACCGGTCTCTATGGCTATTCATGAGTCGATTTTCCCCTGAATCAACATACCAAAAATCACTAGATGACGTGGATGGTTCACTTGATCAATCAATGAACAAGTAGTCTTCATTGTCTGATTGTTCTTGTTACTCAACAATATTACCTTGCTAATGGGGTCTTCTTTCCCAGTTCCCCGGTTTCTTCCCATGATTTTTGTTAGATTGTCCCTTATTAGATTATTGTGGAGGTCTAGAGTTACTTGATGAACCTTTCCTATAAGTATTATACTAACAATCTTGTAGGTTATGTCCTCTTTACAGATTGGGCATTGCTTATTTTGTTGTTTATCCCCTTGATACGATTTTGATTTTGAGACTTTTGATAGGAATTAGTTTTTCCTTTACCTTTTCCTTTCCACTTTTGATGTGAAGAAAGTGCCTACTCCTCTTCATCATCCTTATTGTGCATTTCTTCCTCTTATTGTAGTAGGTTTACCAACTTATCAAAACTAGTTTTCGTATCTGAAATGTTTAGTGTTGTGAAAAAAATGTGGTAAGAAGAGGGGAGTTCTCTTAGAATAATGGGAATGAGAGCATCATTTGTGACTGCTTCTCCCAAGGCTAGAAGTGAAGCCCTTAATTCTGCAACTCTTCTTAGGAAAGCTTCTATTTTTTCATTTTGCTTGAACTTCAATGTGTGTAACTGGCTCTGCAAATTTAGTATAACATTCTTGTTCTTAGCCTCATATATCTGTGCTCAACTTATCCCATGCTTCTTTGGTTATTTTGGCATCTCGAATGTGGGGTTGCACATCGTCGACACTCCAAACAAGATGATGAGTTTTGCCTTCTGATCTACTTTATCAAACTACCACTGTTGTGTTGTATCAGTAGTTGATCTAGTCAGAGTACCATTCACAACAAGCTAGATTTCTTCAAACTCAAGTTGTGTCTTGATTTTTGTCTTCCATGCAGCATAGTTGTTTCCTTTGAGTAGTTGTGAATCCGGAAGAAAATTTTTGGGGGCATTAATGCCCATTTTGCAAAGATCAATGATAGGGTTTGGCTCTTATCACTCTAGGTATAAGGTCTCCCAATCTATATACCATCAGTATGATATACCAAACCTTTCTATATATGTGCCCTTTCGATATACCTAGTGGTACGTGGAAGAAGCTCGCCCTTTCTATATACCCACAGCGAGTACGTGAAAGAGGCGTTCACATACGTGAAAGAATTCAATACATGGTACTTTGAAAGGGGTCTGCGTGATTATTGACATGAGCTCAAAGAAATATCCTCATACGCATGTGTAAGTTTTCTATATACTCGACTAATTTCTCGGTCCGCATTTATCGTCGTACAATCGTTCACTGAGATGGAGGGGATGGCTCATAGTGTGTGCACTGTGACCTTATTACTCCCCATCGATTTAAAGGGTCGATGCCTAAACAATGTTGTTGCAGCTATATTAGGTGTTAAGTGTAGTAGTAGTCATGACGGCTTTACCCATAAGCACTTCCTAGAGGCACCGTATATACCGAATGTTGCGAATGAGATCTAGGATCTCATGAGTGTTTTAGAACCAATTTTATACTATTTTGATTACAACTTTTCTACCAGTTTTTGAGTAGTTACAATGTTTACAGTTGACTATGGCAACCTACAAATTAGTACAATATATTGAAGTATACAAATTACATTAAAAAATCTAGAAAAATTGAATGACAGGCAATTTTTTTTTTTGCGGGCCCTAGTGGCCTCTAGAGCCCAAAATGACCCACTACGTCAAAAAATTACAAAACTATAGCTGAAAATGCAATTTCTGGATAGGCCTCCTTTAGCAAAAAATGTCCGAGAATGAAAAAACAAGCTGAATGGGGAAATTTTTTTAACCCTAAATTAGGGATTTCCCCGCTAAATTTAGTTAGTTATAACTAAATTTGAATTTCCCACTAAAGTTAGTGGTTCCACCAAATTTTCAGTAAACTTAAAAAGACAAGTTAGGGGTGGGATTTGAACCCCTCACCTCCCACTTCTAAGCCACTTCCACTTATCCAACTAGGCCGCTTGTGCACTTGTTAAATAGAATGAACAAAATTGTATTTAAACAAATGTAAAACCTGATAACCTTGCAAAATGGCAACGTGGTGCATGCTGGGAGTGTCTATCCACATGGTAATGAGCTTTGATGGGAGGAGGTAGATTTTTTTAGGTCTATCTCTCGTGAAAATTGGATCTGAGACACCTTTATTACTTGTTTATCTTCTATTGCAAAGTAATAGCCACCTTTTTTATTTAATTTCCACCATATTTGTTCACTGTTGCTTTGTATTATTTTCCTCGGATTTGTATAATCCACCATGTTTTTTTTATTTACAGGTCGAGAATGGGAGGAGGTGAGCTCAAATTGTTGGCTCGAGACTTTGATTGCAGGGGTTGATGCCACAAATACTCCATTTGTTCACTTGTTTCTCGGATGAAATATACCAAGACTACAATCAAGAAATTTAGGATGATGGATTACACACCAATTGCTACACCCATGGAGAACATATTTTAGTTATCTCGTTCAGATCCATCTCCTAAGGTAAGTGCCACTCTCTATTGGTAGTTGATTGGGAGTCTCATTTACCTGACCTACACTAGACTAGATATCATCTTTTCAGTAAGCTATCTATCCAGGTTCATGTAAGAACCCAAAGTTTTTCATTGGAAAGCAAAGCAAGGCGCATTTTTAGATATCTCAAAGGATCAGTGGATCTTGGTCTAGAATACAAGAAGAATGAAAACTTCTTCTTGACTAGATATTCAGATTCATATCATGTAGGTAACATTGATGATAGAAAAACCATTTCGTATTTGTATTCTTTATGGGATATAGAGACGAATATCATGGGGAAGCAAGAAACAACACTTCATTTCTCTCTCTTCCACAAAATTTGAGTATCATTCTATAGGAGAAGCTATCTGTGAATCAATTTGACTATGTCGTATACTAGAAGGACTTGGAATACCATAGGAAAAACCGACCACCATGTATGTTGACAATGAAGGTGTTCTCAAACTTATTCACAATCCAGTGTTTCATGAAAGAACAAAGCACATTGAGGTACAAGTTCATTTCATACGTGAGCATGTGTTGAAGCACAACATCCAGCTTCAATTTTGTCCAACAGCTGAACAACGAGTAGATATCTTCACGAAGTCACTTGCTCGTGACAAGTTCGAGTTGTTCAGAGAATTCCTCTCCTCATCCCTTGAAACAATGCACAATTAAGGGGGGGAATGTTAGGTTAATTATTAATTAACCATATATTAATTATGCATTTCATATTTCATTATTTAATTAATGTTATTAATTAAATAATGTTGTTATTGGTTTTATTAACCATATTTGTTTTATGTAAACATTAGGGATGTTGTTATATTGTTTTAACAATATTATTGTTGTGCTTCATGGATGTAATATTTGGAAGCTAATGTATTTTAAATTTGTTTTTGCAACTTCTCTTTTGTTTGTATCCCAACTATGCAATACATATATATATTGCATCATGCTTCTATGTTTCGAGTTGATTTTGATTAATACAATCAATATGCTTTCATCCTGTTCTACAAACACTTCTTCATTTCCACATTGTTTGTGTATTTTATGTACAAGTCTTCCATTGATATCCTATTCCTTTCTAATACATGTGGATCTGCAAGGGAAAGAGTTTGGAGGAATATCTTGTTTCTATGGTTATTCATTTATTCACATTTATTATCTGTATAATCTATTTCCACTCTGCTTTGGGAAATCTTTAGAATGTAACGAAAAAAATATTTTTGATTCTTTCTTTTCTCGAGAACTTGAGGAAATATTTAGTTAGAAGTAAATTCATTTCCAAAGTAATAGCTTTATAATACATATTTTGTTTAGAGAATATCTTGTCTCACAATCTCTGCAACATAGGAATAACCACATGCAACTATTCTTTGTGTTAGTTTATTTTAATTTAGAAGTAGATTATTTTATTTGATTAGTTTCTTTGCATGTTTCTATAAGAATTTTATTTTATTTTATTATTTAATCAATAAAGCACAAAAATAAAGTTTAGGAATTTATTATTTAGCATTTTTTTAAAAAATTAAAAAAGAAAGAAATAGTTAGCTTGCATTTTGTATTACTTTATTTATATATTGAAAAATTCTATTTTGTTAGATTAAAGGGGAATTAATTATATTTTTATTTAATATGGATAAATTTGTTTTTTATTTAAAGTTAGGAATGAAAAGTAGATTATAAGTTGGAATAAACACAAATCCCCATTTCCCTTACCAACCTAGGCTACCCAAATTTATCCCTTAACACTCTTTTGTCTGTTTCCACCCACCTTTCTCATGAGTTGGTGCATGTACAACCATTTCGGGACCACCCAAACCTCATATAAGGTTGTTTGATCCAATCTTAAACTCACTCAACATCGATTGATATCGGGGGAGACGTAGACCTAGATTTGTGGGTGTACTAGTCTTTAGATCAACCCCCATACCACCAGAGATCATTGGCTAACTCAACACCTTCGACGACAAAGTGGACATAATAGAACAATGTTGGGTTGACTTATCCAATGGGGTTAGACCATGAAACCCTTATTTTTTCCTCCACACATCCCCTCTTGTTCTTACATGACCCTCTTTGGTGAGGTACATTTAGAGGTAGAAGGAAAATTCCCTCAAATCATCAATTGGGAAAAACTACGCTTGGTTTCATTGATATAGACTGAGATCTGTGGATAATAATCATTCTCATTAGTGGTATCACTCTCATACATGTTATGCAGGCATGCATTTCCCTTGACGATAAAATTCCCAATTTGTAATTCGAGCATATTTTTTTGCCTTGATCATTGATTTTGGTTTACCTTTATTCCCACCTATCCCATTTATATCATGTTTACCTATTCCATTCCCATCATGTCTATCATATTCTAGTTGTCTCGGCATGACCTCAAGAATTTGAGTGCGTCTAAAATCATGTGTAGAGTTATCTTACATAAATTTCATGTCAGGCACAATTATGATATTAGGTGAATAGTAATCCTTGCAAATACATATGACCATGAGCCTCATTATGCGGAATATTAGATAGAATGGAGGGATGAAGAGGAGGTAAAACTTAGATATTACTTTAGGATGAATCTCACCCAAGTCATTGACTTAAAAATGTAGTTGTTCCTTAGGGATTAGTGGATGAAGGATATCTGGTGAGAAAATATTAGAAAGATAAAATTATTACAATACAACTAATACCACATCTTTATTGGACTATAAAGGATACTACTTCCTTATTTAAAAGGACCACTCACATAATCAAGAAAAATCAATTTCGGTTAACAAGAAAAGCATTTTATTTATCCCTGCAAAATAATACAATTTTGAGGAGCACAAGGCCACGATTGTAATAAAATATATACTTCCACCTTTGAAGAAGGGAGCCATAAGTTTAGATCCCTTGAAGGGAAAATATCCACATATTTCCATCAAGGACCAACTACAAAGGAAGTGAAAGATTACGTGTAACCACTAACAAGATATGGACCTATGTGTCTAAATTGAAAAACATGAGTGAGGAGATGTTGAAGAAAACAATGAAGGATATCCCTATTATTGAGGTCACTCCATTAAAGCTTTCCCCCATCCAACTTTTAAGTCCAAGGTAAATGTTACTAAAGGAAAAACTCAAATAGAGGCATCATCTTTTTCTCTATAAGGATCACTTAGCAAGGGAAAGAGGATGAGAGGATGTGTTTCACCAAGGTAACCCAGTATGAGCCTAACATTAGAGCTTATTCATGAGGAAATGAAGGAATAACCAGTCACCAAACATTTTATAAGGACTAAAAGGGAAAAGGTGACAACACTTGTAGTGGAAACAATTACTAATGCACCAATAGAGGGAATTTTTCTAGGTCTTGAAATACTTGCTAAATTTTTAAAGATTACATAAGTAGTTAAAACTACCCCACACCCTATGTCACAATAAGTTCAAGTACCTACCCCAATTTAATAAGTACAAGTAAAAAAATATTTGAAGTTATGGGATAAGAGATGCAAGACCCATCACATGAACATGTCTTCACTGATTTGTTACATGGCTTGGGTCAAGATGTTAGAGTTGACCTTCTCCTAGAAAATGTCCAAGTTGCATCTGTTCAAGTTACACCAATTGAAGAGAGGGAAGAAGTCTTGACATCTCATGATAAATCTACTAAAAATTAGGTTATAGTGATAGAAATAGAGAAACCAAATGTTGGAGAGGTTCCATTGGCAGAAGTTGAACAACCAAAATACATGGATCATCTTCATTTATCTCTAAACACGGTGGAAAGAGTGATTGAAATTCATGAAGTTGTAGAAGTAGAAGCTCAAGATCAAGTAGAGGTACAAAATGATTTAGTCAGGGAGCCTTTTCCATCTAGAAAATAAGGGGTTGAGATTAAAGCTACAAAACCTTTAGATATAAGTGTTTAACCTCCTTTAACTATAACAAAAGGAGAAGCAAAGGATAAAGAGGCAAAAATCATGAAACATAAGTGAGGTCATTTGAACATGTGGATACACCAAAAAACAAAGGTTGATGATTCAAGCCACACATTCCATACATTACAAGAAATAGTAACAACACCAAGTACCTCCTGTAGATACGAGAATCACGCACTTGGGTACATTTCTAGCTCCTAAAAACATACTAGCATTTATATGATTCCAAAGCAAGAACACTAGTAACTAATAACTATCTGGGATATATTTTATTTTTTTCTTGTTTTCTTTTTGTCTTTGAAACCCTACAACACGGTGAAAATTCTACTCATTTATCTTTTATGGTTTCAAACACCAACACCTAGTGTTGAGCCTGAAAAATGACTAAGTCCTAAAGTTGAGTGCACACATAAGGTACTATAGAGAAAAGAGCATAAGTAAACACGTGTGAGGAGAGATAGGTGAGCACACATGATTAGGAAAGGGTTTAATGGTTGAAGGAATTAACCATAATTTGGTTAAAGGGTATCACATACTGAGAACACGTGAAGTTGTGGATAAGCGTAATGATGACAAGGTTATTACATGGAGACTTAGAGCTCAAGAAAATAATATTCTATGGAATATTTATGGTTACGGCTGTAAAGTGGAGGTTATTATGGCTATCTGTCATCCGAATGGCTTGGAAACTAGAGTATAATAGGATATGATGACACTAGGCATGTAAGCTTACTTCTAAAATTATGATCATGTGGGATTCCATCTTATTTAAAGAGGCATTTGGATCTAGATAAGGGTATAATGATGTATTGTGTATGGGGTGCTAGAGGTCGAGTGTAGGTACATATGGGGTTTGCATAGTTATGGTGCATCTCTATAGGAAGGGATTATGTAATATTTCTAAGTGGTAATATAGGGTTTTGGAATGTAGGATGCTATTATCTTGATCTATTAGATCTGTTATGACCCTTTTTTATGTAACATGGCTACTGTAAACATTTTTTAATCAATATATGATGGTTTGATCTGAATATATGTGTTTATGGGTTCAAACCTAGTGTGTTTCATATTACTCATGGTACAAATCTGGTTCTCTTTGTTGTAATGTTTACATTTATATCATGTTACATTTATGCTTAGTTGTAGCAAACTAAATGCTTGTTCTTTTGTTTTCGCAAACATTCCTCCATTACTGGAAAAAAATTCTTACAAATCTCACATAAAGGAGGGGCTCGGTACCTACGCACACCTCGGGTGAGTGCCCAGCTAATTTTGGGTGATAGGTCGGTGCACTTGGGATTGAAAGGGAATAGGGAAACGAGACTACATTTTGGTTCCATTGTCGAGACCTATTTTGAAGATGTTGTGAGGATGGTGTGTGATGAAAAATTATTAACCTTGGAAAATGTCGAGAGTTAGCTTAAAATCATGGAGGATGAGTTTTCTCAACTATTTAACATTGGACCTAAGTTTGATGCACGTAAATGGGTAGAGGAGCACCTGTATCATGAGCTCTATGAGACATTCTTTTATTGTTTTCCAGTAGAATTGTATGAATGGTTTTCAACATATGCATCAAGGAAGAGTTGGTATTATAGACCTTGTGTTTAGACCCAAGAAGAGTATTAGAGGCTACATGATGTTGATCGACTTGGACTCGTGTTGTTGATCATTGGTGGAGTGGAGTGTTGACTAGCTATACCTTGGAATACGTGATTTCTATGTATTCTTTCCCAGAGATTGTTGAGTTTGAGTTCTTATGGGAGCTAAGAGGATCATTCTTGTGTGCTATATCATTATCCATTAAGATCCTAATCATCACTCTAAGTATGGAGGCATTTCCTATAGTTTTATAAACTTCCCACTAGGCATGGGGCATAGAGAGTGGTGTGGTGAGAGATGTTGGACCTTGTGGTGGAAGAAAAGAGAGAAGAGAGGCAACTCAAGTATAATGAAGCATAAGAGAGGGAGTTGGCAAGACAACACGAAGTTTCTAGAGTGATGTATTAATGGAGGTAGATGTTACGGGAAGGATTTGAGGTTCACGTGGAGGGCGTGTGACCTAAGAAGTCTGTGTTACCCTATCTTGGAAAGCACAAGAGAGAAACTCCCTCGACTTCTAGTAAGAGCTCATCAAATGGAGAAAGGAGGAGATCTATAGGTATGCATCTTAGCCAACTTTGGTGATCAAACTATGGTGCTTATTTTTCCAATTCCTGAGATAAGCATTGTTAACTCAGTTATTGTTGGTATTGGTAATCAAGAGGAACTTGGTAGATATAATTTTTCATTTAGTTCTTCTATGGTAGCACAAACATTTCCTATGTTTGGATTCATCCTATCGACACATCATTTGGGCAAGGTGTGGGTACAAAAAGTTTGGGTATCACATCTAGAAGTGATTCAACATCATAGACCATTGACACATAGTTTAGTGTGATGGTGGGTATGTAGAGAACAACTATGTTAAGCCACTTACCTACAATGGGAAAAGGATCTGGTGGATCCGGAGGAATATGAGCTAGTGGATCTCTTGGATCTAGTGGTGGAGGCAACACAAGAGGGAATAAAGGTCTTGGATCTGGTGGGAAAATACCAGAACACCATTAGTAGGTGTTTTATTAGATGTCTCTTCACTTTCCTATTTAGAAGGGTGTTAAAGATGTCATGTAGCTTGTACACAAGTGTGAATTGTTATGGTGTGTTAAGGGTATCACTACCTCGGGAGCGGAAGGAAAGTCAGTTTGTAACTACTTTACAAGGAACGTGCATAGTTGGTACCGGAAATATGACCTCCACTAGATGGTGGTGGATTATATTGCATTACATGATGAATTCTTGGTGGAATTTTATATTCCTAATTTTGAGTAGATGAGCATCAACACGTTGAAGGAGATGAAACAATGTATGATGAGAGTCTGTGGGAGTATGATGTGTTCTTTAAGACTCTTCTATAAAATTCTCTTATGATATCCATCCCTCAAAAGATGCTCAATGGTTTATTGGAGGATTGATAACGCCTTTCAAGTGAGCGCTTACGCAGAAGACTTTCACATATCTACGTGAAGCCTTAGAGGCTGTTTTACATGCTAAGGACGTTGGAACATTAACACTGTGGTAAGTCCCATTTAGGAGGCATAAAGCTGCTTCCATGGTAAAGAAAATTAAAAATTATCTGTGAACTTGGCTCATGAGACTCACAGTGGACTATGGTGCACAAATTTTGAGATAGAAGGACACACAAAGGATAGTTTCTCACAAAATTTGATGCATGTAATGTCATTGGATTGTGAAATATGTCACGGAGATCATGATCCAAGTAGATTCCCATTGTTGCAGTGTGCACTCTGCAAGAATGTGTCTTATTATTGTAAGATTTTCTCATCTACAACACACGATATAAAGGATTATTGATTAATAGACCGAATCCATGATTTCATTGATATTGGTGTGTTCCGGACTAGCATTGGGAAAAATTCTCGAGAATGAAGGTCATCATTTTGAGGGGCACAAAGATGGAGGTGGTTGAGGAAGAGGTTTTCATAGAGGATTCAAAGGTTGTGGTGGTCAAGGAGGTAGGAGTGAAGTTCCCCATGAAACTTGTTACAATTATGGATCCATTGAACACTATAAACATGAGTGTCTAGATTTTCTGCAGTGCTCATGGTGTAGGAATAATCATAAGTATGATGAGTTCCCTAATTTATATGAGTATATGAACTAAAAAAGGAATGAAAAGGGTTCATGTATGGGGATTGTGAAGTGATCTGATCCATAATGGATACCTAGGGTGGCACATGACCCTAAGTTGGAACTTGTCCTAGTGACTACGTGGATGGAAGCCACGTGCATCGTGGAACTACTAAAGCAAAGGAATCTCATTACAAGAGAAGAGGTATTACATGGGAAATATCTTGATCCAACTCATTAGAAGGAGGTTTATTAAGATACCATGCGGTGATTATAAACTTGTAATGGGGAGATTCAATGTTTGAAGGGGAAATCCCGAGAAGTTGGAATAGGAAAAGAATTTTGAGGTCCCTTAGAAGAACATAAATGTGGTTAGAGAAGTGTGTAAGATGTTGTGCCAGGAGAATATTATCTCTATGTTAGGAGAGTGGCTAAGAGAAAAAGTACCATGGGCTGGAGTTGAGTGCAAAAGATGGGTCTTGTATGCTAATCTACCCCCTCACAAGTATTGATTTTGACAAATAAATCAAATTGAATGTAGTTATGGATGGATGGATTTTGAGAAAAATTATGATAGACACGGTGTCTAGGTAAATTATCTCACTTTAGATGCACAAAATCAGATGGGAAGACCCCATTACAACCATATTTAAATGTGTTATATATGGATAATAGGAAAAAGGTTATGCCCATCGAGGTATTGAAGGATGCATCCATAACCATCTAAGGGGAAAATTTTACTGGAGATTTTGAAGTCTTAGCACTTTCCAAGGAAAATAACTTTCCAGCCCTACTTGGACGCCCTAGTGCTATAAGAATAATGTTGAATTACGATTTAACAAAGGGTATATAAGCTTCAAAAACAAAGAGGAGCACGTCATTATTCCACTGATGGATGGGAAGTATGTTCCCTATATAAAGCATTTGGGAGAAGATGACCTAGATAGAATCTATGTGTGCACCATTAGAGACCCCAAGGTTATCCATCCATCAAGAGGATTCATTCAATGGGAATATGTTTAGTCCATGAGTGATACAACTAGTGTTGCATGTGACAATTGGGTGCACGGGACCTATGAGTTGGTCAAAAGGAAGTACTATGACTCGCATCACTAGTGCGCACTTGATTAGGCACTTGGGAGGAGAGAGTTACCCAATTACACTAGAGAGGGTAACCTTGACATCTTTCTGCATGTGATGGAGGTATAGTGGACGTGTTAGAAAGAAAGGAGGAATATGCTTACTTATACCTTATACAGAATAACGGTGCATTAGTGGGAGATAATCTTCTAAAGTGGCGTGAAGTGAGAATCACATTCTCTATGAGGTTTCTTTGGATAAATGCACCTACTACAATACATGACTATCATGGGAAGGATTCCTCCTCATTCCACATCTAGGAATGTGAGAGAGCTTGGATGGTAGGCCTAGAACCCTTTCCTTCTTCACTATGGGTGCATAATTTCTATTCCACCTTTTAGGGCTATGTGTGTGCACAATATATACATTCATAATTACATCGTCGGATGAGTAATTGGCAAGAGTTAACAATGGATATTATCCAAACTATTGAGTACCAATCTCCTAAGCCATCGGTGAATGAGGTGCTACAAGTAGTCAAATACCTTACCTTGGTAGATACTACCATGGTTGAGGAGAGAATATTGGATTTGTTAGGAGAAATTGGGTTGGGGGTGTGCTTCATAGAAGAATAACCAAAATAAGGAGAGATGGAGGAGATATATCATGAGCGTGCCTTCTTGGAGAAAGAAAAGGGTGAGTTGGTATATTTGATAGATGTTGAGGAAATAGAAAACTTGGATGTTAACCATATAAAAGGTACACACGGGGTATTGGAAAAGATGGATGAAAAATCATGTGTCTACCATGATCCATTGAAAATAAAGAAGGTTAACATTGGTACAAAGGAAGAGCCAAAGAAATCTATCATTGGAGATTACTGGTTAGACCAGGAGGTTTCAAAAATAATTTTGTTGCGCGACTTTCAATATTTGTTCCCATGTGGGTACCATGAGCTTAAAGGAGTTCACCAATATTTAGGAGAAATGTAGATTAAGTTTAAAGAAGGTGAAAACCCTGTTTGGAAGAGACATAATAAGATGAAATTGAATTTTCACATAAAGGTTAAGGAGGAAATTGATAAGATGATAGAATCTGGTATCATTGAGGCAATTGAAGAATCGAGTGGGTGACCCTTATGGTAATTAGTATCAAGAAGGATTAGATGATAACGAAAAATACATTATAAGACTAATGGAACAGGTTTTAGACCTTAGTTATTCAGTAAACTTGAAAAAATGCCCTTTTTTTATTGGGATAACAAGGTACACCTACAAAGTTTGAATTATATCTAGAAATCATTAGACCTTGGGTGAAATTTGATGGTACCACCATGTATATATTTCATAAATATTTATAGTGCCTCATTGATTGTATCATAACTCATTACGGAGATCCTAAAATTGTTCAAAGAAGTCCATGTTCATAATCTAAATGTTCATTCGTCACACCGAAAACTTTTTTTTGCATGATTGTCCACTGAATCACTAAATATTCCCTAAAAATTCCTAAAATACTTTAAAGAACATAAAATCTCTCTAATACCACATTTAAACAATCAATACCTCTTTAGACCCTTCCCATAGGATGCAAACATTCTTCAAAATGGTTAAAATTGGCCTTTCTAAGCTTCCTAGAGAACTAGTCTTTCATTACACTTCATTGAATGTAACAATGGATGTTATTACATCTTCTTGAAAAATTATACATGCTTATTAAATACATAGGAATAATTTCTAGGGTAAGGTGACCATGAAATAGGAGGTAGGATGACCAGGAGAGGGATTTAAGAAGATTTTGAAACAATTTTATATCTTGTGGCTTGGTTGTCATGATAATTGTTTTTGCATTTTTGGGCTAGTTAATTCACATGAAAACAATTGGCTCTAACTCAGGGACATTGGAACATAAAGGGAAATTGATAACCTCAACTTTCTCATGGGTGAAAAAACCAATTCCTTATCAAATTGGGAAATATAGTGAGTTCTTTCACTACTAACACAAGCGATGAACACATATGAGGGAAAACCAAACGAGCACACCAACTAAAGGAAAAACACCAAAATGAGAGAAATAACACAATGGAAAGGGAAATTATAGTACACGGGGAGAATTTATCGAGGTGGGATAATAATATACACACACCCAAAAATGGGTTGAGATAAGTACGTACCATCATGGAATAGTGGGCTGAATTCATACCTTTAAAGCTCGAAGATAATCATCTGATCATGTCATGCTCTCATGCTCGACATGGTTTGAGAAGAAGTAGATATACCAAGATTTTGTCTTTATACTAATGCTACATATAGAACACGTTCATACCTAATGACCACTTTATTACTTTCTTAGAATTTTTACCTTCCATAGTCTCAACTTGATGCTCTGGGATTAAAAGAAACCATTCTCTCATGCTCTCAAAAATGGAATATTCGATTTTTTCATGAAAACATTCATCATCGTTGAGTGAATGTTACAACATGTGATCATTTCTAAGATCAGCAAGGTATTTGGATTTGGTGAGAACAAGTTATCTCTCGAATTCATTCAAAAAATCCTACACATGTAACACCAATGTTATGATTCATCAAAATTGTATGCATGTTAAAATAAATATATGTCAATCAAATGGACATAACACCAAGTAGATTCATAAATTAGTTTAATAAAAAACATCATGATAAATAATAAAGGAAAGATTAACTAACTATGCATAAAACATTAAATATAATGTGAAATGAAAACATCATTTTGTTGGTTGGATGTGCTTTGAAATTGTAGATGTTTCCTTTGTGAACCAAACACAACCATGCATGATCAAGGAATTATTTAAGGAAGAGGAAGAGATATCACTAATATGGATTTATTTCCATTTTTGTTCTTCTCTTACCACTCTTTGCTAAGTAGAAAGGGGATATTTGAATCAAGCTTTCCAATAACATAAAAATGCTCTTATCAAGTGTAAATGTCTTACAAGGACATGGTGTAAATTGAAACATGGTGTACTAGGTTCTTTATATAGCTTTCTAGTTTTGGAGAAGCTGGCATCCTAATAAATGTGGGATAACAAGAATGTATAATTATAAAGGGAAAAGTATTATTAGAGGAGATTAATTAAATATTAACAACTCATGGGATTTGGGGGTGATTTAATTAATCATCTAGGATTAATTAATAGGTAAAATTAGGTTTATAGAAGCCATTTGAAGATGCTTTAGATGGATATTAGTAGAATTTGAAGGGTTTAAAAGGGTAATTTAACCAATGAGAAGGTTTATTGATCAAATAGAAAATTGAAATGATTAATTAATTAATAATGGTTAATCAATTAATTAAAAGAGGATTATAACTAATGAGGTGACGTTAATTGACATCCATGATTGGGAAGGCTTGTTAATTAATGAAGTGTCATTAATTGACTGAGATGAAGGGGAATGTTAGATAATTAGAGGGAAAAAACTAATTATAATGATGATAGGAAATATGATAATTAGTGCAATTTTAGTATTAAAAATGCATAGTAAGATTTAGATGTCTATATTTTCCCCTCTTTGATGTGGTGGAGTGCAAGCAACACCATTTAAAATATAGTACAAATTTTACATAATTTGAAAGAGTAGAAGAAAAATTAGTAGGATGGATGATGCGCCCTTGAGTGTCTATGGGGTGATATAATAGGTTGATCGATACTCAAAAAGAAGAAGAGAAAAAGACCATGACGGAAGAAAAGCTCATCACGACATCAAGAAGTCAAACTTGGTTGGTTTGGCCATTGTTCAATATGATTGATTAAGTTATATATGGTGTGTCAAGAAAGGAAACCAAGGGAGGGAGGAAAAACAAGTCATGTGTTAAGCGTATCTCAAGAGGAATACATAGAGGAAATGGAAAATGATAAGTAGAAAATTAGTGATTATGGAAGATAAGATAGATGATGGATGGGAAGATCGTGACATAGTATATGGACCATATTGGCTAGGAAATACCTTTTTATTCAATATAAGCATATAAAAAATATTAAAATGACACAAATAGACATAATATTGAGTTTTGTTCATTTCTAAAGTGACGAATCAAACTAAAATACATAAATCATGTAATATGAGAAATTAAACCAACATGAATGCAAACAAACAAACATAATAAAACAAATAATGTTTAAGAAAGTCGTACCAAGGTTTTTTTATCCAACTTTAGTTCCCAAATTTTTGAGTTATATAAAAAGGGTTGAAATAATTCCCCGAGTAAGGATACATGCAAGGTAATAGATGGAGGACATATAAGTCCCATGAAAAGTAACAAGCACTATGAAACTTCTCGAGTAATGATATATGTCAAGAAGACACACACAACAAGAACACAAACTTTATTGTTGAAACAAGATCACAATATGATCCACATGTTGTGTGTAAGAACTAGAAGACATTGAAGTAGGATGTTTTGTAGTATAGTTTTCAATTTTAGGATTTTATGTTTTTTACTATTTTTGGATTTTTGGATTTTTAATGTTCATAATTTTTATGGTTTACTAATAATTAGGGATTTTTATGTTTTACAAATGTTTTTTTATTTTTGATGTTTTACCTATGGTTTTAGATTTTGGAGGTTTTACCAATGTTTTTGGATTTTCTAGTATTTTATGATTTATAGGGTTTTTAAAAAGTTTTGCGAAACTTTGTTTTGGAAAAAGAAGATGCAAAGATGCCCCTAGCGAGAGATGAGAATATAAAATGGTGAATCATGCACATATATAGAAGAGGAGATGTTTCAGATCAAGGCCAAGATGGATAGGTTCAACGTGATGATGAAATCAAACCAATGAAGTGCTAGGAAGGAATGAACATGCCCCTTGTACAAGCTGGCAAAGAAACATATGATAGAAAAGAAGTAGAAGATTTTTATTGAAATAAGGGATAAATTTCCCATCAAACATGGTAAAAAGGCAATATTATACATATGGATTTTTGAACTAATCAGAAGAATGGTGAATTATATAGAAGGAAATGGAAAATGTAGCTAGAGGAATCGCAATGAAAAAGTGATGAGCCAAAGGCACAAATCATGAGATAAAATAAGGACTAAAGTAAGAGTCTGAACAAGATCCAAACAAAATGTGGTAACATACTAGTCCGATTTTTCATCGAGATTGATCTGTGCATGTGGAAATTAATTACTTCTTGAAGCAAAGATTTTATAGGAAAAAGGTGAGGAAAAAGTAGCCAATGTGTAGGAATGATTTATTTTGAAAGGTGATTTTTGAATGAAGGGTGGAAGGTGAGCCATATTTTCTCCATTTCTAGCTAGGTATTCATAGACCCAATGGAGATGTATCGATTCTAGTCACAACATTTATCTACTACAATACCGACATCCATAACCCGATAGAGATAATGGAAATAACCAAAGAGAGTTATATATTATTTTTCTTTTGAATTTTTATTTTTGAATGATTTTTTACTTTCTAAAAAGTATTTCATCTCTCTCAATTATTTTCATAAGGGTTTAAGAACCACTAATAACTTGATGGAAGGATGTGGAAGTGATTGTGATGATAAAATTGGCTACTATCTATAGATACACCAAAAGGTATTCATACCAAGTTTATTAGATGTATGATAGTGATATGATATCCCAAAGTTCATTCATTATTTCATTTATGAAGGTAATGAAAGACCAAGGTAAAAAAATACAATAGAGATAAATTCCACATAATGAGCGAGAATAGACTAAACAAAATATCATCAAAGAGATGAACATGGTGAGATACTTGTAGAGGAATATGAATAAAACCAAGGAAAGAGCATCCATGTGTATGCAATACATGATTGCAATGTTTGATCTTTGTACCTTTTATTTTTTTGTAATGTTTTAATGTTTTATCATTTTTTTATATTTTTTATTTTTAAATTTTTTTATGGTTTTGTGAAGGGAAAACTGTTAAGAGAGGAATTTCCTGAGCATAAAGGGAGATGATGGAAATGGATGAAATAGGATGGAAGAAAAATATCTGTGGTAGGGTAGGAAGAAGAGAATAAGATGGATAAGAAGGTTAGGACCAATAATGTCACTCCATGTGATAGGATCCAATAACAATTTTTGTGATTTATTTAATGAGGGAGACTAGGAGTTTTTCTTATCAAGAGTGATATTATCTCCAATCTCAATGATTGTTGTGAGATCATACTCGATAAGTGAATGAAAATTATATTACAACATATATTATGTATGAGAGAGCTTAAGTTCCCTATCCATATATTTTTGCACTTTCTACCACACTTGGCTTTGGCATTAGTGTGAATTTTTGAATTGTGTTTGATTTATTAGGATTTTTGAAGCTCTTTGGATTTTTTTATTTTAGCTTGACGAAGAAACTATTAGTGCTTATTACAAGATAATGTATGATTTGGTTGGTCTCGAGAATTGGGAGAAGAAATTGGATGTTTGGGATTGATGATAGGAATGTTAGGATAATGGTGGGCTTTCCACAATTGTTGATAGAGGGATGATATGATGGAAAAATAGGATAAGGTACAATGATTGAAGGAAATGGGCTATTAGGAGGTGGCCTAATAATTAATGATGATGGGATAATCAGAGGTGTCCCATAGATAGAAGATGAGAAGATTCTTGGAGGTATCCCATGGATAGAAGATGAGGGGATACTATGACATGGAAAAACTATAGAAGATAAGGGGTTAGGACATGGCCCAAGTATAGAAGATAATGGGCAACTAGGCTATGGCACAAGTATAGAAGATAATGGGATACTTTAAGGTGACTTGTAAATAGAAGATAATGGGATACCCAGAGGTGTCCCATAGATAGAATATAAAGGGTTATTAGGATGTGGCCACATGATATAAGATGCATGGATAGTAGGAGGTTTCCCCATGATAGAAGATAAAGGGCTAAAAGGATGTGGCCCAATTATAGAAGATAATGAGATACCCCGAGCTTTCCCATATATAGAAGATGAAACGATACTAGGATGTGGTCCCATGATAGAAGATGAAGGGATACTAAGATTTGGATCCATGATAGAAGATAATGGGATACTAGGATGTGGCCCAAGTATAGAAGATAATGGGATACTTGGAGGTGTTTCATATATAAAATACAAAGGGCTAATAGGACATGGCCCCATGATAGAAGATGAAGGTCTATTAGGATGTGGCCCCATGATAGAAGATGAAGGACATACTAGGATGTGGCCCCATGATAGAAGATAAATGGCTACTAGGATGTGGCCCAAGTATAGAAGATGATAGGCTACCAAGAGATGACCCATAAATATAATATAATGGGATATTAGGTGGTGTACCAAGTATAGAAGATGATGGGAAACCTAAAGGTGACCTAAGGAGATATTATGATTGAGGAATTTTTATATGTAAGGAATAATTGGGTGATGAGATGATAGGAGGGGAATCAAGGATAGGACATGTCATTTCACCATGTATTGGGAAATGAGAATATGGAAGAACAAGAGGAGGATCTTATTTTATGATTCTAAGATATTATTCTCTTTGTTGACGATAGGACTCAAATTATTCCCCATAATTCATGGATGCATTGAGGTTGAAATATAATTCTTTCTCATGATCCTTTAGATGAATGTCATCATGTAACCCCATGAATTATTTGATTCCTTATTTAATTTGAAATAAATCAATTAGTATGGATCATTATCAGTTGATTAGATTAAAGAGTTTGAACACGTGTTGAAGATTTTGAAGATGTTTGATGATGGGATTGGGAGGCTTGACCTTATTTTTCCAAAAATTAACTTGATAGTGATTCAAAAAGATATCTTCTCACATCGTTTCTTGAGAATTATTCAGAGTGGATGCAAACATTTCTCTTTAAAATATTGATAAATATATGCTAAGATATGGTTAAAAGGTCTTGAAGGATGAAGAGAGATTGGATTTGGATTGATAGAAGTATATGATTCAAGAGATGAAGTAGATTTGGATTCATATGTCTTAAGAGTAGAGTTATATGTGGATGTAGGAAAGGTTGGTATTGGTTTGTTTATAAGATAACATAGTGAAACTAGAAGAAGAGGATATAGTGGAAAATAAGAGGACCATGAAATAGAGGTGATTTGGATGAATTATTAGAGAAATTGAGTTAAACGAATCTTCAAAAGAGGAATACATCATAAATATGAATGATTAAGGGGGTCCTCTCGAAAAAGAGAGGACCATGATTCAAGTTTCAGATTTAACATTTGATTAAGATTGAGTCACATGGATCTTCAAAAGATGAAGATGTCGAATGGTGGTGATTAAGGGGTCTTATGGAAAAAGAGAGAGCTGTTACTTAAGAGTAGAATTGGATGATTGATGAGAGGAATTTTAAGTTACAAAGATATTTAAAGGAAGAGGATTCTATTTGTTCAAATAAGTATTCCTTAGAAGAAAGTTGATTGAATGAGGCTTAGGAGACTAAGGAGAATCAAAAGAATAGAAGCTGGTTAGGAAAATCATAATCATATAACTGACTAGGAGAATAAGAATCACACCACTAACTAATAGAATTAGAAATATATAACTAATTAGGAGAATCACAATCATACTACTAACTAAGAGAATCGTAATCATACGATTGAGTAGGATAATAAATATCATACCATTTAATAAGAGATTAAAATGAATACAAATGATTAGGAGATGAATGTGGGGAAGTGGAAAATAGAATAGGTTCCCTATTGTCAATAGCATGAGGAACCACTTGAGATATAATTATGATTGGAATCATGTGATGTGAAATCCTAGACATATATTGTTTAATTGAAATCCTTCATGATGAAGTTTCGTGTTAATTCAAGTAGCACAAGAGTGATCAATTAGACATTTTGTAAATATTAGGGTTCTCATGTGATTTTCTAAAGGGAACCTAAGGGAAAAACCATTGATCGACTCGATTTTGACAATCAAGTAAGGTTTGGAAAATAAGTTGTAAGTGTGAATGTTAAAATGGTTGATGAAATGTTGGCAAATTAACGATTACAAAGGAATCTTTTCATAGATGTGAATGTCTCAAAAATTTGTTTAAGAAAACTAGTAAAATTGGAATAGTGTAACAACACAATTTCAACACTTAAATGCATTTTAAGGAAACAAGAATTAAATATAAAAAGGGGTTGATATGATTTTGGCATTGTAATGACACAAATTTAAAAACTAAAATCAAGTTTAAGAAAAATAAGGGTTGAGTATAAAATATAGTTGATACAATGCTAACAACGTAACAACGCAATTTCAACACTTGAATCAAATTTAAGGAAACAATATTTAAGTATAACAAATAGATTGACACAATGCTTTCAACACTCAAATTAAGTTTTAATGAAAATAAGGTTTAAGTATCCAAAAAAAATTGGTACAATTTTGGCAGCACTTCAGATAGTGCACGTTTGATAAAAGGGGAGCCAAAGTTTTAAGAAGAGGTATATGTTTTGTAACCAAAAATATGTGGGGCAACTTTGGTATAGTTTCGACTTGTTATAAAACAAGGTAGAAACTAAGATTTTTTTTCTTACTAAGGATTTGATACTTATGATAATAGATACAAAAAAGTTGGTAATGTCTCTTCCTTTGAGGAATGACCACACTACTAGGTGTTTGATTAAGTGTTTAAGAACACTATTTTGAATTAAATCAGATGGATTCAATGATTATTTATCATTATTGTATACATGGTGCCCCACATGAATATCACCTATTTACTCTTCTTAACTCTAGATAATTCTTGAATGAAATCAGATTTGGGATGCTTACATACCTTATTGCTCATATGCTTCTCATGAGATGATTTATTGATTCTTCACACATGGTGATCTTGATTGCCATGATATCTCAATTAGCTCACTTCAGCATACTCCTGATAGAGATAAGGGAAGGTTTATAACATGTTGAATCTCAAAATACTCCACACGCTTCACATTTCAATCTTGAACAAGATGACACCCTTTTTCTCTTCACAATTCACTTCCTCTACTAAGATACCATTTGATTTGAAACATACCTATAATAATCGAAAAATCTTTTGATCAATTTAATTTTTATAGAAATGGGATTACCTCTCATGATGGAAGGATTGGAATCTAAATGGATTTTGATGATGAGTTACATGTTTTGACCTCCAAATTACACTAATACACCACAAATTCCATCTCCTCTAACCTGCAATATATGTGCTTTTTATCAAGAATGGAACGTGTTTAGAAACACTTCTCGAGGTATGCATTACTTGAGATGACCTCTATCTTAACTCACAATGATATTCTCACATCATGCTCGTGATGATCAAATTTATTAATGGATTTAGATTTCAATGGAGCTCCTAAATTTTTTTCAATCTCCTTGCCAAACTCATAATGTGCCCGGTTTCACTGCTACACCTTGATGTGATCCTTGACATTGTAGAAAAAAATCATGAACTTTAGACATTATTTAGTCTTGGTATCATACTACTATTCATATGGGTTTTGAGTGAAGAAAGTACTAATTAACCCCCATCTTTTGGCCATTTTTATTTTCTTTCTGTCATCATTGCCAACCTTCAGCACATACTTTCATGTTCTATTTTTTTCATTTTCCATCATTTTAGCCTTGATTGGGGTACCAATGGGTGCCCTAGTTCTAGTCAAGGTGCCCTGATTTTCTCCCTATTTCCCAACACTTTTTAGGCACTTTCTATTTGTTTGAGAATTTTTTGTTTCTTGTGGTCGGCCTTTTCAGGGTTAATTAGGAAATTAAATCAAGAGAACCATATAAATATAAAGTTATGAGACCATAATGAGGGACAAATCACTAGTCACTACTATCATCACCTATGGTTACATCCATCAAAGGCTCCATTTGCATCCATCTATCTCTATCACAATGCACAAGGCTAGTTTATCTACATCAAAAAAGCATAGGAGGGAATTTTATTCTATACCATCCACCATTCTATTACATTTTTACAAATAGCTATTGCTCACTACTTTCACAAATGGTGACTGGAACAAGACAACCTAGGGCATGATTTCACACACTTGAACATAGAACTATATCAGGTATGAGATGTAGTGCAATGCTCAATTAGTAAGTCCACCATTGTGGTAACTAAGGTCGATTCGACCCTTTCATTTGCATTTTTCTGTTTTAGGGTTTGATGCTTATTTTAGGAACTTGCAAGCATATTTTTCATCATTTATCACTAGAGACATATGGAACACAGCAATTAATTACATATGATAGATAATGAGGGTTTCACATCATCATCTAAACATGTAAATCTTGTTTCTAGACCTTCAGTATAGACCAGGGTCCACAAAATGCATACTAGAGCACCCATATGTGGATTGATCCTCTCCCAGACACCCCATTATAAGGAAATAGTTTAGATATATGTATTCTATAGCTCCTATTTGGTCGCATATGCATTTTTTTATCCAGATTATTTTGTGACACAATTGTGATCAACCTACGAATCAACTAAGTTCCTTCTAACCCTATATGTTATTTAGGGTTTCACATTTTTTTTACTTAGTTGTTTGGGTCACTTCTCACATTTATTTATTTTTATTTAATGTTGTTCATATTTAGATTAACTTAGAAAATACACATTTTAGTTACTAATTTTGGTGAAGCCAACGTATCCAAGCCTTTCTTTTGATTGTCTTCACCTAGTCAAGTCATGAATCAATCATCTTATCCTACCATTTCACCTATTAAGGTTTCTAGTATAATAACTACTATCGATGAATTCATGCATGTGTGTACTATGCATCCTTCTCACTTTTTTAAGCCTAGGTCTAATCCATCTATTAATGTAGTTACTACTTGTATTAATTCACCTCCGTCTCCACCCACTTATATCCCTCCACCCATTACTTGACACCTCATCCTACCACTTCTAAGGGCTGTGAAATTATTGAGGAACTTAAAAATACATTCACCAACATTTCACTATATGAATTATTGAGTAACACACCTGACTATCATAACACACTAGATGTTGCCCTTCGTGCCATCCATATAGAAAGTGACAACTCTATGGTAGCTTTTGTACATCTCATACAATCTCTTCGGAATCTTCTGCATGATATAAAATTTATTGATTAAGATATATCACCATTTGCTAAAACTAACCCGTGTGTAACTGTAAACACCAAAAGTTTTCACCCTTCATCCCCTTTATCAATCATTTATCTAATTCATAATTTAACACTCATAAATGTCCTTATCTTAAGTCATAACACCTTTATTATATTTCCGCGCACACAAATATCCCTTCTACAGTTGTAAAATCTACATCTAACCATCTAAAAACCACCTTAAAATCAAAATTAAATAAAGAAAAATCATATTTAATCAATTCACAATCCCCTTAACCATCACACTTCATCTTTAATAACTTAGCAAACCGAAAACAAACTAAAAACTTCATTTTGGAAGTGGTTTTAACCACTTTTCCACCCAAAATCTAAAAAATCTAGATCATTGGTGATTCAGGTAATCACCAATGATTATAAATACAAGTTTTTCAGCCTTCATCCAGGATCCTCAATTTCAAATCCCAGGCTCTTGCTTTCAACACTATTCTAGCATTTTGTGTATCATCATTTAGCACTAGGATATCAAAGCTACCAATTTCCATCATTATCAAAGCCAGTCATACATTTTCCAATATTTTTAAAGATATTGTGGATAATATTTTCATCATTCCATTTGTAGACTACATCAACCATCCGAGATCACTTCTCAAAGCAAGGTTTGAGGCTTCTTTTAGCTCCAATTCAAGCTCAGGGTATTTTTAATGATCTAACACATCTTTAACATAGTTTTTAGTATTTTATTATTCTCAAACATCAATCAGAAACCTTAAATATTTTATTTTATCAAACCGTCAAAAATCACCTGAATCACCAATGATTTCGTCAAGTTTATCTTTTATCTATTCTTATAAGTTTTTATCAAGTATCTCTTATTTGTTTTATGAACCCTGTTGCTTCTAACATGTTTTTAAGCATGGATCATTGTTAGATGGCAATTGGTGGTCAATCACATGAAATAAAAAGCATTCCCTTACTTCTAATAGTCAAACAACCCTTCTATTGGGAATAGTTCGACATCATTCATGAATTAAATCTCTATGCAATCTGATTTTCCAAAACCGAACAAGACATCGAAGACCAAATTGAATTCTTACACAACATTGAACAAGAAGCTACAGAATTTTGGTACAATTATTTTGAAAGTGTAAAAATTGTATCTACACTTTCCTAGTCCACATTCAAAGTTGGACAGGACCTACCATTCAACCTTGAGATCTAGTCATATCTACATACTATTCTTGTATCTATTTTCCTTGTATTTGTTTATTAGTTATCGCTTATCCTATACAATTAAATTGATTATTTGTAAAGTGATATCACATCCTTTGAGGAAGCCCTTTGGATTCCTATAATCAGCCTTTGCTAAGCACCTCACCTATCTTGCTATCTAATCTATTATAGTTAGTGTCTTTGAGTGCATATTTCCTCAAACAATAGGAGCTTGTACACACTTTTGGACAAAGCACAACTAGTATCAACGTCGAGCATCAACATGCATCATCTAAGGGTATCGTTAAACCCCATGTCATCTCAAGTAGTTTTTTTATTATTTCACTTTGTTAATTCAAGTATAAAGGTAAAAACTTCTCTAGACATTCTCAGCACGCCCTATTGTACTAAGTCCCTTCTTTCATTCATTCAAAATTCATATTTGTCATATTTAGTTTTCTTCTCTATAATCGCTAGCAATTTGGTGAATCATCAATGATCAAGTGAATTACTGGTGATTCAGTGAATCACTAATGATTTATCTATAGTTGGCTTACTAACCTTTGTTTTTCTTCTTTTTTCCATTTTATGCTAACCTATTTTTTAGGTTTCCTACTTCTAGATAATTTTTATTTGCTTGATTACTATATTGCTAAATAAAATAAAAAATAAAAACTACAAAAATTCAAAAGGAAGTGTTATCAAAAGTGATTCCTTTTCCCTTATTTTTTCTTTCTATCTGCATATTTGTTGTATGTCCTCATCAAAATAAATAATTTATTTTTGGGATTAAAACAAACATTGTATCGCTTGATCATATAGTTTTAATTAGGAAGGTTAATTGATTGTAGTCACTTAATTATTCCCCCACACACAACCAAATTTCATCAAAATAAAAATTGCATCAAAGACTCCTAACAGGTGATAACTATTGGGATTTCATCACCCAATAGAGAAACCAAATTGGTGTTTTGGTGAGTATAAAAACTAGTTTTTGGTATATTGTCTAAGCACCGAATCACTTATCTTTGTGGGACCATGAAGTGAGGGGCTACACTCTAATACTAGGATCTATACTAACACCAACACATATTTGAGTCTTATGTACCTTCAGGTATATTGAGGATGCTTACCTTAAATAGTCCGAAACCAGTAGTAGACAAATATTTCCTAGGACTCCATCCGCCATTGTGCACGTTTCATCTTTTCATAACTAATCAAGATAATATGAAAATTCATTCTAATTTCTTTGTTTGTTGTTTGTAAATAACCCATCTTGTTATTTTTCATTTCTAAGGTGATTGTGTGTTTATTATCATGGTACTTATAAGACAATAATCTTGTGTCCAAACATTAGAAAATATGTCTAGACTATTAACTCATCAAAACCCACAATCTCAATCAATCGTAAATCCAAATAAATAAAAATCCACACATAAATTTGAAAATAAATGAATCGGGAGGAATAAAATGAACGTTATAATGAAATTATCCAAAAAATCCTCTTAGATTCCACACACTTACTCAATCATCAAATCTCTCACCTATCTCGAGATAGAATAATTGAAACCACCACATTCTCTTAACTCTCAATCTACATCATCTAAAACCCTTGATCCTCCTAGCCATCACTTATGTCATGATAAGGTTCCCATATTTTTAGAGCCCAGTGTCCCATAATTCTTACCTTGCAACTAGGGGTGTCCAACTTCAACCATTGGTACCCGAACCACCCCTGTATGTTCCGAACCTTCATGTGGTTTTTCCCATCTTATTGACCCAACTCAGGAACCCTTCATTTGACAATTACATCCATATCCACCTCATACTCAACCTAAAACATCTAATGTCATGTATTCCTTTGTTGATTTTGATCTTCACATGATTTTTCTCAAGATATGTCTACTCAACAACCTACATCTTCACCTAATCCTTCTACTGGTTCTACACCTCTTCAAAACAATCCTAATGCTTCTTCATCTACTCCCCAACACCCTTGGCTATCCAGACGCCTCCAATTTTTTTTTTTTCGTTTCTATCACTATATCTCAACCACCACCTTCTCAATAAAACACCAACCCAATTAAGAATATCATTATGTCCATTCCTTTATCCATTCCTCTAGTCGACACTAGTGCTATTACTAGCACCCACCCAATTTCTTTATCATCTTCTACTTCCCTTATCTCACAACACATAACTTAACCCTCACAACCATTCATTTCCATATCCTAATCTATTCCTATTCATAATATCCCATAGTAAGCACCATCTTCAGTTGCTTCTTCTATACACTTTCAACATTCACCCACTTATTTACATTCCCTTACCTATTTATCTATTCCTTTCCAACACATCCCCTAACCATTGCAACCTCCGATTAACACATATATTCCTATTCTATATAAATATATACAACCATCACAACCTTTAGCATCTCAATAAATTTACAATATCTCCATTAACATTCCTTATCAAAAAAATATTCCTTATCAACAAAACATCCCTTATCAATAGAATATCCCTCAGCAGTATCCATCATACCCACATCCTAGCCAATTTTCATTCAATCAACCTAACTCATCCTCACAAAAACCACCACAACTAGACCCCCTTCAAGATCTCATGAATAGAATATCCAACCTTGAAGTCACTTCCTCGGGTCCTAAGAATGTGCTCTCTTATGAACAAATATGTAATGAGCCCATTCACCCTTCAGTACCTTATAAATCATATCCTCCTCACTAGGAAATTATGAAGTTTATTAAATTATATAACAAAGAAGATCCTGACAGCAACATATTCAACATTTCCACCACACTTGTTATCTCATAGCCGGGACCAAGATCTGAAGCTAAGGAATTTTCTATGTCCCTTTTCGGTCCTTCCCTAGATCGGTACAATAGAATTCCTTAGTACTCCCTTTTCTCATTCATATAACTCACCAAAATATTATTAAAACACTTGTCTATAAACATCACTCACAAAATCACCATGGTGACTGTTGGTGCTCAATTCAATCTCACCTTGCTTGTTAAAAAAATTTAGTCTGCATGGTTTGAAATATTTTTTTTCTCTCTATGTGGATGATTGAATTTTTATCTTTATCAGGTTGTTGTCGTCAAATCACTTTCTATGGTCATGAAATGCGTTGAGATTTGTGTTGTTTATAGTTTCTCTTTCCATGCGGACCAATTTTTTATTTGGGCATGAATGCTAGGGTTTCCCATATTTTTTCCACGGTCATGTTTTCCTTGTCAAATTTTATCCCAATGCCACAGATATGTGGTCTTCCTTGATTGGACATGACATGGTGGGTCTATTTGGTGAACTTGTAACTTTTGTCACAATTGTAAAAAAATTCCAAATTGGTCTCGTGGCCATGATAGTTTCTAATTGGCTATTCAACAATATAAAGTGGCAAAGAAAATTTCTTACTTTGACCTCGAATATGTACATGTGTCATAAGAGGAACGGTTGCGAGAAATGATTGAGGGCCTTGTTGGAGTTATTAGACATTATGATGAAAGATGTAAAAGTGTAAAATGAATGTCTAGTGCCCATTTGGCCACTTTTTAAGTTAAAAGATGGGATGTGACATGCCGGAGGTCTTTGGAACTTTTACTCTTGTTTTGAAAAAGTGAAGCTTAACCCTACAAGTTCCTAGATAAAGCCACAAGTTGAGTTTACATTAAAGACAGGAAGGCGGGTAACCGGAGGTATTCGGAATTTATTGGCTTTGTATTTACAAAGTAAAAAGGTGTAAAAATAATCCGCGACTCCACCATTGCTCTAGGAAAGCCATGTGTTAAACCTATATTGAAAGTGGGGAGGCTAGTCATTGGGGAATTTTGAGATTCTTGACTTTATTTTGAAAAGGAATGAAAGTCATAAAGTAAGTTGTAGCCCCGTCGATGCCCAGGAAAGCCACGTGTAAAAAGTATATGAAAAGCAGATGGGTGGGCCGAATTTTCCAAAAATTCACAATTTCTTAAAGTGATATAAAATGTGAAAAAATCCCCTAGGCCCACTTCAACTAAGATATTTTCCATGTGGACGGCTCAATTTGGAATTTGGGAAAGATAAATTTAATGGCTATGATACAAGGATTTTAGTTCTTCCGCCATTAACATTCCAAGACCTCAAGAGATTCAAATGCATTTCATCTTTTATTGTTAATTTCATGGTCTCTTGTCATTTTTATCATTGAAGTGCAATCAGAGTTGTTGTGGGGCTCAATTTGTGAACCTAAGAAGTGTGAAAGTTGTTGTTTTGAATCAGAATTGCTTGGGCACCTGTAAAAAACCACCAAGATGAAGTAGATCAAGAAGCGAGAGGAAAAGGATGAAGAGAAGGAAGCTACAGGGCAAAGGATGATCAATAATATTACATGCATTCTTCCTCTTTTGTTGTGTGTGCCATGTTTTCAAAATTAGGAGGGAATGCTCCAAATAATTTTTTGGAAGCACAATAGGACACCCTAGTTAAAAACAACTAGTGGAAATTATTGAAAAAGCTTATCTTTTGTAAACCTGACAGCTTTTGGGTGTAAATTTATTAAATATCACTTTCTGGAAAAAAATTGTCACAAACAAAGTATTCCTTGGAATATTCTTGTTTTTGGGGGGAAAATATTTGATGCAAAGTAAGTGATATAAAAGGCATGAGTGAGTGATTACAAAGGATCAAGAGGTTAATTTTGCTAAAAAAGTTTGAGAGAGAATGATTTCTTGAGAAACCATCTGAGAAACCTATTAATTTCCTTTGTTTTGAGATTTAATCATGTCAAGATGGTTACAAGTGTATATCCATTGGCAAGATCTAAGATTGCAAATGAAACTTTCCCCAACTGATAAATCTAATGAGCATCGAATTAATTTTTGTTGATCATGAGCATAATTGTGTCTTCTTTTATTTCAAAATGTTTTCAAATAGTTTTTCTTGTTCCTATTACAATCTTATGTTAAAATCTCTCTGAGTCACACAAGATCTCATCCATGTGTTAGTATTGTGGCATTTGAAATTTCATTATGAGAAGATCTTTCATCTGATAATGAAATAAACAATTTAAAATCACTTTACTTTCACTATGTTGACAAAGATTATTTATAAGTCTATGAGTGTATCTTAGGCATGACAAACTAGGGATTTATAACATTTAATTGAGTCTTTAATATGATCCTTTGTATTGAATTCTTGAAGAATGTGTGAAAACGTGCATCTCGGGCTTCCATTAATTCACATCTTCTAGTTAAAGGAATATTTTGGCTATTTTGAAGCATTCTATTCTATGAGTTCCTAATTTATGTTAAAGGTTCTCAAATATTTGGTATAATCAACTTTATATTTCTTAACTTCCCACTAAAAATTATCAAATGAGGAAGCGTACATGAACTACCCCTCTTTGTACTATGTATCCACAACTAAAATTTTTTTGTTGCAAAAGTATGTAGAAACAATCGGGCTTCAAGTATTGTCTTTAGTAACTCGAACCTTGTCTAGAATATATCTCCATTATCTAGAGTGACAACTTATCAGAGTTATATTGTGTTTTAATGATCATATTTTCTCAAGATTTTCCTCAAAGTTGTGAAAAGAAGGATCTATTGATATCCTTCATCAATATAGGTTACAGAATGGGTCCTCTCACCCTAGTTAAAGGCACAACCTAAAGTAGTAAGGATAGATCAAATCCTTTAATACGGTGCTATCCATTTCTCTAATGCCTGAGTGATAAAGAGTCATTTGAATCCCCTCCCCGACTACAAAATGAATTATATTATGATTTTTTTGTCTCAAAGCATCCTGTTGAATCCATGATGTTGCTCAACACCCAAGGGAGAATCAATTTGGGTACATGATGGATGTCATTATTCCCTTCATTTAATCAACTTCTTGTTGATGTCATATCAAACCAAGGGTGTGTCTAAAGCTATATGCAACAAGAGTAATCCTATTGATCTAGTAGTTGACTGTAGTTGTTTTTGTATTTTCTAGGGGATCTTTTCAATGTCTTAAGGACTTCTTGGTAAAACCTTATTTAAATCATACTATGAAAAATTTGCTAAAAGTAAACACACTGAAAGGTTTGCTGAAAGGAAACACACTTTATAGAATGGAAATAAACACACTTACTCTTGAAAGTAAACACACTTGCTATTGGAAATAAACACACAACTTAGAATTCTTTAAAAATGATTGCAAGAGAAAATAAGAATCTATCTAGACACCTGCAGGAACAAGTACATGACAGAGTTTAACTAGAAGAATTAAAGCAATAAAGATTTAACAGATCTAAACTATTTCTTAAGAAATATAAATACTAAATAAAAAATATCCTGGTACTAGGGGAGTGTGCCTTTTCTCTTCCTTATATCAGTATTTAACAACTCATAATTCTCTTAAACAGGAATGGCTATTTTATTGATAAAAATTTGGTATTACAAAATGTACTGGATCTGTATACTTAGTCTATATCTCATTTCTCTATTTTATCTCTATTCCTCCTTTTTATCTACTACAAGTTTGCTTATATATACATTTACAATCATAGCTATCTCTATGATTCTAATGAAATCAAATTGTGCCCAGAATAGATGCGGAGTCAGATTGGGCTGATCAGTCAAATGTAAGATAGCTATCCCTGGATCTACGTTTAGAGATCTTCTCATCCTTTCCTAATTGAAAGGGTCGTTGATGCTAGAATCTCTAGATGTGGTTAAAATAGATAAAATTCCATTGGTTCTGGAACTTCAGAGAAGTTCCAAAACCATAGGAAATCATTAAGGATCAAAACCATGAGAGTTCTAGAGCTATACCCAGGAGTTCCAGAACTAAGTCTGAAAATTCTAGAACTAAATACTGGAGTTTCGGAACTAAGTCTAAAATTTCTAGAACTAGATGATGACTGTGTAATGGAGTTCTAGAACTAGCTTGGAAGTTCCAGAACTAAGCTATGTTGGAACAGATGCTATCGAAAACATAATGAATTCTACATAATTCATTTATTTGACTGATTAGACCTAGTTTATTACAATACTTTGAATTTCAAACACACCCTTAAGTCGGGAATTTTAGATCTATTAAAATTAGAATCACAATCAATCAAAAGATAGACAATTACATCCTAACTCATATCAAATCAAATAAAAGTCAAAAATGCAGTCAAAATTGATAAAAAGGAGAGTAAGATGAGATCATATATTATACATTAATCGGGCATATTCGGCCTCATCATTTCCATCAAACTTACTTGTTTGTAAGTCCCTTTACAAAATTCATTCTTAAAAAGTGGGGTTATATGTTCTGTATTCCATTTGATTACTTAGATCAAATGTCTGAAAATTGATTTCCTAATGCTTATACTTATAGGTATTGTACAAGAGATCCTACTTCTATTTTCTTCTCCCACTCTTCAAATTTAGTAGGATCTTGAGGTTCTCTATTTTTCCAAGGATACAAGGGGGTGAGAAGTAGATGGGGCCTTGTTCACATTCCCATTCATATTTTCCCATAGGTCTCATTGATATGAGGAATTATTGTGCATAACGCTTTTTCCCTTTCTAAACTCCAGATCATATTTGTAGGGGATATTACTTCCCTTCTTCTCAAGGAAACATTAAGAAGTTCCCACCTCTTCGAGCATCCTTCATAAATATATTCAAGTTTCTCATCCTCATAAGAGGTAAAGGAATCAATACTCTTTTGTAGGATGGAAAAATAATGTGTCTTGAATCACTCATCAAAGGCATGAGTTATAAAATGTATGAGGAAGGTAGAAGGTTTAGCATAGTGAGCTCTCATACAGAGACCAGTTGAGATAACTTTCAATAAGAGCTCAAATTCCCTTTCCTTCCATGCAATTTGGTTTTGCAGAAAAAGACAAATGCATTGAGCTAGCTCTCCCCCACATATAAATTGATAATAAATCCTATTTTTTTCGCTAGCATAAAATTACAAAGATAAAATTCACATAGAAGATTTTTCTGCTCAAAACTAGATAGAGAGTAAGCTATAATGAATTCAGATTCATCCTTTAGTTCATGTGGAATTCCACATGCAATCCTTGATAGCTACCAGTGAATGAACTTCTCTTCTAAAAACACACTATATGCAGGAGAGGGCCTCCCTGAGCAAAAAATTTTCACTCATAATGCAGACCATATGAATTTTTGCAAGACATTTATATTTGTTTCCATCTTCTTTATAAAAATTTTATTCCCACTCTTTTCTTTCCTTCTTCTCTTCTTCCATCTTGGTCTTCAAATCTTCATTTGATGTTTTAGCTTCTCTGAGCTCCCTGTAGGTGTCATTCCATAGTTGTTTGAGTGGCAAATAGGTTAACTCAGTCTATGCAGAGACTGTGGACACAACATTCTATTTTCTAGAAGTCTGACATTCTTCCTCTTTTTCTATCAACTATTTCTTAATTACTGATAACTCCTCAATCCTAGCTACAAGCTGAGTTGTTAACTCTCCAATGAGCATTTCCCTTTGTTCTAATTTGGGTTTGAGGAAATCTAATTCCTCATCCTTTCTCCGATAGTGAGCTCTTCTCTAGAAAATAACAAAGCCTATTTAACTTGATGTATTTCTTCTTCCTCTAAAATTATTTGAGGAGTTGAGAATTCTTCCTTTATCAAAGGAAATTTTCCTTTTCTTATCCAGGATGCCAACTCTTCTTCTTCATGTGGCAATGTTGATGGTTCAACCAATTCTTGAAACTCCTACTCTTCAAGTCTCTCATCTCCTTTGTCCATATCATCTTGGCTTGGTTCAGGAGGAGTCATGGCCATGCTGCCCAAAATATCAGCAACTTCCTTTTCCATCTTTTCCTATTCACTCCTTCCCTCTGGGGTTTCCCTTGTCCTTTTATGAATTTTCTTTCTCAAGGGAATTTCAACATTCCCAATGGTGGATTTATTTCTAGAGCTTCTTCTTAATCTTATTTCTTTCTCCTGTATAGGTGAGCTATCACCATCAGAGATAGATATTGGCTCCCTTGAAGCTGCTACAGAAGAAGGAATTTCCTTCAAAGGTACATAAGACTCTGCTGTTTTGATTCTTCTTACAAACCTTCTTCTTTTGGTATACTCTCTCTTTCCACTTCCCTCTGTTCTTCTGTAGGAGCATCAATTTCCAAATTAGTTGAAGGAGAAAATGGAGTTGGTATTGTTCTTCTAATAATATTAGGGTTTTTCTTGAACTTGCCAAGAAAATTTTATGAAATTTCTTCTCCATTTTTCTTTGACAGAAAATGGTGCTAGCATACTAAATGAATTAGCCCATGATTCCTTATTGTCCCAACACCCCAAGAATACCTTTGGGCCATGGTCTGGATAGAATAAAAAAGAAACCCTAGAAGGTTTATTATGTACTCAGGTTTTTTGGATCCATACTTCAGATATATGAGCATTTTTAGGACTTCTTTTCCTACAGACCCAAATTGACCATCACAGGTTAAATATTTCACTATCCAAAATGCTACCCTGTCAAAGGGTTTGGGAAAACTAGCTCTTCTGACCCCTTTTATGATCTTCTTTGTATTGTAGATGTATTAGGGTTCAGTTTCTCCTCCTTGTAGTAGGATTTCAACCAGTTCTTTCAATGTCCCTTTGGCAGGATGTGGGACATGCACAATTGGCACTCCAGACACATTACTTATTGTATTTACAGAAAAAGGAATAAAGATATTTCTCACCTTTGTCCTGGATTTCTCTAGGTTTATGATGAATTATCTTACTAATTTGTCATTATACTTTGAAAAATTCTTCAGGAACTCTAGCCATCATGCATGCTCAAAGATAGATGCTACTTCTTCATCTGCAAGCAGCTGGGAATCATCCTTTGGTTCTGATTTCTTTTTAATCCCCATATCAGCTCGAGTTCTATTTCCTTTGATTCCATGCAAATCAGTTGTAGGAATTCTTTCTTAGCTACAAAACTGACAAATTTGGTTGTGGAGCCTTAGTTCTTATCTACTGAGAATCTTTCTTCGTAGATGTGGAATAATTTGTTCTTTTCGTAGAGTATAAGCTTAATTCTTTGCTTCTCAAAAATCACTCTGCAACTTATTTCACTTGATTTTGCACTTAATGATTACCAATAATAATAATTCCTCCACTTATCCCATCCTTATCATCTTCATGATTACTTACTTGTAATCATAATGTATAAATAGATTACTCATCATACCAACTTTTAAATACGGTCAAATCACACATGCAACATTTAATTTAACCCTAAATAAGTTAAAAGATATAATAACCATCCTTGTTGATGCAATCCTTTTGCTATGATGACTCGTTATTCCTACAAGTGGACAAAACACGTTAGATAAGACAATTGAAATTCAAAAGAATCCCGTTTTGTTTGAATTAGCTAAAAGAAGATGTCAACTACCATTTGTTGGTTTTCAATTGACCTTTGAGAAATATATAATATATATATATATATATATATATATATATATATATATATATATATTTGGGAAGAAAAGGCCATTTACTAGTTTTCATTTTCTTCCCTTTATTCTAGATCAATAATCTGGTTATTTGATCATTTTCGAAGAACAGGGTTCTTACATATGATGAAATTATTTATGCTGCTTCAATCTTCCTCAAGAATTCATCCTTCGTGGGAGGATTCCTATAGAGTTTCATCCTATTTCCATTGACCAAGAGTGTTCTTTTGCTACCATCAATGGGAAGTAACTGAATAGAACCATTGTCAAATATTTTCTCAATCTAATAGGGTCCCAACCATCTGGTTCTCAATTTTCCCTTGAATTGTTGGTACTTAGAATCAAACAACAATGCCCAGTCTCCTACTTTGAATTGTCTTCTCTTGATATGTGTGTCATGTCATTACTTCCTCTAATATTGAATTATTTCTATCTGTTGAAGTGCTTCCATCCTTAATTCATCTAACTCATTGAGTTGAAGGATTATTTATTTTTGAGCTACATCCAACTCAATTCCCACCTTAACTATTATCCTCAATGTCTGAAGTTCAAACTCAATGGACAACAAGGGATTTTTCCCATAGACTAACTCATATGGTGAAAACCCTATTATAGTTTTCCAAGTTGTATTATAAGATAAAACAACTTCAGGAGTCTCTTTACCCAATATTTTCTCCTAACTTTATTTGTTTTGGTAAGGATGTTCTCCAATTCTCTATTTGTTACTTCAACTTATCCATTTGACTATGGGTGATAACGAGCTGACTTCCTATGATTGACTTGGTAAGATGTTGTGAAGGCTTGGATCATATTAGACATGAATTGTGGTCCTTGATCTAAAACTATGCTCCTAGGTGCTCCAAAATTTACCGTAATTGTTCCAAAGGAAATCAACAACTACTTCTTCAATGACATTTGCCAATGCGTGCACTTCTGCCCATTTTGTCACATATTCAAGTACACATAAGAATATATTCATTTCCTTGTGAAGGAGGATTAAAGGGACCAAACAAATCTAATCCCCATCTCTCAAATGGATTAATTACAACCTGAGGTTGAAGAGGCATTTCATTAGTGAAATTTGGTTTTCCCATCCTTTGACAAGGATCACACCACTTGATATATCTCTTCACATCCTTGTACACACGGATGGCCGATAATAACTAGTGCCAAGTATCTTATGAGCTGTTATTTTCATTAAACGGTGTCCTCCACTTGGTTCATCATGACATGCTCTGAGGATGTCAAAGATTTCATCTTCTCTTACACACCCGCGCAAAATAAAATCAAGCCCACATTTAAATAGAATTCCATTTACCCATTTGAATTGTGCACTAGTTTTGATTAAATTCTTTATTTGTTTCTTGGTGAAAGAAGGAGGAAACTTCCTTGTTAAGAGATAATTTTCCATATCGGCAAACCATGGTGTACTTGCTGAGATAGAAAATAGTTGTTCATCTGGAAATTTATCCTTGATTAGATCTTGCTCCCCTGTAGTGGTTAGTCTTGACAAAAAATCAGCTACCACATTAGATTTACCTAGATTGTCCACAATGGTAATATCAAATTCTTGCAAAAGTAATAACCATATAATTATTCTTCCTCCAACCACCTTTGGTTTGTTCATCGATATTTAATTGTTGAATGATATGTATGTACAATATGTTGTAACCTGTAATGTAATGTCTGAATTTATTGATTGCATAAATTACAACAAGAAATTCTTTTTAGTGGTGGTGTAATTCTTTTTAGTGGGAGTAAGATTCTTACTAAGATAATAAATATCATACATTTTTCCTTCTTCATCTTTCTATCCCAAAACTGCACCAATGGAATTATTTGAAGCATCTATTTGGATATGAAATGGATTTTCCCAATTAGGTCCTCTCAATATTGGAGCAATGATTAACTTTTCTTTAATTTCTTCAAAAGCATGCTGACACTTTTCATCCCAAAGAAATTCATAGTCCTTTGTTAGAAAATTAAACATGGGGGTAGAAATTTTACTAAAATATTTTATAAAGCACCTATAGTACCCAACATGTCCTAGAAATGACTTGATATCTATGGGGGTTTGAGGAATAGGTAGATCTCGAAATGATCCTAAGTTTGTTTTGATCAACTTTGAATTCCTCTTTTTGAAATATGGTGTCCTAATACAATCCCTTCATCAACCATCATTAAACACTTTTCATCACTAAGAGATAGATTGTGTTGTTCACATCTTGTTAATACTCTATCCAGATTTCTCAAAGCATCATCAAATGTATCTTTGTGTATAGTGAAGTCATCCATATATACCTCAACACAATCATTTGTTAGATCAGTAAAGATTGAAATTACAACTCTACGGAAAGTTGCGGGAGCATTGTATAAGCCAAATGGTAACGCCATATAGGTAAAGGTACCCCATGGACATGTAAATGTTGTTTTGTCTTGATATTCAACAACTAATCTGCTTTGATTATATCCACTAAAGCCATCTAAGAAGGAAAAATATTGTTTACCTAAAAGGTTCTTTAGGACTTGATCTATGAATGGTAAGGGAAAATAATCTCTCTATGTGGCTTGGTTTAGATCCTTATAGTCAACACATAGTCTCCATTTCCCATTATTTTTAGGAATAGTTACAAGAGGAGATAACCATCGACTATTTGAGATAGGGTAGATAAAACCTACTTGTAATAATTTTTCAATTTCATGTTTGACTATATCCCTTAAGGCTGGGTTAATCCTTCTCTGAGGTTGCCTAACAGGTTTAACATTTTCAGTATAGATGTGATGAGTGTAGATACTTGGATGAATCCAATTCATGTCTTTTTAATCCCAAGTAAAAGCTTTAGTATGATTTTCAAAACATCAAACAATTTAGCTTCATCATCATCCTTTAACCAAGCTGTTAATGTTTAAAGTGTGATGAAATGATTTATTGAAAGGGTTCCCTTAAAGTGTTTAGTGGACATGCATGTGGTAACAAAATATGGTATGTAGCAACATCTCAAAAATTCCTTGAGACAAAATTATGGAAAAGGACAAGTAATGATAATTATGATACTTATTTCTTTGAAGGCCAAACTCTTCATCACTGCTACTTTCTAGAAATTCTTCACCACTTCCTAATGTATTTAAAACTAAAGCTACTGATTCTTCCTCTCCCCACAAAAAAATCTCATTCCTCCGAAGTGAAATTAATTCCAATCACAGAGAATCTGCTATTGTCGTGGTTCCGAACTTCATATAGTGGTTCCAAAACTAAATTTTTAGGTTCCAAAACTAAGTTTGTAGGTTCCAACACTAAGTTTACGAGTTCCGAACTATATCTGATTGCTTCAAAGACAGTCGATGCTCATCCAATGGTGGATTAATCATCTCTTCTACTTCTCTTACATGATCCTATAATGTGATCATAGCCAAAGAATAATTTTTTTACTTATTAGTATTAGAAGAATCAGCCCACAATTGTTCATGATTGTCAATAAAAGGTCATGCAGAAGGATATAAGGAAATTTTATGAGATTTCTTACCATTCGAGATTGTCATATCACCTGACTTGTAATCAATTAAGGCAACAATTGTAGCTAACCATGGTCTACCCAAAATAATGGGATAACCCAATGTTTTACCTTTTGGATGCAATATAAGGAATTCAACTGATATTTCCATGAGTCCACCATGACTGCCACGTCTTCAATAACCCCTTCTGGTTTTGCAATAGACTAATCTGCCATCTGCAATATGGTATTAGTAGGTTGTATACCTGTTAAAGGTAATTTTTTTAAAGTATCCACTGTCATTACATTGATGGCCACTCCCAAATCTACCAAAACATTATGTATATCCTTATTCCCTATAGAGACATAAATAACAGGACTTCCAAGATCTCCATATTTGGGAAGTAAAAGTTTTCTGCTAATAAATCAACAAGTTTCCCATCTACTTTGATAGTCTTGGGGTATTGTTTCTTCCTTCCAGGATTTTTCAAACATAACATTTTGATTAATTTGTTCAATTCGGGAATGTCCTTAATTACTTGTAACAATGGTATCTCAATATTCAATTTCCTTAGTTCTTGTACCAATTCAGACTCCTTCTTTAAACCTCTTTGGAAATGGAGTCTCAGTAGTGTCACTATCTGGCTCTTTTTATTTTCTTCCTATATCCTCTTTTGAAACAATAATACTAGGCATTTAATTTTCTTCTATCATTTCAGTGATTATAACAGGTGGAATGCTGATGATTTTTCCAGATCTAGTTTGAATACCTTACAATCCATAGCATGTAAATCAACTAATTTTTTTGGTTTTGTTCCATAATCATGAGTTGTTTGTTTGTTTCTTGGGTTTGCAACTGGCTATGTTGGTATTTGCATTTGGACCACATTCTCAGTTTGTGAATTATGTGCAAGGTATCCCATAATGGCCTATTGATTCGATTTGGATATGTTCTTCTTTGAGCATAATTACTAGGGTTCCATCTAGGTTGTGACCAAGCATAAGGATTTCCTTCACTAGCCCAAAGTTGTTGATGTCCCTTAGCATACTAAGCTTGACTTGCCCAATCTTGAGGGTTCCATGTTTATTGAGGTGGTTGTCCCCAATTTTTGGGTACTTTGTCTCGAGTAGTCCATGACATCGTCCAGGATTAGGAACCGATCTTGGCATAAACTTTCCCTAGTTAGTTTGTCTACGAACAAAATTAAATTCTTCTTTTGTGGATGATGTACTAGTTTGTTTAAGATGATTCTTTATAACCGGAAGTAGAGAACAATCATCGGTATCATGTTCTTTAGATTCACATATAAGACACATTTCTATTTTATCCAAAGGATAGTCTCTTATTGTATTCTTCTTCCCGTATTTAGGAAAATACATAACCAATGGTTTAGTTTTGGAATTTTATTTAATTTGTAATCCATCCATAGTAGAGGTTAATTGAACTAAAATGTCTTTTTTTAAATTTTCTAATTCATTCATTAGTTTTTTCATATCTGGATTCAAAATTTTCACTAATTTTCCTTTTCTAGGTCCACCTCTTATTCTGAAATAGCTTCTACAAATCTCTTTAATTTCATTCATTCTTAACTGATCAATGTCTCCACCTCCTATCAAGTTAAGGGATTCCCTAGATTTTTCATCCAAACCTTTAATAAAAATGGTTTTACTTAACTCATCTTGAAATACAAATCCACATATTTTGCTCACAAAGATGAATCTATCTAAATAGTCTTCTATATTTTCATCTTCCTCTTACTTCATTTTGAATAATTCTTCCTTCCTATTTCTCCCTCTACAATAATATTTATATTTGTCTAGGAAGGAAGTCTCCATTTGTACCCAAGTGCTAATAGAGTTGGATGGTAATCCCTTGAACCACCTCATTGTTGCATCCTTCAAAGTGGATGGAAACAACTTGAGTTTTTGATTATGTATTTTATAGTCATAGGTCGACATAGTACCTTAAAATTAAATAGAAATTGGTCGGGATATTCAAATGACATCCCTCTAAATGTGGGTAAATGTAAAGGTGAGATATTTTTCATTAATGTATCATCATATCCCAATTGTATTGGATAAGTAAAGGTCCTATCAGGTACTCTTTTAGCTTCTCATCCCATTTTAAAAATATTTTCTGAATTTTCCTCCCAATTAATGTGGTATGTGATATACCTTGGGGAAGGTGAAAAATCAGGAGTAGGAGGTTGACTACTCAATTGAGAATAAAAATAACCCTAAATGGATCTTGAGTAATAATCCTTTTCCTAAAATTTCCACCTCCTTTAGGTAACTGATCTAAGAATTCCAAAGGTGGCAATTCTATTTCTTGTTTGACAGGGGATGATGGTGCCTCCAATTCTTGATCAATTTCCTTATTTGGATTAGAGGATGTTGTGAATTCTTGTGAATTTGTTCTTGGGAGGAATTTATCCTTTGATTCTCTTAGTCTACTCATATATTTTATGATATATTAGGGAAGATCCTTAAACTACTAGATGTAGGATTATTGCTCTTGCTAACACTTAATTAGAAAGTTCCAACTAGTGTATCCCTGAAAATGGCAACAAAAATGATGGGTGTCGTTATTCTCTTCATTTAATCAACTTCTTATTAATTTCATATCAAACCAAGGGTGTTTCTAAAGCTATATGCAACAAGACTAATCCTATTGATCTAGTAGTTGACTGTAGTTGTTTTTGTATTTTCTAGGGGATATTTTCAATGTCTTAAGGAATTCTTGGTAAAACCTTATTTAAATCATACTATGAAAACTTTGCTAAAAGTAAACACACTGAAATCTTTGCTGAAAGGAAACACACTTTGTAGAATGGAAATAAACACACTTACTTTTTAAAGTAAAGACACTTGCTATTGGAAAAAAACACACAACTTAGAATGCTTTAAAAACAATTACAAGAGAAAATAAGAATCTATCTAAACACACAGGAGAAAGTACACGACAAAGTTGAACTAGAAGAATTAAATCAATATAGATTTAATAGATCTAAAATATTTTCTTAAGAAATATAAATACCAAATAAATGAATATCCTGGTCCTTGGGGGAGTGGGCCCTTGCTCCTCCTTGAATCAAGATTTAACAACTTAGAATTATATCAAACATGAATGACTATTTTATTGATAAAAAAATTGGTATTACAAAACATATTGGATCTGTATACTTAGTCTATATCTCTCTTCTCTGTTTTATCTCTATTCCTCCTTTTTCAATATACTACAAGTCTTCTTATATATACATTTACAATCATAGTTGTCTCTATGATTCTGATGAAATTAAATCATGCCCAAAATAGATGCTGAGTCAGATTGGGCTGATCAGATAGCTATAAGATAGCTATCATTGTATCTACGTTTAGAGATCTTCCCATCCTTTCTTGATTGAAAGGGTATTTGATGTAGAATATTCATATGTGGTTAAAATAGATAAACTTTCATCAGTTCTAGAACTTTAGAGAAGTTCCAGAACCATAGGAAATGGTTAAGGATAAAAACCAAGAGAGTTTCAAAGATATACCCAAGAGTTCTAGAACTAAGTCTAAAAATTATAGAACTAAATACTAGAGTTTGAGAAAAATTATCAAAGTTCGAACTAGATGATGACTATGTACTAGATTTCCAAAACTAGCTTAGAAGTTTCGAAACTAAGTTGTGTTGGAACAAATGCTACCAAAAACATACTTTGAACGCTACATACTTCATTTCACCAACTGATTAGACTGTTTTATTACAAAACTTAATTTCAAACACACACTTCGTCAGAATTTCAGAGTTCTAACATTAGAATCACAATCAATCAAATGATAGAAAATTACATCCTAACTCATGTCATATCAAATAAAAGTCACAAAATGCAATCAAACTTAATAAAAATGAGAGTAAGATGAGATCATATATTATACATTAATCGGAATATTCTAGCCTCAAACACCAATATTGCGCCATTTTTGGGGATGTATTTACACAAATACATACACAAACTGACCCTGGTAATGCTTCTTACATGATTTAAGTGCAAATACGTTGTTTAAACATCATTCTTTGTTAATATTTGTAAGAATTGTGTGAGATCACAACTTCATTGTGCAAAATTTCCAGTTTCTAGTGGTTATTGCACTAATTTTGTATCATCAAGTGATAAATACGGGTAAAGGAAGGTTGGATCTACTAAGATTTGTGGGAATTAAGTATTGATAGACATTTGACAAGTTTCTTATAGTGCATTTACACAACTAAGGTGAGAATCCTTAGTGGCGACTCCATTTTGGTTTGAAATTTGATAATTACCAGTGTCTTAGCCCATGTCAAGTGAGATTTGTCATTAATCTTTGCAAAGTTGGAGGGAAGAAGATCTTTCTTCACTAGGGACCCTACTAGGAAGTTATTTCAGAGCTGGGAAAGGAAAATTTAGAAGGAAGATGAATCTGGAAAGTAGTAGGAGATCATGAGTCAAGAAAGGAGATTCCAATTGTGGAAAGTGAACAACCTGTAGTTGAAAATTACCATACGTCTTCAAGTGACTCTAAACCAAGTAGTCCTTATGTAACTTTGAATTCTCCAACTGGAGAGGGCCCATCATTTACATCTGAAAAGTGTGCCTCTCAATTTTTTCTGTGTCCTCCAAGGTTGATAGGGTTTTCCATGAAGCTGAGTCATTAGAGAATATCTATTTTGAAATCTATACTCTATGCTCCAAAGACCCCTCATTCCCTATCATTTTGTTTCTCCTGTAAATTCACCGCCTCAAGGCAATATGGCCCAACCTCCACCTAGACCTCCTTTTATTGTCAACACTTTTGGACCTATAGATTTCAGAGGTATGGATGGATATCCTAATATGGTGCCACAAGATGTTAGAAATAGGTTTCCAAAGTTTTAAGGGAATAATGCCATCACTGGTGACCAATATTTAAAACTCTTTGTCAATATGATGGAAGATTTTGAAATTGAGTTTAAAGACATGTATGTAAATTTGTTTATTCATACTCTTGAGGAGGATGCACATGACTGGTACAAGTCTTTACTAGATAATTTGATAGATTCATGGACTGAGATGAAAAATGCCTTTAGATTTCAATATGGGGACAAGACAGACCCAGGTTCCTTTTATCTGAGTTTGAAAATATAAAGAAGAATCCAAATGAATTTATCCATGATTTCAATACTAGGTTCAATAAAACCTTGAAAAGGTTACCTATAATCTTAAGGCCAAGTGATGAATCTGTTTGATTAAGTATTCGATGCTTTTGATAAAAAGGTTGCTTATTACTTAAGAGATAAAAACCCATGGGAACATTGAGGCAAGCCTTCACTATGGATTTACAAATTGAGAATAATATTAAGGTAGTTGGAAAGCCTCCTAAGAGGGAAGGTGTTAAGTTGATCAATCCTAAAAATCCTCAATAGCTAAGGTTGTGGATCTGTAGAAGAGGTTGTAAAAACTTTGGTTGGAGCAGTTAAAGAGATATCCTATAAACTGGCTAGAGTAGAAAAGGGATAGGACAAATTCCCAAGGTCAACATAAGCCACAAGGTTAGGAGAGATTTGGAAATCACCCCAGAGGTGATCACATACCAGATGACAGAGGAAAGGGCTCATGGGATCAGAAATAAATAGCCTCAACCCAGGGAGAATAGATTGGTTCCTGATCCTTTAATGTTAGGATTGCTACTATGGAGGAGGTCAATGTTATGGAAGTGGTGCGATAGGTGTTTCTTACCACACTCCCCATGTGATGTAGATCAATAAGTTGAGGAATCAGATGATGATGAGACATATGATGATCTGTGCATGATGGAATGCCCTACAAACTCATGCAAAGGGGCAACCTCAACTAAATTAATAAGTACTAGAACTATTAAAAACTTCTAGGATTGTGTTCATTGGGTATTACCTCTTCCTCCTATTAATACTTTTGAAATTGATATGGTGTAAGCATTTGATCTACCTAATCATGATTTTGAATACTTAAGGGCTTTGATGATTAAAAAGTATGATGGAGGATCCCTTCCGAAGAGGACATGAAATTGTTGATGAATGCATTAGTTACTCATGAGAAAGAAATATAACCAGAAATAAGGTTGTCAAGGGGGGGCCACAAACCAAGCCAAAATTTACAGTTCTTACCAATATCCCGAGGAAACCCCTAAGAAAGATACATCTAAAAAAGGCCTAACTACCCCAAATAAAACTTGTGCTCCTACCCATGCCAGACTCTGAAAACTCCTATACTATCAGAGGAAGTGGTGAATCTCCCTCCTAATACTACCCTACCCAAATATGTTCCTTGTGACATAGCCCAAATCTTGAGTCAGATCAAGGTCACTATTCCCATTGTTGAATTACTCAGGATCCCTAAGCATAGGAAAAGGGCATTGAATATTTGGGATTTAAGGAAGAAAATATTACTCAGGGAAAAAGTGTTAATAATGTAGAGATTCCTCCTATTATTGTAGAATCAGAAATACCACAAGCATTGGAGGAACTGGGTGAATCATCTGAGGTATATTTGGGAACTTCTCTAGTTGAATCTTAGTTGGATGTTGATCCATTTTTACCACTTTGATTATTAAAGATAGGTTGGTACATAACTGCATGTTTGATTCAGGAGCCTCATGTAATGTAATGCCTCTTGAGGTAATGAATGAGTTAAATATCAAGGTAACAACAACTTTTGGGAAATGTACTACCATGGATTCAAGAGAAGTGCCAAGTAATTAGATATGTCAAAGGATTAGTAGTGCAACTGGCAAGCTTATCCAGGAAAGTACTTAACCATGAATGTAGTTATTGTGGATTGTCCTGCCAAATGGGGGATGTTATTATCCAGAAAATGGGCAGCTAGTGTGGGTGGAAGTGTGCAAATGGACATGTCTTATGCAACCATACCAATTGAGGGAAGCCTTGTGAAGTTATATGGTGAGAAGAAAATGTTACATCTCATTGAGGACCCTAACAATGCTTCTTATGAAGTATTGTACATAGATGTTGATGTTGATAACTTTGTGGGATATGTTGATTATAAGGAGCATAAAATTGAGGAGTGCAAGTATCCTGAGTAGGTAGGTTCTCCTTGGACTCGATGTTTGATGGGGCATGTTCTAGATTTGGTAATGGTGTCGGTGTTGTTTTGATATCTCCAAGCCAAGAGGTTTTTAACTTTTCTTTTAAACTCAATTTTGAGTGTACAAACAATATTGTAGAGTATGAAGCACTGTTGTTGGGTTTAAGGATTGCTTGGAAATATGGTGTCAAGGATATTATTGTTAAAGGGGATTCAAAGCTGATAGTCAAGCAAGTTAGAAAATTGTATGCAACAAAGAATCAAAGAATGAAATAGTATAAGCATGTAGTTTGGGACTTCATTGAAATGTTTGATTCTTTCAATATAATACATCATGATAGGAGGTATAATACTATAGTAGAAAATTGGTAGTATTGGGATCTAGGTTTGAAAATTGTACAATGTCTCCCTATTATGAATATGATATTGAAATATTGACCAGCCATCTATCCCTGACAATATCAAGCATTGGAAGGTGTTTGAAGATGATGCTTAGGTCCAAAGGTTTCTATAGAATAAAGGAGAATTTTCCAATCAAAGTATGGACTGGGAACCAATGGTTTGTGTAAGTGAAGGAAAAGAGACCTTATTTGGTAAGGACATTATCCAATTGAAAACTAATACTATTCCTAGAGGTTTGGTTGCATTGGAATCAAATTTTGATAATGTTGACTGCATTATTAATAGACACATGTCAGCCTCGAGGGATGTTGAGGAACATAACCTAGGCACAAAAGATAAACCTCAGAAAATATGGTTAGGAAACAAATTTGAATAAAGAAGAAAAGAAATCATATATCCAATTATTAAAAAAGTACCAAGATTTCTTGGCATGGTCGTATTCAGAATTGAAGGCATATAGGGAAGACCTTTTCAACATGAAATACCCCTGGAAGCTAATGCCAAGCCATTTAGGCAAAAACAAAGACCAATTAATCCCCTCCTTTCCTCAAAAATGCAAGAAGAGTTGAAAAATTTAAGGGATGGAGGAATTATACAACCTACAAGATACTCCTCATGGGTAGAAAACCTGGTACCTGTTTGAAAGAAAAATGGGGATATAAGATTGTGTGTTGACTTCAGAAATTTAAATAAGGCATCAATCAAGGACAACTATCCCTTGCCAAATATGGATAACATGTTGCAATTAGTTACTAGTTCTGAGTTGTTATCCACTTTGGATGGTTTTTCTAGGTATAACCAAGTGGTTGTGAAGTAGTCAGAGAGAATCAAAACCACTTTCACCACTCCATGGGGAACCTATGTGTATGTCAAAATGTCGTTTGGCCTGATGAATGTTGGAGCCACATTTCAAAGAGAAATGGATATAGCATTCTCTGGATATATAAATGATTTCATTTCCATGTATCAGGATGATGTGACAATTTTTTCAAGGAAAAGAAGTGATCACCTGCAACATTTAGAAAATATGTTGTTAAGATGCAAGGAATATGGTATATCATTGAATCCCAAGAAGTGTCATTTTGGGGTTCAAAAGGAAAAGCTTCTTGGACATATTGTGTCAAAAGAAGGGGTCATGATTGATCCTAGAGAGAGTGGAAGCCATTAGTAAAGTTCTATTCCAAGAACCAAAAAGGGAATTCAGTCCTTTTTGGAAAATAAATTTTATTAGGAGATTTATTTCCAAACTTTTTTGAATTAACTATCCCAATCACCAATATGTTGAAGAAAGATCAGAGTATCAGATGGGAAGAAGTAGCTATTCAAGCCTTTACTGGGATTAAGGAAGCATTGAAGAATGCCCCTGTTTTAGCAGCTCCTGATTATAAAAAGGCTTTCCAAATGTTTTCCTTTGCTTCAGAGAATACTATTGCATCTGTGTTGTTACAAAAGGATGATGAAGGAGCTAAAAGACCAATTGCTTTCTTTAGTAAAGCATTACAAGGAGAAGAATTGAAGTATACTATCATGGAGAAACAAGCCTTTTCTTTGGTCAGGGCCACAAAAATATTTAGGCCATATATTTTGAGCTCTAAAGTCATAGCTTATGTTCCCCATACCATGGTTAAGGATATCCTATCAGAGATGGAAATTTCAAGTAAAAATATGCCGATGGGAAAATAAATTACAAGAATATGATATGGACATCCAAACTACAAAATTGGTCAAGAGGATTGGGCCTAGCAAAGCTAATGGCAGAAAGCAACCTACAGATAGTTGAGATAAATGAGGTTGAAGAAGAAATATTGAATATTCTTGAGAAAGTGACAAATTTTGAATGGTACAAGGATATTATTTTTTATCTCAAACATCTACAATGCCCTGAGTATTTAAGCAAGAATCAAAAGAGAGCACTTAAGTTAGCCTCCCAGAAATACATCATCACTGATTATGGGTTAGCTTGGAAGAACCTTGAGGGAGTTCTTTTGAGATGTATCATTGAGGATGAAGCCCAAAAATAATTGATGATTTCCATGGAGGAGTTTGTGGAGGGAATTTTTTTGGAAGAGTCATAGCTCATAAGATCTTAAGGGTTGGTTACTGGTGGCCAACTCTTTTAAAGATACAACTCTCGATGGTAAGAAAGTGTGAGAGTTGTCAACATTTTTAGGAAGATTGAAAGCTTCAGGCTCCCTCCCTTTACAACATGTATCAATTGAAGCCCCATTTAAGCAGTGGGGAATGGAATTCATTGGTGAGATTTCATATTCTTCAAGTGTAGGCCACAAGTGGATATTAGTGGCCACTGATTACTTCACCAAGTGGGTGGAGGCAATCCCTACCAAGAAATATACCCACCAAATTGTTATGGACTTCATTTTGAATCATATAATTTATAGGTTTGGAGTGCCTACTAAGATAGTTGTTGACAATGCTATGAGTTTTCGAGCCAAACCTTTGGTAGCCATGTGTCATGAGTATGGGATCAATTTAGCATATGCTTCAAATTATAATCCCAAGGTAATGGAAAAGTAGAATCAAGAAACAAGAATTTGTTGAAGATAATCAGAAGGACCTTGGAATTAAACAAACAAAAGTGGGGTGAGTAGTTGAAGTTTGTTATTTGGGATGATAGAATTACTATTAAAAGAGCTATTGGAAAAATTCCATTTGAGTTGGTGTATGGAACTCAAGCTCTACTTCCCTGCATATGCAATTATCTTCTTACCAATTTATCCAACAATTGGAGGACTAGGAGGTCAGTCCCTATGATGCTCGTATTAATCAAATTGTTGAATTAGATGAAGAGAGAAGAGAATCCCACCAAAGACATGTGAAGTTAGGGAGAAATTGAAGAAATTATTTGATAAAAAGGTAACTCCAAGAGCTTTTAGTGTGGGAGATCTTGTGCTATTGTGGGATAGCAGACATGAGGATAAGGGAAAACATGGAAAGTTTGATGCATTATGGATGGGCCCTTATTCTATTGATATTAGGATTGGTGAGCACACTTTTTTCCTAAAAGACTTAGATGGGGAATTGCTTGAGTTTCCTATTAATGGTAGGAACTTGAAACATTTCCTTGATTGATTTCTCAGAATCAAGGTATGCATCATTATACAGTGTATAGTCTTTTTTTTTTTTTTTTTTTCACATTTTTCTATTTCAATTTCTCTGGTCCTTGGTGACTAGTTCTTGTTGGTTTCTCGGTTCGATCTTGGGAGGTTGGTTTTTGTTTCTTTGTTTTGGAGGTTGGTTCTTGACTCCATTTCCCAATGGATTTTTGGCACATGGTCTGCTATGTTGTTCTTGCGGCACTCGTTGGGAGTGCCCATCCCTGAGTCGAACCGATGTTGGTGCTTGATTCAATCTCACCTTGTTTGTTAAAAAAAAATCAGTCTGCGTGGTTTGAAATATTTTTTGTCTCCCTGTGTGGATGATTGAAGTTTTATCTTTATCAGGTTGTTGTCGTCAAATCACTTTCTATGGTCATGAAACACGTTGAGCTCTGTGTTGTTTATAGTTTCTCTTTCCATGTGGACCAATTTGTTATTTGGGTGTGAATGTTGGGGTTTCCCCTTCTTTTTATTTTTCCACGGTCATGTTTTCCCTATCAAATTTTATCCCAACACCCGCGGATACGTGGTCTTCTTTGATTGGACATGGCATGGTGGGTCTATTTGGTGAACTTGTCACTTTTGTCACAATTGTAAAAAATGCCAAATTGGTCCTGTGGCCCCGATAATTTCTAATTGGATATTCAACAATATGAAGTGGTGAAGCAAATTTCTTACTTTGACCCGAAGATGTACACGTGTCATAAGACAAGTGGTTGCGGGAAAGTGGGCCCTGTTGGAATTTTGAGACATTATGATGAAAGGCATAAAAGTGTAAAATGAATGCCTAAGCCTGTAAATGGACACATGGCCGTTTTTTAAGTTAAAAGTGGGGAGGTGGGATCATTGGAGGACTTTGGAACTTTTAGTCTTGTTTTGAAAAGAAGAAAAGGTATAAAAGTGAAGGGTGACCCCACAAGTGCCCAGATAAAGCCACATGTTGAGTTTACATCAAAAAGGGAAGGTGAGGTCACGGGAGGTATTCGGAATTTTCAAATTTTTTTGAAAAGGTAAAAAAGTGTAAAATAAGTGTGACTCCACCATTGCTCTAGGAAAACCACGTGAGTCTATGAAAATTCAAAGGGAGGTGGGTGGTTTGGGCATTTTGATATTTGGGTTTTTTTGAAAAAGAATGAAAGTCATAAAGTAAGTTGAGCCACATTGACTCGTCGGGAAAGCCACATGTTAAAGCCTATATCAAAAGAAGATTAGTGGGAAAAAATTGTCTAAAATACACAATTTCTTAAAGTGATCACAAAATGTGAAAAAGTACCCCAGGCCCTGCTTCAACTAAGATCTTTTCCATGTGGATGGCTCAATTTTGAAGTTGTGAAAGACAAAGTTAATGACTATGATACAAGGAATTTAGTTCTGCCACCATTAACACTCCAAGACCTCAAGAGATTTGAATGCATTTCATCTTTTATTGTTAATTTCATGGTCTCTTGTCATTTTTATCAGTGAAGTGCAATCGGAATTGTTGTGGAGCTCAATTTGTGAACCTGAGAAGTGTGAAAGTTGTTGTTTTGAATCAGAATTGCTTGGGCACCTACAGAAAACCACCAGGATGAAGTAGAGAAAGATGCAGAGGAAAAGGATGAAGAGAAGGAAGCTGCAAGCACAAAGGATGATCAACAGGCTTACGTGCATTCTTCCTCTTTTTTTGTGTGCATCATGTTTTCAGAATCAGGAGGGAATGCTCCAAATAATTTTCTAGAAGTGACAACTAGATGCCCTAGTTAAAAAAACTGGTGGAAATAATTGAAAAAGCTTATCTTTTGTACACTTGGTAGCTTTTGGGTGTAAATTTGTTAAATATCACTTTCTAGAACAAATCTGTAACAAATAAAGTATTCCTCTCAGAATATTCTTGTTTTTGGGGAAAATATTTGATGTAAAGTGAGTGATATAAAGGCATGAATTGGAGATGCCAAAGGAGAGGTTAATTTTGCTAAAAAAGTTTGAGAGAGACCGATTTCTTGAGAAACCATCTGAGAAACCTGTTAATTTCTGTGTTTTTAGATTTAATCATGTCAAGATGGTTACAAGTGTATAGCCATTGACAAGCTCTGAGATTGTAAATGAAACTTTCCCCAGTTGATAAATCTAATGAGCCTCAAATTAATTTGTGTTGATCATGAGCATAATTGTGTCTACTTTTATTTCAGAATGTTTTCAAATAGTTTTTCTTGTTCCTATTGCAATCTTATGTTAAAATCTCTCTGAGTCACACAAGATCTCATCCATGTGTTAGTATTGTGGCATTTTCAATTTCATTATGAGAAGAGCTTTCATTTGGTAATGAAATAAACAATTTAAAATCACTTTACTTTCACTATGTTGACAAAGATTGTTTGTAAGTCTATGAGTGTATCTTAGGTGTGATGAACCAGGATTTCTAACATTTAATTGAGTCTTTAACATGAGCCTTTGTGTTGAATTCTTGAAGAATGTGTGAAACCATGCATCTCTGGGCTTCCATTGATTCACATCTTCTAGTTGAAGGAATATTTTGGTTGTTTTGAAGCATTTTGTTCTGTGAGTTCCCAATTTATGTTAAAGGTTCTCAAAGATCTGGTATAATCAACTTTATCTTGCTTAAATTCCCACCAAAAAATTCTCAAATAATGAATCCTACATGAACTACCCCTATTTGTACTGTGTATCCACAAATGAACAAATTCCATTGCCAAAGTATGCAGAAACAATCAGGCTTCAATTATTGTCTTTAGTAACCTAAACCTTGTCTAGAAAATATCTCCATTATCTAGAGTGACAACTCATGAGAGTTAGATTGTGTTGTATTGATCATATTTTCTCAAGGTTTTCCTCAAAATTGTGCAAAGAAGGATCTATTGATATCCTTCATCAATATAGGTTATAGAATGGGTCCTCTCACCCTAGTTGAAGGTACAACCTAAAGTAGTAAGGATAGATCAAATCCTTTAATATGGTGCTATCCATTTCTCCAATGCATGAGTGACAAAGAGTCAGCCTTTCCCTCCCTCTACAAAATGAATTATATTATGATTTTTCTATCTCAAAGCATCATGTTGAATATATGATGTTGCTCAGCACCCAAGGGAGAATCAATTTGGGTACCAACATGACCTTTATACCATAAAATAATTTGAAGATGAATCCCAATTGATTTTGCTACATGTTGGAGGGATATAATCAATCGGTTATATTTTACATTACAAAAATGAAAAAATCGAATTATTTTTCTATTATGCTAAACAAATCTCATCTACACTTAAAATCTAGTCATTGAAATATTTGTATCTAAGACCCATTGGTATAGGGATAATTATTATTATAAATACCATAGGGTTAAGGGACATGACATAGAAAGGTGTCACTCGTTCCATAACGTCCTTCAAGATTTGATTGATAAAGGTGAACTCCATTTAGACAATCTGAATGCACCTTCAAATCAAAATATCAATGTCTTCAAACAACCCTTTCCAAATCATTCCCCCTCAAATAGTCAAACCGGACCAATAATGTACAAGATCACCAGACCATAAACACCATTAGTCAAATATTACTTAATACTAGATCTCAACTGTAACCACTAAATCTACATTCACTAAGAACATAGCTGAACCTACACCCTCATCTTACGAATCTATCTTGGCATCATCCAAACCTCCTCAAAATTCCTCTAAACCCACATCTAAGAAATTATTAAAAACACCCCTAAGATTTTCACTAAATAACAACCCTCCACATCTACTACATCATCATCCACACCTGTATCATCTAAGAAAACCACAAAGGGCCCACAAAAACAATCCATCATCAAAGTCTTTAAAATCCCATATTATGCCTTCAAATATCAATATTGCTCACGTAACCCTTGCACCTTCATCTAAACCCCTTATAATGAGGTCACTATCATATCAACCCCAAAACCAACCCATCAAGATTCTATATTGGGTCATTTTACCTCATCCACCACACCATTGAAGAATATTCTTCGACAAACAACTAAATAGACCACTTCTAAAGCCAAAACTCACCCGAATATCAAATCAAAAGAAACCTCTCCACCATCCACTTCTACTCCTAAAACACGTTATGCAAATTTCTGGATGACCTTCTTCAACAATCACACATAACATTGCCACACCCTAAACCATCTTATCCTTAAGGATGGAAGCCCTCTTGGTATGAATTTAATATCTCTTGCGAATATCATAAGACATAAGGAAAATCTATAAAAATTTGTAAGGTCTTCCATAAAATCATTAAGAAAATTGAAAGTAAATGTTTCCTCCCATCAACAACAAACTACACCTATCATTCTTGAATAATCCTTAAATAAAATATTTCTGTATTAACTCGATGTCATTCATATTACTACTTGAAACTAAAACCATGAATCCAACCATCTAGATCAAAACAAACCTAACAAATTTATCGATACCCTCTGACCACTGAATTCTCATTGTCATAATGCCTAAAGATAAAAATAAGGTTTCCATCTTCGTTGCCTCTGAAACCACCAAACGAAACCTACAATATAAGACTTAAATCCCTATTCTTGCTGCATGTCCATCATCCATGGTAGTACAGAAGGTCATTATAAAATAGTTACACCATTTTTGAGTTAAAATTTCACCTTATGATCTCATTCAAACCTCACCATACCATAAATAAGACATGATCGAAGCCCTTCAATCCATTAGCATACCTATAGATAATCAACTATCATTTACAAATTTTGTAAGTTCTCTTAAAGGCTCTGCCACCATCTCCTTTAAACCTTTAGAAATACAATATCTTCACCCTCAAGATCATGAATTGCCCCTCTTTATCACCACTCAAATCAATGATGTCATCATTAAAAGGGTCATCATTGATGGGGATGCAACTATATATATTATATCATCCCTTTCCTTCAATCAACTCAGATTACCGGATACTCGTATATCCCAAATACCCATTTTACTTCAATCGTTCAATGATAAAATTACACCCATGTTAGGAACCATTATATTTCCTCTTTAGGTTGGCATTAAGACCATTCTAGAGCTCTTATACATCATATAAGGAGAGTTCTAATATAATGTACTTGCTAGGGCATCCCTAGATTCATGCTATGTAATGTGTCCCCTCGACACTAAATGATGTCTTAAAAATGAATACGAGTAAGCTATATATAGTCCCCATAGATCCTAATACTTTCACCGACTATATTATGACTTATTGTCAGACGATGTCCTTATGCCAAATTCAAAATCAAAAAATCTAATGAAGTGTCTACTAGTACGTCCATCTGTCATCTAAAATACACGATGATTCCTCCCTTAAGGTTGTTATAGAGTGTATTTCACTAGGGAGTACCACATTCTTCTATTAAATTCATTCCCTACACCTAAAACATATGGAAGACCTGAAAAACAACCTATGTATGAACTTGACGTTGGAGATGTCATCTCCTATGGTCCAGCGTACCTCAAAACCAATCTCATTTATGGGGAGTTGACAGTCCCTCTTCACAACATAATCATCAACACCATTCTATGTCATTTAAATATGAATTTAATTGATTATATAACCTAATTTTTCTCACATATACCTTCATCGCTGCACCTAGAAAGGGTTTGGATTTGAACGTTATGAATAAGGAACACATCATCTAACCATCCAACACTCCCTCAAACCTTATGAAAAGTTTTTTTAGGATATAAATAACCATCTTCCGAATCATCCTCACACACCATGTCTTTACACATCACAAAATTAGAACTATACTCTCTTGAAAAATCAGACGATCCCATGGACAAAAAGATCACCATATCCATCCCACCTAATTATTTTTAGTCAATAAGATTTCATTGGGACCCTTGAATTATTAATTTAATCACGTCACAAAAAAATCCTCTCATTTGGCCGAAATTATTAAAGATTATTCACCCACCATTAAATTCCTTCACTACCACGACTATCAAGACATCCTTTCTCATATGGGACCAAAGGATGAATTCCTTCATAAATCCCTACCTCCTAACACATCAACCATTATTAACAAATTCACTATCGATGTTAACTTAGGAACCACTCATGAATCTCACATAGTTAAATTCGGTCAATCCTTAGATCCATAACAATTAGAATATTTCACCACCTTCTTATCTAAATAAAACCACACATTCACCTGGTCATATAGTGATATTCCCAGTATCAATCCAACTATCATGATATACAACATAGTCACTTATCACGATGCTAAACCTATCAAACAAAATCTCTATAGGATGCATCCTTACTTATCTCTCCTTGTTAAAGAAGAATTACAACGTCTACTCTCAACTAATTTCATCATACCCATTGATTATCCACAATGGGTCTCCAATATCATTCCTATAACCAAAGCCTCAGGAAAGTTACGCATATGTACTAATTTTTGAGATCATAATCTTTCTTACCCTAAAGATGATTTCCCTCTCCTAAACATCAATCAACTTATCAATCTAACAACTCGACAAAAAATTATCTCCCTTATGGATGGCTTTTCTAGTTATAATAAAATCCTCATTACTACCAATGATCAACATACAAAATCATTCATCACCCTTTGGGAACATACTGCTATCATGTCATGTCATTCGGTCTTAAAAATGTAGGAGCCACTTATTAACGTGCCATAACCTATATTTTCATGAACTCATCCATAAAGCGTAAAGACTATGTCAATTATCTTTTAGGAAAATATAAATGACATAAAGACCATCTTGGCATCATTGAATCCATATTTACTCACCTTATTCAATATTTCCTTCATCTTAATCCTATAAAGTGTGTCTTTGGCATTCTCACTGGAAAATTTTTAGGATTCATCATATCTATCCGAGGTATTGAAGTAGACCCATCCAAGATTACAACTTCTTTAAATGCCTCCCCCATACAATATGAAATATTTGCATAGTATCCAAGGTAAATTACACTCCATATGATGTTTAATATCTCAAATCTCAGACCGTTACCAACCATTTTATCATCTTCTTCTTTAAGATGTATATTTTAATTGGGATTCTTATTGTCAGAAATCCTTTAATGAAATTAAACATTATCTTCTATCACTACCCGTGCTTACACCCCCTCATGAGGGGATCCATTATATTTATACATTTCTTATTCGAGAACATGCCTTAGGTGCTATTCTTTCTCATCATGATGACTAAGGTCATGGATACGCTATATAATATATCATTCACACACTCCATGATTATGAAATTTGTTACACGAAGCTTAAAAACTATGTCACTATCTCCTTAATCACAAAACCTATGTCGTTACTAGATTTAATCCACTTAAAACCATGCACTCTAAGCCATATCACAATGACCGCATAACTCGATACCTCATGATTATTATTGAGTTTTACCTCAATTTCATGTCACAAAAATCTATCAAGGGATAAGCCATTTCATTCCAGCTTGTTGACGCACCCCTTCCCGAAAATCAAATTCTTCATGAGGAATCAATTAAAGATTTTGATGAATATGAATTTTTTCTTATCAAGATGACCCTCTTCTTCAATGGAGCTAAATTATAGTAAGGGGAAGGATCCATTGTTGTTCTCATACTACCCTGGAGAATTCCTATTCGGTATCCTTTAAAATTAACCTTGAATGCACTAATAACATGGTAGAGTACGAAGCTTTAATCATGGGCCTTACCACTACTATCCTATTAGGTTTTCACATTTTAGAAACCTATGGAGACTCACAACTCATCATCAACCAAGTCAAAGGAGAGTATCAATGTAAGAAATGAAATTCTACAGAAATATAAAGCCAATGCTCATTTTTTCCTTGACGTCTTTAATAATTATATGATTTAAACCATCTTGCGATCCTCTAAAAATTTTGCATACACTATGGCTTCTTTAGGATCTCTCATTCCACTAGAAACTCAAGAATCAAAAGCTAAAACAAAGGTATCCATGGTCATCCAAATACTAGATCACCCCTCACATAAAAATGAACTCCCTCCTTTCAATGTTGTTGACAATAATCTAACTAATTTATGGTTTACTCAAATCTATGACTACCTTTTGCAATCTAAAATCCTTCCGACTTATTGCGCAATCCTAAATGGTCATTTATCCAATGTGCTACCTACTTTTTCATCATAGGTGGCATCCTCTATAAACATGTTTTTAATGGTCTTTTGTTAAGATGCCTTCAATCTCATGAATCAATGAAAGTAATTGAAGAAATATATGGTGATATTTGTGGAGGTCATTTTAGTGGCAATGTTGTTGCCAAACATGTCTTGTGGCTAAATTACTACTGGCCTACTATCAATCAAAATTGTTGTGAATATGTTAAGAAATGGGTCAAATTCCAACTACATTCCCATCTCATCCATGTCCCACCAATAATTACAACCTACTTAGGAATTATGACCGTTCTCTCAATGGGGGTTAGATCTCATCGATACTATCCATCCTAAATCATCACAAACAAATAATTTCATTATGACAATTAATGAATATTTCACTAAATGGGTTGAAGCCATCCCTTTAACGTCAACTAAATCTAGACCTATTAGTATCTACTTATGGGTTTTTGTTCATATGTTAGGGATGATTTAATATGGCAGATGTGTGAATTCGGGGAGTTTTTTTAGCATAGCTCCAAACAGATCTGGGTATTGTATTGAGAAAGCGCAGACTTGTAATGAAATTTGAGCAAGTGATTCTTGGTGGACGTAGCCCAAATTGGGTGAACCATGTTGAATATTGTCTTTTTGTGTTGTGTTATTTTTATTTTGCACTTTTATTTCAAATTTTTAATATTTTCTACATATTAGTTTCTACTATTGCGATTCTATGAGGGATTGTTCCACATATTTCATCCCTTATTTTGTAACAACCGGTATCAAAGCTTGGTTTGGTTTGTTGAAGTTTTGAATTGAAGGGAAAATTTTATCTTGAGTGGGAGCTATGGAAGATTATGGAAGATCAAAAGCTGATAAATGAAATGGGAAAAATTTTAGTCTTTGGAAGATGCAGATGGAAGATTACCTTTATTAGAAGGATCTTTATATTCTACCTGTCTCGAAATGAAAAAAACCTCGAGCATGAAGGATGCGAGAATGGGATTTGCTGGATAAGAAGGCACTTTGAATGATCCAGTTATGTTTTGCATCTTCAATATTATTTAATGTTTCCAAGGAAGTTGTATGAAAAACCCTCTGCCTCTAACAAAATATTATTAATGAAAAATTTGTTTAATATGAAGATGTCTAAGAATGGTTTCAATAGTAGATCATTTAAATGATTTTAATATGGTTGTAAATATGATAGTTTTGGTTACAATATAATTTGAAGTTAGGGCTTTATTAATTATGTGCTCTTTATTTGAGAGTTAGAATAGCCTAGTAATGGAGGTAAGCAACTTGGATCTAGCTAAATCAAAGTTAAAGTTTAATGATATTGTAAGGGTGATTATAATGGAGGAATTGTGAAGAAAAATATTCGGGAATATTCTACCCTAGGGAATTCTTTGACATTGGAAACTAGATGGAGACAAAAGAATAGAGGAAGCTGTGGAAAATTGAAAGATCGGGAAAGGTCAAAATCCAAAACCAAGATAATATATTGGCACTATGGAAAGTCTAGGCATGTAAAGGGCTATTAGGAGATTTTGTACAAGAAGAACCAACAAGAAGAAAACAAGGAGGAAAATGTGGCAATAGGTAATGTATGTTAGGATGCTTTGATTCTTTCTTTACACAATATTGTTGAATCTTGGGTTTTAGTTTGGGGCTTCTTTCCATGCTACTATACATAGGCATTATTTTATTGATTATGTTCAAGGGGATTTCTCGGCATGTTTTTCTTGGTGATGATGAGCCTTGTAGTATAGTTAGAAAAGTTTTTGTTCATGTTAAGATGTAGAATGGGAATATATGGCTATTGAAGGATGTCGGACATGTGGCCACTTTAAGATGAAATTTGATATCGGTGGGTGAGTTGGGAAGTGATGGTTACACTATGATATATATAGCAGAATCTTGGAAGGTTACCAAGGGTGCTCTTATGGTAGAAAGAGGTAAGAAGGTTGGAACCTTATATTTAACCACTTATAGAACTAATGTTTGTAATCTTGTGGCTTCATAAGCATATACAACATTATGACACTATAGGCTTGGTCATATGATCCATAAGAGCATGGAGATCATAAAGAAGGATTTTCCTAGATATACGAAATAGGTTTTAAGTTCGTGAGGACTGAACATATGAGAAACAAAAGAAAGAGAGGTTTCTCATGGTTGGACCTATAAAGAAGAGAGTAAGTTAGAGATGGTACATTCGATGTGTGAGGATTGAATAAGGTATCATCTCTTGGGAGTTCAAGTTATTATGTTGCTTTTATTGATGATGAAACAAGGAAAGTTTGGGTTTATTGTATTAGAAAAAAATCTGATGTATTTGACACTTTTGTTAAATGGAAAGCCTTGGTAGAGAATGAAACATGTCTTAAGCTAAAATGTCTCAGGTCAAATAATGGAGGGGAGTATTACAGAAATGAATTTGATGATTACTCTTCTAAGAATGGCATCCACAAGTAAAATATGGTTCCAGGAACTCCAAAGTAGAATGGAGTGTTAGAAAGGATGAACAAAAAAATAATGGAACGTGCTAGGAGCATGAGGTTACATACATGTATCTGCCTCTTTCTTTTTGGGTAGAAGCGTTGAGCACAACTATGTACTTGATAAATAGAGAACCCTCAAGTTCCTTGGATGGAAGCATACCTAAGGAGGCTTGGTATGGTAAGAAAGTTGATTATGCATTTCTTAGAGTAATTTTTTGTGAACTATTTTTTCATATAGACAAGGATTAGAGGACCAACCTAGAGGATAAATTAGAAAAATGTACTTTCATTGGTTATGGTGGTGATGTAACACCTTTGAAAAACATTTATATTCATCTTTTGCATTACAAGCATTGGCATGTGATTTTCTTGAATGAGGTGTGTTTCCTTGATTGTTGAAAATCATGCTTGTTATGGATAAATCATCTCTTCTCTTGGATTCATTGGACTGAAATGATGTGGCTTACAAGAATCCACTTTCACTTCTAGTAGGTAAGTTATAATCTGGTTTTGAGAGTTGCAAACTTATCTCTTTTTCAGACTCATCCTTGGATCAATTCTAGTGATCCAAGGAATGTTTTAAATCTCCTTACTAGACTGAATGGTAAAACTAACATTCATAGGTGGAGAGACGTAGCAGACTAAACTTTGTATGTTACAAATTCTTTGGTCTTGTATGAATGTGCCTTCATTCAGTTGTATGTTTGTGCTTGGGTCTTTAGGATTGATCTCTTCAAGATATTAATGGCATAAACGAAATATAGTCTGCTTCATGACTAAGAAGGGAATCAAAATCCTAAAACTAAAGGATTATCCTAATGGTATCCTAAACTAGGTAAAAGAACCTACTTCCTAGATATGTCTACTTATTTAGGTTTTAATCTAACCTAAGCTTCTTATTCTATTCTATTGGGATGATGTCCTAACCTAAGCTCTTGTGCTAAATGAATAAGGGAGAAATTACTAAAGTAATGCTAGGCTATATTAACCTAATGCCTAATACTATATGGTTGTGAATTTGATCTAACCTAAGGTGGAAATTACCTATGGCTATGTTTTAAGACCTAAGGTAATTATTGTTAGACTAACCTAAGTTTTGGGAAATCTATCCTAAACTATTAAAAGGGAACCTAAGGGGTCGCATGGCATTATGGTGATAGTTCCAATGACATTTAATTGATTTGAATGGGTTAAATGAATGGAGGTACAACCAGCTTTGGAAAAGGCTAGTAAAATTTAGTGGAGGCATACGTGGAGGCTTCACTAAAGTTGGAAATGCATGCAGAAGTGGAAATAGGTTTTGCCGTTTTAGGAGGTGGTGGCATGGAGAGATAGGTAGGAATTTTGTAATTAATGGCATTAATGGACCTTGGTTTTTGCATGTAAACCATCTTGGAAATAAGGGAGGAATATTTTTGAGAGGTTGTTTGGTCTTGCATGTCTCATAATTTTTTCTCTGCATGGAGCTATCTGGTTCTTCGAACCAGCAGTTCAATTTTACTTTGTGGTTATTTTTGGTTCCTTTGGCCTATTTTCGATTGAAGGAAAGTATATGAGGCATTTGAGGAAAATATGTTTGGTTGTTGATCTTTCGTGGAGGAGAAAAAGAGTTGGAAGCTTGGCTGGAAGTCTCCTTCGAATTGGCAGAAGCACTATCAGGCATGATAGGCTCTATCCATTAAGATTTCTTGCTTTCTTCTAAATGATTCATTAAAACAATTCTGCTCTCATGAGATAAATGTTTGCATGATTTGTCTAGTTATTTACTTTCATGGTTTTATGAATCTTTGTGGTTTTTGGATGTAAATCCATTGCAAAGTAATGTTATCTTTTGGAAACTTCCTCTGTGTAAGTTTAGTGGTGACATGCATGTGAAATTTTTGTTCGAGGTTGTTGTTGTTCTGAACTGGCATTCGTTGCCTTGTGTTTCATTCTAAACTTTTATTGGAGCCTTGTGTTTTGTTCTAAGCTTGTATTAGAGCTTTATGTTTTGTTTTGAGCTTGTATTAGAGCTTTGTGTTGTTCTGAACTTGTGTTCAAAGCTTTGTGTTTGACACTAAACTCATATTCAATACTTGTGTTCGAGGAATTGTGTTTGGTTATGTACTTGTATTATGAGCTTGAGTTTTACTCGTATTCAAGGATTTGAAATGCTTAGAACTCGTTTATGGACTGTCTGCTCAAAAAGGCTTGAGAGATAAATTTTGGTTTGGGTTGATTTGGTAACCTCTTTTGAGATCTTCTCCTTGTAGCTTCTTGAGTTGGAATGGTTGTGGCACTTCTATTTTTGGAGACTATACCATGTTCTTGAATTGGTAAGGGTGTGTAAGTATGGAGGATATTCTTCCCTCCTCTACTATGAGAAATCTCATGTCTTGTTGAAGGCTTGACTATTGTGTTTGAAGGATTAATGGACTAGAAATGTATCTTGTTGTGGGTTTGGTTTGATATAGAGTTCATTGGAACAATCATTAATAGTTTTTGAGGTTTTATGGAAATGCAAAGATGTGTATACCTTATCTATCACTATCTTTTTAGATGGAGCTGTGAGAGTCTTTGTTGTGTTTTTTTTTCAGTCATGATTGGAGGTAAAGTTGAGACATTTCTTGACTCAAACGTATATTGGGTTTTCTTACTCACTTTCAGATCCTCTTAAATTGAATTTTGGGTTTTTAAGGAAAGAAGAGATGAATACTCTCTCATTCTGAATCTTGTTGATAGGATTTATCACCTCTGGTTTGGGGTTGTTTCTTTAATTTGTCTTCATGATGACCACAAACTATAGGTCTCTTTGATATGGAGTCATGTAAGATCTTGAAGTTGGGAATATAGTTTCTTTTAAGTTTCGTGAGTTTAATTGAAACTTGTTTATCTTATACTATTTTGGGTTTTCTATTCTTTGTTGGATTCATCGAATGAATCTGGGTCTTTGAAAAGAGAAAGGAATATGTTCTCTTGTGGACAAGTATACTATTTTTTTTGGGACTATATTGTGTACTCCTTTTTGAGAATTGAATTCAAAATTGTGTCTAATGAATTGGAATATATAAACCAGGTCGTATAGGTTTATAGGGGAAACTAGAAGTGTGCTTTCTTTAAACTGTGGGTTTGGTTTTGTGTTCTCTCTTGGGAACTAGTTAAAGAACTTCTAAGTTTGAAATAGAAATGGGAATTCATTGATAGTATAAATGAAATGAATTATTGATTGGACCTTTTCTATTTGAAATCCTTTTGTAAGATAAGTTCACTTGATTGAACTTCTTTGTATTTCGATTTTCTTCTTGGTTGTAGGGTGGTTGTTCTCTTAGGCCTGCTCGAATTCTTGGGTTCAGACTTTTTGTCCTTCTGTCTGGAAGGAAATAGTGTGAAACCACTCTTTTGAGATGGAAATTTATTTGTGGATTGTTTAGTCTACTTTGTACTAGTCATTTGTTATAATGATGTGGAAAGAGAATAGCTGAGTTGATATTTTGAAAAGAAAATAATAACATGCTTAGACCGATTGCATTGTTTGACTGAGTCATACTTCATTTGGATTTGATATTGGAAGGTTTTCTCTTTTTGCACTTTGTCTTATTATGAACCCTTCTTGGATGGACATGAGAAGAGATTAACCATGTGTGAGTCTTGCTTGATTTTTGGAATGTCTGGTTTCAAATCTTTGAATGATATCTTCTAACATGTAGAAGTTAGTTAAGACTTGCAGGTAGACTATTTTGATACTCTTCCCCTTCTTGGATTGATTTGGGATTCTTGTTAGATGTTGTCTCTTTAATGTTGAATCCTTATATTGTTATCCTGGAACTGAAGCAGTTATGTGTGTTCTGAACTTGATTCTATCTTTTAGATGATTAGTGTATGGGGAACAATATGTATTGATTCTTCTCCTTTTTTAAGTTGTAGGATGAAACATCCTAATATGAGCTATGTTGTAAATAACTTCTTTTGCTACATAGTAGATATAAATGTTGTCTTTCTATTCAGATAGAATTATGAAACAATTGGATGACAAGACATTTTGTTTGTTTAAAAGTAATTGATAGGATCAATTAAACTATATGTTATAATGCAGATGTTGCGGATCATATTATGCTCATTTCTTAAAAGTGAATTCAGAATCTTTAATTGTACTTATTTTCTGGTTAATATTACTTATGCTTATTTGTATGATATATTAATTGTTTCATTAAAGCGAGTTGTTTTAATGGAATAATTAGTGGAATGCACTTCATTTTAATGCTTAGTTCTTATCATGCTCAGTTCATTAAACTGACCCATGCTAGCAATTTTTATAGATGGACATCGTAAGTGATAAAAGAAGGAAATTTTTTTATGATGCATTGGCTTATTTAATTCTGGATCTTATGTAAAGAGTTTCAAATAATTCTTAAGTTGTATTGGAAATGAAAAGATATGTTATTTTAAGATCTAAATTCTGATTGACATGTAGAATGTCTGAAATGCATAGTCTTGTAAATGTATATTTATCATCTTGAATTGAAAGGTTTTGAGTTGGACTCCAATTTGTGGTGTGAATTATTTTGTACTTGTATAATGAAATAGTAGTGATATCTTGTCGGTATACTTTATATCTATTTGAGTACTTTTATTGTTATCAATTAATAAGTTAGATAAAGGGGATAGTACAATTCCCCCTTAATATAAGGAAACTTGTTAAATTACAAAATATGTCATTCTTTATCTACACAACTAAAGTTTAATAATGAAATATGCATTGGGCATACAATTAAACTATATGAGTAACGAATGATTAAAGGTTATGTTAATCCTAACATCTAACCATGTAGAGGAAGACTCTTCCTCTCTCAAAAGAATGAAAAGATGAAAGGAATAGTGGTTTGATCTTTAATCTTTGTACTTCATTTATAAAAGTAAACACTAGTTGAATCTAGGTGGATGACACACTTGATTTGGATAGCTAGGTTGCATTAAGAATTAAACAATTGATGTTTGATGTCCTATTTTTGGGATAACTACTTGTTAGGCCACATTAATGAACCTCAATGCAAACATGAGTTAATGAAGTTCTCAATATCAAATCAGATTAATTATGGATATAGAACTTAATGAATGTTGGAATTAGGGTTAGGCATGGTTTTTGTAATCTGAATCTTAATCCAATTTAATTATGAATTAATGACCACTAAGGGAGTATATACATCGTGATGAATCAGTTCTAATGGATGTTGGCACACACACCAACTACAAGACTGTACCTTCAAGAAGACCAAGGTCTTCTCAAGGATACAATGTTGCAATTGACATGTGGTAACACCCTTCCATATTGTTCATCTAGATCTACACACATCTAGACTTGAACTTAGTTTTCTCTCTAGGTCAAGTTAGTAGCATGTTTAGAATAGGGAGTAGCTTTCTATGACTCAGGGTACCTTGGCACATTCGGTCGACTTAGGTTGGTCGAGTATGCCCATATACCCTAAGTCATCGTGAGTGTCTTCCTATAATAAATTATGTTGCTATCCTGAGCTAGGGTCAAACCTTGGGCAAGTAGACTGATGATAGTTAGTAAATACCATTCTAGATAATAGTAGAGTGAGGTGGACATATTCCAAAATGACGAATATGCTTTGTCAGAACAAGAATAACATGAACAATATGTTGAAAATCTTTGGCAAAAGTATCGCAAGTTGTTGGTTGCATTGTCCTATGTCACCTAGTTTAAAGGAACGTGATGTCGATGAATATTGATAAAAATATTTAGATATGTTCTCTAAACAGATCACTCAAGACCGAAATAGGGTAGGAGAACCAAGTATACGTAGTATACATAAAGTATTCTATACTTTAAGCCAACATGAGAGATTGGTAACATACCGAGTCATTACAACTGCATATGGTTATATGTTATGATATTGATTGGCATGGAATTTGTGTTCTAAATGATATTTTATTTAGAATAGAGAACATTATGATTCAAAAAAAAATCCCTCATTTCTAAAGTCTTAAAATGGGAATGTTACAAGTGATGATTTTGGATATAAATTTTGGAGTGTTAAGGATAAGAAAATACTTTAATCTATGGATGTGGTATTTAATGAGAAAGTCATGTATAAGCAATAGTTACGGGAAAACAGGAAGAATCCAAGAAATAATATGTAGTGTTAGAGGATCTTTTGGATGGGAAAGTGAAACATGAATCAGTTGAGGAACTTCCTCAATAGGTACCCAAAACTCCTATATTGAGGAGGTATTCTAGGTAAGAAGAGAACCTAAATTTTTTATCCTTCACTTTATTATTTATTATTCACTTATAGTGGAGAGCCAGAGAGATTTGATGAAGCAATGCATGTAGATGCTAGGAAGAATTGGGAGAAATCCATGGATGAGGAACATTAGGATCTCATGGAGAACCGGACATGGGATTTTTGAAGCTACCCGAAGGAAAAATATCATTATAGAATAAGTGGGTGTATAGATTTAAAGAGGAAGAAGGAGGAAAGAAAATATACAAGGCCCGGTTGGTGGTCAAGGGGTTTGCACAAAGAAAAGGTATAAATTTTGATGAGATTTTTTCTCCGTAGTAAAAATGACTACTATTAGAATTACTCTTGGAATAGTGGCAGCAAAGACATGCACATAGAGAATCTTTATGTAAAGACTACATTTCTCCATGGTGATTTGGAGGGGGTCTATATATGTAGCATCCATAGGGCTATGAGGTCAAAGGCAAAGATGATATGGTGTGCAAAATGAAGAAGAGTTTGTATGTCTTGAAACAAGCTCCACGTTAATTATATAAAGTTTTTGACTGATTCATTATGGAGCAAGGTTATATTAGATGCCATTCGACCATTGCATGTATACAAAGAAATTTTAGGATGGAAGTTTTATTATCATGTGTCTATATGTGGATGAAATTTTGGTTGCGAGTAAAAACATGTAGGAAATAAAAGTACTCAAGAAGTAGCTAAGTGACTCTTCTACTATGAAGGGTTTAGGGATAGAAAAACAAATCCTTATTATGAGGATATCTCAGGATAGGCAAGAATAGATGATGAATTTATCTCAGGAAGAGTACATTAAGAAGGTATTGGAGAGGTTTAACATATAGGATGTTAAAATAGTTGGGACTACTTTGCAGACAATTCAAGTTATCAAAGGAGATGTGTCCCAGGATAGAGTAAGAGAAAAACTAGATGCCCAAGGTACATTACTCATTAGTGGTTGGCATTTTGATGTATGGCATGGTGTGTACTAGGCCTGATATTTCCCATGTAGTGGGATCTGTGAGTAGATTTATGAGTGATCCAGGTAAAGATCACCGACATGTAGTAAAGTGGATCCTTCAAGATCTTGATAGGGACCATGGGGACAATTTTTTGCTATAGCGTATCATACACCACTTTGCATGGCTATGTAGATTTAAATATGGCTAGAGATATAGACAACATGAGGAGCATGATAGACTATATTTTTACTATAGGTGGGACAACAAAGTGAGCTAGATTTCATGACTACAAAAGATGTTGGCTTTGTCAACCATGGAGGATGAGTATGCTACTTCCATAGGCGAAAGTAAATAGATGATTGGGATACAACAATATCTTGAGGATTTGGGGCATAAACAAGAGTAAGGGAAGTTGCATAGTGATAGTCAAATTTCTATACACCTAGCTAAGAACTCTACTTTCCACTCTAGGATGAATCATATACAACTTAGGTACCATTTCATTAGGAAAACTTTGGAGGAAGAGAAGTTGAAGCTCGAGAAGATTAATACCAGTCATAATCGTGCGAGATATGATGACCAAGGTGGTAAAAAGGGATAAAATGAAGTTGTGTTCAACTTTGGTTGGTCTTCTTGGATGGTATTGAAGGGTTGAGAAACTTTCTCAGAGGAAAACTAGTCTCCAATTGGGATATTATTATGTTGTAGAGCGTATTTTCATGTGTAAAAGTTTTGAATACTGTACACTAAAATTATTATAAAATATTCATGTATTCTCACTAGGGTTTGGGGTTAGGCCGAGACCTTAGTGGGGGTATAGGGGAGGCAGCCCCCGGTAACGGGGGTTTAGGGGCGTAGCGTCCAAGAAAATTTTAGGCCTCAAAAACATGCCCAATATTTCGGAAAATGTGCTCTTCTCATATATGTGGGTTTTTTCACCCATAATTTTATGGGAAAGTTTTGGCCCATGGTTTTGATACCCATCGTATTATAAAACTACTTAAGAAGTTATATACTTATGTAGATTTGTGCATATGGTAGGGATGATGTAATATGGTAGATGTGTATGAATTCAGGTGTGAATTATGTATAGTTTGTTGAGCATAACTCTAAACATATATAGGTATTATATTGAGAGAGTGGTGTCTTGTAATAAAATCGAGCAAGTGATCCTTGGTGGAAGTAGCCCAAATTGGGTGAACCACGTTAAATAATATCTCTTTGTGTTGTGTTATTTTTATATTGTACTTTTATTTGAGATTTGTAACATTTTCCACATATTAGTTTATACTACTATGATTCGTGAGGGATTGTTCCGCATATTTTATCCCTTATTTAATAACATTCATAACAACCCTTAAACATCATCAAGTCTATCAAGAACATGTCAAATGAGACTACAATAAACATTTCAATAATGTGAATTTAAAATTGGTGATCTCATTCGAAGGAAAATCAAAATATCACTACACTAGAATAGAGTAAACATGAAAAGGGTGCACCTAATTAGATTGGTCAATATGTCATCACTCATAAGTATGGGTTAGGAGTGTATCATTTATCCTCCCTTGATGGTGAACCTGAAAAGGAACCTTTGAATACCTTGCACTTATGACTTTTCTACTATTAAATGATTAATCGTTATGACATTAGTTACATCTAAGATATTCTCCTTTGTTAACCGTCCATATTATCATAGTAATGATTAGAAAGCATGTAGTTATTTCCATCATTATTCATAATAGACCTTAAATATGAGCACCAAGGCTCAATTCATGACATCTTTCACTATGGACAAGTTCTTCCTCAACAGAACCCCGTAATAGTTACATTCACCTACCTCATACCAACTAAAAAAATGACATGTTACACATATGTGTAGGTCACATACACACATATCCCTTCCTCGAAATGGTCTATGGATGATATAATGTTTTGTTTCTCCATTTTTATGCCTTGAATTGTTCACAAACTCATTTTCCTTGCCCCTTTCTAAGAGAAATCCTGAGTTTTCTTTTTTTTCCCTAAATGTTTCAAGTTTCATGGGGCTCTACCATTTTTCCCGACCATGGAGGCTCGAAATTAATCAATTTTTACTTGTATGCATTTGAAAATCCTTTTCCATGGTCGTAAAATGTTTGAAAACATGTTTCATCTATCCTTTGTTCCAAAAATTCTTCATCCGTGAAGAAAAAAAATCAAATTCGGGCATCGACATGGAATTTTTTTGTTTTTTGATGGTCATACGGTGCATCTTTTACCCATCAAAATTCATCTCTCTCCTCTAGGGCATAATACATGAAAATTTTCATCATGAAGGATCAAAGGGAACCGAATTTTTGGGCCATCAAAGGTTTCAGGCTTCAAAACCTTTTGCCTTTTTCAAATTATAGCTCACATAGAGCTTTTTCTAAAGGAAACATTTTCAAATTGGACTTGGAGAATTTTTGCCCAAAAATCAAAATGCAAAACACATGGCCAGGTGGAAATAATGCTTAGAGGACTTTAGAAGACTTTTTCTTTTTGGAAAAAGGGGGACGAAGGTTAGAAAAATTTTTCCTTTTTTTTAAAAATGGAGTAAAGTCTTAAAAGAAAGCATGCCGTTGGGGCAAAGAAGGAATTTGGGCCAAATTGAAGGGCAAGGTGGAGGCAAGTTGATGTTTGAAAAATTTTCCTTTTGTGAAAAAGGGAGTAAAAATGTGAAATGGACCCCATGATCCCAAAGATTTAAAGTAAAAACATTTGAGAAGTCAAAGGTGGAGGTGCGGGAGTGTGGAGGAAATATTACAAAAATTTTTGGTGAAAAAGGGGATTAAAATGATGAAATGAGGAACACAAGCCTCCCCAATGAATCAATGATAGACACGTGTCAAGGAGAGAGGAGGAGGCGTGAGTCCGTGGGAAAATTGAGAAATTTTTTCCTTTTTTCCAAAAAAAGGTGGAAATGTGTAAAATCAAGCCGTGATTCCAATGGGGCCCACCTTGGGACACACGTGTCAAGCTCAGAGGCGGAGAAAAATGTCAAATTTTTACATTTTTCCAAAAGTGTTAAAAGTCAAAAATGATCCCAAACCCATTTCCAATCGCATTTTGACACGTGGAGGGCTCAGATTGAAGGGAGAAAGGAAAATCAAAATAACTATACATTTTGACATTTTTACCGCCATTTTGGCTCCAGGAAGTGTGGAAATGCATTTTTTTGCATCAATTTTGATCAAAATTTTTTGTGGATTCATGTCATTTTGGCCTGCATGATTCAAATCGATCATTTGAGGGTAAATTTGTAGATCCAAGGCACATTTCAAAAAATTTTTGTTCTATGTAAAACATGAAATATCAAATCCAAATTGCAGAGCAAAGTTGTAGAATGGAAATTTGAAGGGGAAAAGGATGAAATGATGGAAGAGGAAGATGTTGTGGTGCCAAAAGAAGAATACATGCTCCCATGACAAGAAATGATGAAAATTTGTAATAATTTCTTTTTTGCATGCCTGACATCTCCTCCTCGCAAAATTGGTTAAATGTCACTTTTAAAAAGTCATGAGTGAATTTGTAACAAACTAAGATGCCATAGGATATTATTTTCTTGGGAAAGAAGGATCAATTGTAATGGAATGCTATATATTGCATGAATTTTTCATGCAAAGGGTTGGAAAGAATTTAAAAGAAGCCTGGAGAAACTAAAAATTTCATGGGAAAATATGGGAAGAAGCCCATTCTCTGAGAAACCACCTGAGAACCATTTCTAATTCCTTTTTGCATCAGATTTGTATCATGTTGAGTTGGTTTCAGTTGTAAAGCCATCAACAAGCTCTGAGATTGTTCTTGAAACATTCCCCTACTGATAAATTTGATCATTTTTGGATTATTTTGTGTTGTCTCTTGGCAAAATTTGCATACACTTATGTTTTAGAATGTTTTCAATTTGTGTTTCTTGCTCCTATTGCAATCTGGTGTTTGGAGTTTCTTTTGATCATACAATGGTCTCATTTCTTGTGATAGTTTAGTGGCATTTGCAATCTCACATTCAGAAGAGCTTTCATCTGATAAAGAGATAAACAAATTTAAAATCACTTTACCTTCCTTGACTTTAGAGATTGTCTGTAAACCTTTGGGTGCACCTTAGGTCATGATTAAATAGAAATTTCTAGATACTTTGTTGGTTCATCTACTTCAAGATTTTTTTGTAGGTTGTCAAATATTGTGTGGAAGAGTGCAAAATCTGGGCATCCATTTGGTGCACATATCCTAGTTGAAGGAATACATTAACCTCTTTGAAGCATTCTGTTGTTTAGGTCTTACAAGTTTTTTGCAAAGGTCCTCAAAGAATTTGGCAAATTCTAGTTAGTCTTGTCTAAAATCTCCCACCCAAAATTCATTCAAACAAACTAATCCTACCCATACTACCCCTGCATTGTATTGTGTGTCAACAAAAGAATACAATCCATTTACAGAAATGCACAAAGAAAATCAGGATCATACCATGTCTCTAGTAGCCTCAGCCTTGTCTTGAAAGCATTTCCATCATTTAGTAGTGACTCTTTGAGTTTGAATAATGGGAAATTGATCATGTTTTCTCAAGGCCATCTCCATACAATTTGCACATTACAAGGATATTTTCACCTCCTTCACAAAACAGAGGCTACAATATAGGTTCTCTTACCTTGGTTGAAAGGCACAACCTAAAACAGTTAGGACAAGATCAAGTCCTATTTGAGTGCTATCCATCTCTCCACAAATCTGAGTGCTAGTTAGATCACATCCCCGGCTACAAAATGACATACATCATGATCTATCTACCTTCAAGCTTCATGCCATATCTTTGATGCTGCTCAGACTGAAAAGGAGAACAAATTTGGGTACCAACACCAGTGGCACCATTATGGGGACATTCTTAGTTCAATTTGATCCATGTGCATACATATTTGAGATATTTGAATGCATATCAAACCCTGGTAATGTCTCTTACAAGTTTTGCATGCAAATACATTGTTAAAGCATCATTTTATAATCAGATTTGTAAGGATTAAGTGAAGATATAAGTTTTTCCTATAATTTTATTAGTTTCTAGTAGTAGTTGCACTTCATTTGCATTTGTGGTTGATAGATTCAAGAAAAGGAAGGTCTGATCTATAAAGTTTGGCAAGATTTTAGTGTTGATAGATATTTGACAGAGTATTTTAGTGCATTTGCACAACTAGGGTGAAAATCCTTAGTGGCGACTCCATGCTGATTTGATCTTGATAAATACTAGTGTCTTAAGCTTTCTGTCATTTATTTTGTGTTGCTAATCTCTACAAAACTGGAAGGAAGAAGATCTCTCTTCAGGAGGGACCCAAGTAGAAAGTTATTTCAAGAATTGGGAAAGACAGTTTTAGAGGAAAGAAAAGTTTGGAAGGTTGTTGAAGGTCAGACATCAGGAAAAGGTATATCCATTGGTGAGAGAGATCAGCCTTTAGTAGAGGATTATCACTCTTCTTCCAGTGATTCTGATTCAAGCAATATTTTCACAAATTTGTTTACTTCAACTAGTGAAGGTCCTTCTGTTGTACCTGGTAAGTTCTCTTCTCAATCTGCACCTGTGTGCTTCAATTCAAATAAAACTTTCCAAGAAAATCAGCACCTAGAGAGCACCAATTTTGTGAATCACATTCTTGTGCCCCAAAGACCTCTCACTCCTCATCATTTTGTTTCTCCTCCAAGATCACCACCTCAAAACAATATGGCTCAGCCTAGACCTCCATTTTTGTTAACACCTTTGGTCCTATAGACTTTAGAGGAATGGCTGGTTATCCTAATGTTGTCCCTCAAGATGTCAGAAATAGATTGCCAAAGTTCCAAGGTAATAATGCCATAACTGGTGATCAACACCTAAAATTTTTTGTTAACATGATGGAGGACTTTGAGATTGAGCATGAAGATGTGTATATTAAATTGTTCATTCATACACTAGAAGAGGATGCAAGGGATTGGTACAAGGCTCTCCTGATAATTCAATTGATTCTTGGACTGAGATGAAGAATGCATATAGGTTGCAATATGGTGATAGGACTGATCCTAGATTTCTCTTGTCTGAATTTGAAAATATCAAGAAGAACCCCAATGAATCAGTTCATGACTTTAATACAAGATTTAACAAGACATTGAGGAGACTTCCTATTAATCGAGGCCTTGTGATGAGTCTTGTTTAATCAAATATGTAGATGCATTTGACAAGAAAGCAAGCCTATTACCTAAGAGACAAGAACCCTACCAATTTAAGGTAGGCCTTTACCATGGCACTGCAGATTGAAAATAACATTAAGGCCATTGGGAAACCTCTCAAGAGGGATGGTGTAAAGTTGATAAACCCTGAAAAACCTCAAGCTAGCAAGGGTGCTGATTTGGAGGAGGTTGTGAAAACTTTGGCAAGGGGTTGTCAAAGAAATCTCATACAAGTTAGCCCAAGAGTAGAGAAGGGAATTGGGTAGACTTCACAAGGTCAGCAAAGAGCACAAAACCATGATATATTTTCCAATCATCCTAGGGGTGATCAAGAGATCTGATGATAGAGGGAAAGGACCCATGGGGTCTATAAATAGACATCCTCAAGCATGAAGGAAGAGTGTTACTGATCCCCTAACTGCTAGGGTTGTTGTTGTTGAGGAAGTTGTTGATATTGATTGGTGTGATAGGTGTTTTCTACCCCATCCTCCATGTGAAGTGGACCAGCAAGATGGTGAAGCTAATAATGAAGATGGAACTGATGATGATATCTGCATGGTGGGCTATTCTTCAAGCTCACAAGAAGGAGCAACATCAATTGAGGTAATAAGTGCAAGGATAGCTGCAACCTTTTGGGATTGCATCAAATGGGTACAAGTATTTCTTCCCCCTCATACTCTTGAAGTTGATGTAGTGCAAGCTTTTGAAATTCCTAACAATGACTTTGAATACTTAAGAGCTTTGATGATTAAGAAGTATGATGGTGGTATCCCTTCAGAGGAAGATAGGAAATTGTTGATGAATGTTGTTGTAGCTCAAGAGAAAGACTATAACACTAGGAGAAAAGTTGTTAAGGGAGCTGGGCCTCAAGCCAAACCTAAAACACCCTTGCTTACAAGCATTCCCAAAGAAGCTTCTAGAAGAGAAACACCTGCCAAAAGCTCTGTTGTCCCAAGAAAAAATTATAGTCCTCCTCATGCCCAAGCTGCCAAGAATCCCATGCCATCTGATGAATCTACTTGTCTCCCTTCCAATGCTTGCTTTGCCAAAGAGTGTTCCCTATGACATAGCCCAAGTATTGAGCCAAATCAAAGTGAGTGTTCCAATCATTGAGTTGCTTAGGATTCTGAGCACAAGAAGAGAGCATTTGAGTACCTGGGATTGAAAGAGGAGAAGAGTACCCCAAGCAGAAATGTAAATGTTGTTGAAACTCCTCCTCAAATCATTACAGACCTTAAAACACCACCAACATTAGAGGATCTTGGAGAAACACCTGAGGTATACTTGGGGACATCCTTGGTTGATTCCCAATTGAATGTTGATCCATTCTTTCACAACTTTGATCATAAAGGATAGACTACTTCACAATTGTATGTTTGATTCTAGTGCATCATGTAATGTCATGCCTCTAGAAGTCATGAATGAGTTGGATATCAAAGTGACAACAGCCTATGGAAATTGTACTACCATGGACTCAAGAGAAGTGTCGGTAGTTGGTTGTGTGAAGGGTTTGGTGGTGCAACTTGCATCTTATCCTAGGAGGAATTTAAAATTGGATGTTGTGATTGTTGATTGCCCTGCCAAATGGGGTATGTTATTGTCAAGAAAGTGGGCTGCAAGTGTTGGAGGGAGTGTCCAAATGGATATGTATTTTTCCACCATTCCCATTGAAGGCAGCCTTGTCAAGCTCTATGGAGAAAAGAAGATGTTGCATCTAATTGAGGATCCAAACAATGCTTCTTATGAAGTATTTTTTGATGTTGATGTTGATAATTTTATTGGGTTTGCTGATGGTAAGGAGCACAAGATGGATCAGTCAAAGTGCCTTGAATAGGTAGGTTCTCCTTGGACCTTGCTATTTGATGGAGCTTGCTCCAAATTTGGAAATGGTGTTGGTATAATTTTGATTTCTCCTAGCTTGGAAGAGTTTGTTTTTTCCTTCAAGCTTAATTTTGAATGTACTAACAACATTGTTGAGTATGAAGCCTTGTTGTTGGGTCTGAGAATTGCATGGAAGTATGGTGTCAAGGACATCATTGCAAAAGGAGATTAGAGCTAGTTGTCAAACAAATAAGAAAATTGTATGCTAAAAAAAATCAGCGGATGAAACAAGTACAAACATGTAGTTTGGGATCTAATTGAGATGTTTGATTCCTTCAACATTGTGCATCATGATAGAAGTTTCAATGCTACTACTGAAAAGTTGGTAGTGTTGGGGTCAAGATTTGGAAATTGCACCATTTCACCTTATTGTGAGTACAATATTGAAGTGTTAACTAGGCAGTTGTCCCTGACAACATCAAGCATTGGAAAGTGTTTAATGATGATGCTCAAGTGCAAAGGTTCTTACAAAATCAAGGTGAGTTTGTAGATCAGAATATTGATTGGGAACCAATGGTGTGTGTGACTGAAGGAAGAGAGACTTTGTTTGGAAAGGATATTATCCAATTGAAAACTAACACCATTCCTAGAGGTCTTGTTGCACTTGAGTCAAATTTTAACAATGTTGATTACATCATCAATAGAAACATGTCTACCTCAAGGGATGTGGAAGAGCATAACTTGGGCACTAATGATAAACCAAGAAAGTTTGGTTGGGCAGAAATCTAAACAAAGAAGAAAAATAGTCCTATGTTCAACTATTGAAGAAATATCAGGATTGTCTTGCTTGGTCTTATTCAGAGCTGAAAGCATATAGAGAGGACTTGTTTCAACATGAGATTCCTCTTGAAACAAATGCCAAACCATTCAGAAAAAAGAAGAGGCCAATTAATCCACTCCTCTCCATGAAAATGCAAGATGAATTGAAGAAACTGAAGGAGGGAGGGATCATTCAGCCCACAAGGTATTCATCTTGGGTTGTAAACCTTGTTGTGCAGATCAGAAAGAAAATGGAGATATCAGACTTTGTGTAGACTTCAGAAATATGAATAGAGCTTCATTGAAAGACAATTATCCTTTTCCAAACATGGAAAACATGTTATAGTTAGTGACTAGATCTGAATTGTTGTCCACCTTGGATGGTTTCTCTGGCTACAATCAAGTTGTTGTCAAGGAGTCAGAAAGATTTAAAACTACCTTTACCACTCCTTGGGGAACATATGTTTATGTAAGAATGCCTTTTGGTCTCATGAATGTTGGGGCTACCTTCCAAAGAGAAATGGATGTTGCTTTTGCTGGTTACATAAATGACTTCATTGCAGTTTATCAGATGATGTGACTGTGTTTTCAAGGAGTAGAAAAGATCACTTGCAGCACTTGGAAAGAATGTTGATCAGATGTAGAGAATATGGAATTTCTCTCAATCCAAAGAAGTGTCATTTTGGGGTGCAAAAGGCCAAGCTTGCTTGGTCATATTGTTTCAAAGGTTGGTGTCATGATTGACCCTGAGAGGGTAGAAGCAATCAACAAGGTTCCAATTCCAAGAACAAAGAAGGGCATCCAATCCTTCTTTGGGAAGATCAATTTCATTAGAAGGTTTGTGTCAAATTTTTCTGAATTGACTCTTCCTATTACATGCATGTTAAAGAAAGACCAAGTTATCAAGTGGGAGGAGGCTATTATTTAGGATTTTGAAGGAATCAAAGAAGCACTTAAACATGCACTGTCTTAGTAGCTCGAATTACAAGAAGCCTTTCCAAATCTTCTCCTTTGCTTTGAAAATACCATTGCATCTTTTTTTGCTCCAAAAGGATGAAGATGGGGCTGAGAGGCCTATTGCCTTCTTTAGCAAGGCTTTACAAGCTGCTGTTGAGTTAAATACACAATCATGGAAAAACAAGCATTTTCCTTGGTGAAAGCAACAAAGGTTTTAGGCCTTATATCTTAAGTTCAAAAGTTGTTGCTTATGTTCCCCACACCATGGTAAAAGACATCTTATCAGAGATGGAGATCTCAAGAAAAATATGTAGATGGGTGAAAAACTGTAGGAGTATGACATGGACATCCAAACCACAAAGTTGGTAAGAGGTTTGGGTCTTGCTAAGCTCATGGCTGAGAGAAACTTGCAAAATAGAATTGAAGTGAATGAAGTAGAGGAAGAAAGGGTAGATGTTCTTGAGAAATGGGTAAGTTTTGAGTGGTACAAGGATGTAATATTTTACCTCAAGACACCTATGCCCCTGATCATTTAAATAAAAATTAGAAAAGAGCCCTCAAGATGGCTTCTCAAAAATACATCATCACTGACTTTGGGCTGGCTTGGAAGAACCCTGAAGGTGTCCTCTTGAAATGTATAACTGAAGATGAAGCTCCCAAGATAGTTTTGATTTCCATGGGGGATTTTGTGGAGGACACTTTTCTGGAAGGGTTACAACACACAAAATTTTGAGAGTTGGTTATTGGTGGCCTACTCTTTTCAAAGATGCAACCCTGTTGGTTATAAAATGTGAAAGTTGCTAGCATTTCTCTAGAAGAATGAAAGCTTTAGGCTCCCTTCCTTTGCCTGTATCAATTGAAGCTCCTTTCAAACAATGGGGAATGGACTTCATTGGTGAGATTTTAGACCCTTCTAGTGTTGGACATAAGTGGATCCTTGTAGCCACAGATTACTTCACCAAGTGGGTAGAAGCAATCCCCACCAAGAAAGCAACACACCAAGTTGTTATGGACTTCTTGTTGAATCATATCATATGTAGATTTGGTGTGCCAGTCAAGATTGTTGCTGATAATGCCATGTGTTTCAGAGCTAAACCTTTGATGGCAATGTGCAAGGAGTATGGAACCAATCTGACTTATGCTTCAAACTATAACCCTCAAGGAAATGGACAAGTTGAGTCCAACAATAAGAACTTATTGAAGATCATTAGGAGAACCTTGGAGTTAAACAAGAGAAAATGGGGTGAACAACTGAAATTTGTAGTTTGGGATGATAGAATCACTGCCAAAAGAGCTACTGGTAAGAGCCCATTTGAGTTGGTGTATGGAACTCAAGCTCTACTACCCTTACATCTGTAATTATCTTCATTTCAGTTTGTTCAACAACTTGAAGATCAAGAGGTCAGTCCATATGAAGCAAGGATTAATCAGATTGTTGAGTATGGATGAAGAAAGAAGAGCATCCCACCAAAGGCATGTCAGATTTAGAGAGAAGTTGAAGAGGTTGTTTGACAAGAAGGTCACTCCTAGGGCCTTCAATATTGGAGATCTGGTTTTGTTGTGGGATAACAAAAATGAAGATAAGGGAAAACATGGTAAATTTGATGCATTATGGATGGGCCCTTACTCCATTGATATCAGAATTGGTGAAAATACCTTTTTCTCAAGGACTTAGATGGGGAATTGCTTGAACTACCTGTTAATGGTAGGCATCTGAAGCATTTCTTGGATTAATCCCCAAATTTGAGGTATGCACCACTTGTACAGTGTATAGTGTTTGGATTTTGCTCTATTTTTGGTGTTTTGTCGGTTCGTGGTTTGCTTTGGTGTGTGGCAGCCATTTTTGTTGGTTTCTCAGCTGGTTTTTGGTGGCTTTGGCTCATGACTCCTTTTCCCAATGGATTCTTTTGGCACTTGGTCTACGTTGTTCTTGTGGCACTCACTGGGAATGCCCATCCCCGAAAGCAGAGCCGATGTTGGTGCCCATTTTGACCCTCCATCATTTTGCAATGTTTTTCCCTTTGCTCTGCATGCCCTGAAACATTTTTCCCTTTTGAGATGGATGATATAATGTTTTGTCTCCATTTTTATGCCTTGAATTGTTCACAAACTCATTTTCCTTGCCCCTTTCTAAGAGAAATCCCGAGTTTGCTTGTTTTTCCCTAAATGTTTCAAGTTTGTGGGCTCTTGCCATTTTTCCAACCATGGAGGCTTCAAAATTAATCAATTTTTACTTGTATGCATTCGAAAATCCTTTTCCATGGTCGTAAAATGTTTGAAAACATGTTTCATCTATCCTTTGTTCCAAAAATTCTTCATCCACGAAGAAAAAATCAAATTTGGGCATCTCTAGAAATTTTTGCATTTTTGATGATATCGCACGAGCATCTTTTACCCATCAAAATCTTCACATCCTAGGGCTCTGCTGGAAAATGGTTGTGTTGGATCAAAGGAGAATACGGCATCCTTTTCCCATGGAATTTAGCTCAAACTTTTTTTGGCTTTTTTGGAGTAGAGGGAAACATTTTCAAATTGGGGACTTGGAGAATTTTTGCCTTTTTTGGAAAAATGTACTAAAATGCAAAAAGGCCGTGGGCCCACTAAGTTGAATTAATGCCTTGTTCACATTTTTTTCTCATAATGGAAAAAAGGGGGGTTTGGATTTTGGGGGAAATTAGGAAATTTTTCCTTTTTCATAAAAATGGACTTAAAGTCTTAAAAGAAAGGGTGCAGGTCCCCTAATGAAAAGAAGGAATTTGAAATCACGGGCAGAGGGCAAGGGGGTGTAGAAGGAAAGTTTTTAGCCTCTTTTGTAAAAAAGGAGTAAAAATTGAAATGGACCATGATCCTCAAATTTAAAAGGTGAAATTCATTTGAGAAGTCAAAGGTGGAGGTGTGGGAGTGTGGAGGAAATATTACAAAATTTCCTTTGGTGAAATAAGATTAAAATATGAAAGGAGGAACACAAGCCCATGGTGAATCAACGATAGACACGTGTCAAGGACAGAGGAGGAGGTGTGGGTCCATGGGGAAAATTGTGAAAATTTTCCTTTTTCCAAAAAAGTGGAAATGTGTAAAATCAAAGCCATGATTCCAATGGGGCCCACCTTGGGACACGTGTCAAGCAAATCTCAGGAGGGAGGGGGTGGGAGAAAATGTCAATTTTTTTATTTTTCCAAAAGTGTTAAAAGTCAAAAAGTGATCCCAAACCCATTTCCAATCACATTTTGACACGTGGAGGGCTCAGATTAAAGGGAGAAAGGAAAATCAATGGTAAACTATACATTTTGACATTTTTACCACCATTTTGGCTCCAAGAAGTGTGGAAATGCATTTTTGCATTGATTTTCATCAAAATTTTTGTGGATTCATGTCGTTTTGGCCTGCATGATTCAAATCGATCATCTTGGAGGGTAAATTTGTAGATCCAAGGCACATTTCAAAATGCTTTTTCTCTAGTTTGTGTAAAACGTGAAATATCAAATCCAAATTGCAGAGAAAAGTTATAGAATGGAAATTTGAAGGGGAAAAGGATGAAATGATGGAAGAGGAAGATGTTGTGGGTGCCAAAAGAAGAATACATGCTCCCATGACAAGAAATGATGAAAATTTGTAATAATTTGCTTTTTTGCATGCCTAGCATCTCCTCCTCACAAAATTGGTTAAATGTCACTTTCAGAAAGTCATGAGTGAATTTGTAACAAACTAAGATGCCATAGGATATTATTTTCTTGGGAAAGAAGGATCAATTGTAATGGAATGCTATATATTGCATGAATTTTTCATGCAAAGGGTTGGAAGAATTTAAAAGAAGCCTGGGAAACTAAAAATTTCATGGGAAAATATGGGAAGAAGCCCATTCTCTGAGAAACCACCTGAGAACCATTTCTAATTCCTTTTTGCATCATATTTGTATCATGTTGAGTTGGTTTCAGTTGTAAAGCCATCAACAAGCTCTGAGATTGTTCTTGAAACATTCCCTATGATAAATTTGATCATTTCTAGATTATTTTGTGTTGTCTCTTGGCAAAATTTGCATACACTTATGTTTCAGAATGTTTTCAATTTGTGTTTCTTGCTCCTATTGCAATATGGTGTTTGGAGTTTCTTTTGATCATACAATGGTCTCATTTCTTGTGATAGTTTAGTGGCATTTGCAATCTCACATTTAGAAGAGCTTTCATCTGATAAAGAGATAAACAAATTTAAAATCACTTTACCTTCCTTGACTTCAGAGATTGTCTGTAAACCTTTGGGTGCACCTTAGGTCATGATTAAATAGAAATTTCTAGATACTTTGTTGGTTCATCTGCTTCAAGATTTTTTTTCAGGTTATCAAATATTGTGTGGAAGAGTGCAAATCTGGGCATCCATTTGGTGCACATATCCTAGTTGAAGGAATACATTAACCTCTTTGAAGCATTTTGTTGTTTAGGTCTTACAAGTTTTTTGCAAAGGTCCTCAAAGAATTTGGCAAATTCTGGTTAGTCTTGTCTAAAATCTCCCACCCAAAATTCATTCAAACAAACTAATCCTACCCATACTACCCCTGCATTGTATTGTGTGTCAACAAAAGAATACAATCCATTTACAAAAATGCACAAAGCAAATTAGGATCATACCATGTCTCTAGTAGCCTCAGCCTTGTCTTGAAAGCATTTCCATCATTTAGTAGTGACAACTCTGTTGAGTTTGAATAATGGGAAATTGATCATGTTTTCTCAAGGCCATCTCCATACAACCTACACATTACAAGGATATTTTCACCTCCTTCACAAAATAGAGGCTGCAATATAGGTTCTCTTACCTTGGTTGAAAGGCACAACCTAAAACAGTTAGGACAAGATCAAGTCCTATTTGAGTGCTATCCATCTATTAAAGAGTATCAAGTACATCATATATATCGGAGGATTCATAAAGATCCATATAAATATCAAAACAAAAACAAATACATCATCACTATCAAGTAAAATGGATTCCATCTATAAAATAAATAACTTAGATAGCACTCCCTATACCACCTTAATCACCTACATCACCCCCACTAGTTCCTTTATCACCGTTGGCTCCTCCTCTTTTGGTATCCTAGGAGGGTGAACCATGTTACCCACACTTGAACTTAGTGTTGTGCTCCTCTAGGAAAGATGATCCATAAAAGCATAGAATTTGATAAGATATGTATTACTATGTCCTCATAATATGCCAACCGATCCCTCAAAGATCGATAATGAGCTGCGCTAACCATGCATGACGCTCCTATCTAGCTACTAGCCTATGCATAAGTTATCAACTTTGCACTTGATATAGAAGACCTTGTGATACCTAGGGAATTATTCAAAGCATCCCGCTACTAATGGTACCTATCCCTATCTATGATAGCTTTAGTCAATCGAATCATAAGCCCATCCCGCTTAGTCACTACACTGTCCCACTCCATAATCAAAGCATCCTAGAATCCTAGAAGATCATCTCTATCTCTACTAGAACTATCTCTCTCTACCTCTGGCATGGCCTTATTAGCCGTCAACTCGCCACTACAACTTCCAAATCCCTATCTACACCCTCCTCCTCACCCTCATCATCACCGATTGACATCATATTTTTTGCTCCCTCAACTCAAGCATGTACTCTCCTTACTCGTCGTATAATTCAAGTCCTCTCAAATTCTCTAAATGCTTGAGTCAACCAAGGTCCATACTTGAGTGTAACCCCTACATCATATATTGACAATAAATCTCCTTATTAATTTGGGCCCATGGCCCCACACTCCTTGATAATCATGAAATTTTTAGCAACAAATTCCTTGGGAGTGTCTCTATCTCCCACCTCTCATATATACTATATGGGTTCCTCATGAACATCCTATACTAATCCAAATTATTGTCTAACATGAATAAACCAAACCATCTCATACTCACCTCCTCTCCTTTCCTATACCCATGTGTCTTTCTGTGTACTAGCAAGCTCATGATCACATTCGAACCAATCATTAAAGTCTAAATACGGTCTTTGTTTAATATCTACAATATGTAATCCACTCAAAGCATATCTTAAACTTGATCTAAAGAAACCATGAACTAAATTCACATTTAATTCATATTCCATTCCTGAAAAATCCAACTCATTTGCTAACACCATAGTAGTTAAACTCACTTTTAAGGAAAAACCCACTATCAAGTGTTCCCGTCAACAACATAATTATACACCCATAGGAGAAACTTATAGTGTAATTTTTGACAAGTTTTTTTCCACAAATGTGATATCTCTCCCACCCATCGACCAATCAATACATTTATATCCAAACCCTCTTTGTATAGAGATAATTTTTATTCTAAATGCCATAGGGTTAAGGGACATGACATCAAAAGGTGTCACACATTCTGTAATTTTCTTCAAGATTTGATTGATAGAGGTGAGCTCCACTTAGACAATCCAAATGCACCCCCAAATCAAAATCTTGACATATTCAAACAACCCTTTCCAAATCATGCCCCGTCCATGAAAGCAACAAAGAAAACATTTTCCATGCTCATGATACTATCAAAACCATTACTAAAACATTACTCATTCTTAAGTCCACATGAACACCTACAAAATTAACATTAATATCTATTGAACATAAAATTACATCTATTGAGTCCTTGTTTGCTAAAAAAATTACTAAAACCATTCTCCCATCCTTGTCACATGTTATTTAGGAATCCAATTCCCACTTATAATATCTTATAGTATAACCATACCTACGTTTATGCCTCACTTTGAAAATATAACTATGATACCTCTTGAAACATTCATAAAACAAACACCTCTACCTAAGGTAATCATGAATGTATCCATCCCTCATCTACAAAACCAATTATTTCTACATCAACAATTCAAAATCTACAACTCATTTAGATCTTATCAACCACATCATTTAAAATCCTCTTCCTTCGTACAAATCTACCTCTACATTTACTCCTAGCTCATCTAAAATAAAAAAAGTACCTCACAAACAAGGTTTTCAAGTTTTTAAACTTCCTTGCTATACCTTCCCTAAACAATATCATTTTCATGGTCCTCGACCTTTTCTTCCAAATCCTCCTATAAATTTGATTTCCACTCATAGTAATCACCCCTGTCATGTCAAGACCAAAGCCTATTTACTAAGCCGCCACATTGGGCCCTTGCCCTTCATCCGTCACACCATCTAAGACTCCTCAATGAAAAATAACCCAAAAACCTGCAATCAAAGTCTTACTTACTCTAGAGGATAAGATACCCAAAACCTCATTATCTTCCACATCCACACCAAAGGGGCATTATACAACTATTTTAGATGACCTCATTTAACAATCACTTATAATATTACCACCTCTTAAACCATTAGACCCATGAGGATGGAAACTCACTTCGTATGACTTAAAGATCTCTTTTGATTCTCATAGAACACAAGGTCATTCCATAGAGGATTGCAAGTACTTTCATTTAATTGATCAAAAAATTAGTAATCTAGATTTCCTTCTTTCGAACCTCACACAACATTATCATCTTCATCTAAATCTAAATAGTCCATATCCAAAATATGTCCCCATTAGGTTGATGTTGTGCACATAACCACTTTCTCACAAAAATATGACATGGATCCATCTGAACATAAAAAATCTAAAACTTTCATAGCCATAATTCCACCTCTCAAGTTATCTACTTTTCCGATAAGCCTAAAGTATCTATCTCCATAGCCCCCAAAGTGTCTAATCAAACAACATCACCTAAATCTAAGGTTTCAATGCTCACCGCACCACCCTCATCATCTACCTCAATACTAAAGGTTATTATTAAACAATTACATCAAGTTGCTATCAAAATTTCACTTTATGAACTGGTGCAGACATCACCTTCCCAAAAACAAGCCATGATCAAAGATCTGAAATCAATAACAATAGAGGAAAATGACCATTCATCTTTCAAAAAAATTTTGTGGGCCCTTAAAGCATCCACAACCATATCGTATAAGCCATCCGAGATTCCCTTTCTTAGTACATAAGAGCATGATTTACCACTCTTTATCACCACTCAAATCAATGATGTCCTCATTACTAGAGTCGTGATTAATGGGGCACAACCATGAACATTATATCATCCATTGCTTTCAATCAACTTAAATTATCTCCTTCTATCATTGGTCAAAATCCAGGTTTACTACCATCCTTCAACTAAACTATCACACACATATTAGGTACTATTATCCTTCCACTTAAAGTCAACATTAAGATCTTACATGAAATCTTCTACATTATAAAAGGAGAGTTCAAATATAACATGTTATTAGGATGCCCATGGATATGCACCATGTGATGTGTCTTTCTACACTTCTTCGATGTCTCAAATATGAACATGAAGGTCAAACATTCACATTCCCCACATATATAAATCCCTTTTTTGATTGTTACATGAAATATCATCCAAATGATGTCCTTGTACCTAAATCCACAATAGAATCATCTAACAAAACATCTATCAAAGCACATGCATCTCTTCCTTCAAACTACTAAATGATTCCTCCCTTAGTGACCTTGTACAACACCTTACGCTAGGGATTACCAACTTATCATGCTCAAATTTGTCCCTTCACCTAATAATTATGGTCATCTTTATAAGAAATCAATGTATGATCCTAACGTAGGATATGTTATCCCTTATGGTCCCACTTATCTTAAAACAATTTTTTTTTATGGGGGACATGATCACACTTCGTCTCATTTTATCAATCCACACCATAACATGCCTTTCACATTAGACTTCACATCCTTAGATAATACATATTTCACTTATATGTACCTTCAACATTGTGTATGGAATGGTTTTTGACTTGGTTATTACAAACAAGGAATATATGAATTGATTTTCCAAATCTCCTTTAAATTTTTTGAGAAATGCGATCTATGTTATAAAAAACTTGTCTCCAACCCATCCAAATCCACTACATCTGTGCATATCACCAAATTAGAATCATCATCACCAAAAACCCCTAAAGATCTTATGGACATAGACACAACCCCTGAAGATCCTATGGACATAGATAACATTGTATCCATCCTGCCTAACTTTTGGTTAGTCAATACTATTTCCTTAAGTCCTTTAACTTATCAATCCAACTACGTCACTAAACAACTTCTTCTTATTTGGATAGAAATGGTTAAAGAAGATTTACCCACTATAGATATCCTCCAATGTCATGATGATAAAGACATCATTTCCCATATAGGAGTTGAGGATCACTTCCTTCAAAAATTCCTACCATTTAATACACCAACTCTCCTTAACGAATCCACCATCGATGTAAACTTAGGAACCCCATAGTATCCTCACATAGTTAACATTGGTCAATAATTTAATTCATAAGAACTAGATGAGTTAACCTCATTTTTAGTAAAATATTATCAAGAATTCACCTGGTCATATAGTGATATACCGGAATTGATCCTAACATTATCATACACAAAATTGTCACATATCAAGATGCTAATCCCATTATACAAAAAAATATGTAAGATGCATCCTCACATAGCTCTCTCTGGTTAAAAAAAAGTTACAACACCTTTTATCTACTAAATTCATCTTACCCATTTATTATCCACAATGGGTCTATAACATATTTCCCATAACTAAAGCCTCGGGAAGTTACACATCTACATAGATTTCAGGGATCTTAATCTATCTTTTCCTAAAGATGATTTCCCTCTTCCAAATATATATCAGCTCATCGACCTAATAGCCCACTATGAAATTCTCTCCATTATGGATTTATTTTCTAGTTATAATCAAATTCTTATCACCACCGATGATTAACATAAAACGCCTTTCATAATTCCTGGGGCACCTTCTCATACCATGTCATGCTATTTGGTATTAAAAATGAAAGAACTACTTATATATGCGCTATGACCTAAAATTTTTATGACCTCATCCAAAAACTAGTTGAATATTATGTTGATGACATTTTAGGAAAGTCCAAACAATGCAAAGATCATCTTACTATCCTTGAATCAATATTTACTCATTTCATCCAAGAATACCTTCTTCCCAATCCGTAAAGTGTGTTTTTGATGTCCTCACTAGAAATAGTTTAGGATTCATCATATCTATTTGAGGTATTGAAGTTGACCCAAAAAGGTTAAATCCATCACTGAAATGCCTCTTCCATCCAATATTAAACAACTGTATAGCCTTCACGGTAAATTATAGTCCATCTAATGTTTTACATCGCAACTTTATGATCATTGTCACATGCTTTATAATCTCCTTCACAAGGATGTAGAATTTCACCTGGGTTCGATTGTTAGAAATCCTTTTATGAAATTAAACAATATATCCTATCACCACCCATGTTTACTCTACCTCATGAGGGAGAGTCACTTTATCTATACATGTCTTCTTCAGAACATGCTCTAGGATCTATGCTTACTCACCGTGATAACCAGTGGTCATGATCATGCCATATAATATATCAGTCACACACTCCATAAATATAAAAATTGCTACACCAAAGTTTAAAAAATATGTTGTGCTTTATACTTTGCCACTTCTAAATTACATCATTATCTTCTTAAGCACAAAACTTATGTTGTCATTAGCTTCAATCCACTTCAAACCATTCTAAACCATATCATAGTGGTAATATAACTCAATGGATGATGCTTATGACTGAATTTAATCTCGAGTTTAGATTAAAAAAGTCTATTAAGGGCCAAGCCATTGTATACTAGCTCGCTAATGCTCCCCTTCCTGATAATTAACTTCCTCACGAATACTTTCCTGAAAAATCCATCAGTAATGTCGATGAATATGAATTTATCCCTATTAAAATGAATCTCTTCTTTGATGGCTCTGAATGCCATCAAGGGATAGGGGTTGGTGTTGTTATCATACCTTCTTAGGGTATTCCCATTCTCTTATCATTCACAATCAACTTCGAATGTAAAAATAACATGGTAGAATATGAATCTTTGATGATGGGACTAACAACTACTATTCTCCTAGGTGTTCTCATTTTAGAAATCTATGGAGACTCGTAACTCATCATTACTCAAGTTAAAGGATAATATCGGTGTAAAAATATGAAGCCAACCTTGACTTTCTCCTTATATCATTTGATCATTACACCATCCAAACCATTCCACGATCCTCTAAAAATTTGTAGATACAATTGCCTCCTTAGGATCCCTCCTCCCATTAGAAACTAAAGAGTCAAAAGAAAACACTAAGGTATCTATGGTCATTCAATGATTATATTACCCCTTACATCAAAATAAACTCCCTACTACCAGTTTGATTGATGATAATCAAATTGATTTATGGTATACACAAATCTACGACTACCTTTCCAAATCTAAAATTTCATCTAACTTATCATGCAATGTTAAACAATCATTTCTTCAACGTACTCACTTAATTTTTCATCATAGGAGGTGACCTCTACAAATGTAGTTTTGATGGTATCTTGTTAAGGTTCCTTAAATCACATAAATCAATCAAATCAATCGAAGAATTCCATGATGGTATTTTTGGTGGATATTTTGGTGGAAATTTTGTTGTTAAACGTGTCATATGGATCTCAGACATGGCCTACTATCACTAAATACGCTTTCTTATATGTTAAGAAATGTTTCTAATTCTAACTTCATTCAGATCTCATCTATGTCCCCAGGTTAAGTATTACAACCCATTCAAGACTTATGGCCTTTATCTTGGTGGGGATTAGACCTCATTGGCACTATCAATCCTAAATCAACTCCAAAACATCACTCCACTATTACAACTGTTGTGTATTTCACTAAATGGTTCAAAGCTATCCCTTTAACGTAAACTAAATTAGGACCTATCACACATTTCATATATCAATACATCATATTCCATTTTGGTGTTCCCCGTAAACTTGTTATAGATAATGGAAAGTATTTTAAAAAAAAAGAACTTAGAAAGCTTTGTGACATCTTCAACATTAAAATAATATTTTCATCATCTTATTATGCTCAAGAAAATGGGTAGGCTAAAGCCTCAAATAAAATTCTCAATAAGATCCTTATGAAAACAATAGATAATAAAGACAGGAATTGGTATCTCCAAATCCCATTTTCTCTCTGGGTCTATCGAACTAGCATCCAAAATGCTACATGAGATATGCCCTTTTCACTCATATATGGATTTAAAGCTATCCTACCTCTTGAATTCCAAATTCCATCACTTTATGTATCACTTACAGACTTCATTCCGGATGAATATTATCACCAAGACCGCTTATTACAACTTGAGCTGTTAGATGAAAAATGTTTAATGACCCTAGAACATCATCAAGTTTATCAAGAACGCATCAAAATATCCTATAATAAACATATCAAAGAGTACTCTTTTAAAATTTGTGACCTTGTGCTTACAGAAAATTAAAATGTCACTACATTAGAATGAAGTAAATGAGGAAATTTATCCCTAATTAGATCGGTCCATACATTATCACTAACAAGTATAGGTGGGAGCGTATCATCTCACTTCCCTTAATGGTGAACATAAAAAGGAACCTCTTAATTCCTAGCACTTGTGGCCTTTCTACTATTAAATGATTGATCATCATGATAATAGTTACATATAATATCTTACCACTCCATCAAACCATCCATATTATCATAGTAATGATTTGAAAGCATGTGATTATCCATCATTATCCTAAATATAACTTAAAGATGAGCACCATAGATTTGTTCATACAATATTTCACTATAGACAAATTCCTCCTGTGTAGTAACCCCTTAATCATTACACTCACCTATCCTATAACAACTAAAAATATGACATGGGGTACGTGTGTGTAGGTCATAAGTGCATATTTTCCCCTTCTTAAATCAATATTTTAGGTCTTTCCTCAGATCAAAAATGTATATAAAGTCATTGGATGCTTCATATAAAAATAAAAATACAATAAATTGATCCTCGAGGACAACTATTCAAAATGTAAAAATTAGATTGATCCCTTGAAGGACAACTACTAGTCAAAATCATAGATGGATCCTCGAAGGACCTGATATCTTATAAAAGTAAAAAACCAAATATGTAGACCATACCCTTGAAGGTTGGCTACCTATGTAAAAGGATTCTTGCATTGATCAACATTCAAAAATATTAAATGTCAAAATCATCCAATAAAGCTTCGTGCAATGATCAACTTTACCATTATAGCAAATTTCCCGCATCGATAAATTTGTTTCAAAATCAAATATGTAAAGCTGGGGCATTTCTCTATGAACCCATTGAAAAGGAGAACCCTCCTTCCCACATTAACCTACACATATAAAACCCCTTTCATGTCTTAGGAAGGTACATTTTATCCCTCCATCTTATGCATAGTATAATTATTTATTTAATTTTATTAATTAAATAATTATATTATATGGTTATATTATAAACCATATTATTGTTGTATGTTGTTATATGGTTTTTTAAACCATATTTGTCTTTTAGTTTCACAGGGATAATTGTTATAATTATTATAACAATTTATGTGCTTCTTGGGATAATATTTGGAAGCTAATATATTTTAAATTGGTTGTTGCATTGTTGCAATTTCTCTGTTGTTTGTATCCCGGTTGTGTGCAATATATATATATATATATATATATATATATATATATATATATATATATATATATACTTGCTTCTATGTAGGTGGTTGATTCTTATTAATATAATTTTTTTAGGCTTCGTCCTGTTTACATTTGGTACCAGAGTGAGAATCTAGACGTGTGATCTTATGAAGGTGTGGAAAGAGAGAGAAGCCAAGATATAGGAGTTTTGAGAAGAATATTTTGCAGCATCGAGAGCATGTGCCAAGCCTCTAGCAACCAACCTCATAGCCCCATCCCTACCTCCTCACATCCTCATGTTCATTCCAAGTGTTTGGAATGCAATTTTTTTTACACTGGTACACCCAACACCAGGAAAATTTTTGCAGTATATATCAAAAAAAAATCCCCATCCAGGGGTTTTACCTCTAATATTAAGAGGAGTTTTTTAGTATATCTATATCTAGTAGTTTGTTGTATTTGGAGTTTGCCGAGCTGGTTGAGCATTATGATAAAGTGGGTATTTTTAATCTCACCAGAGCCAATATATGGTTTTCTATTAATAATATTTGTTGTTATATCTATTATTTTATAATTTTTGGCGGATTGAAAGGATAAATCTACCCTGTGTATGGTGTTCAACATCCACATTCGTGTCATCTCCTCTGACCTCTATTCCCATGACCAAGCTCACATCTCTATCCACTTTACATTATAGCAATTGAACTAGAGGAGCATTTGTAGTAGTGGCTTAGGAATTTGTAACAGCAAACCTGCATCACAAACAAAATGGTGGCAATAGAAAAAAGTGGATCATCAAACAATTTTGTAAAAAGACTTATAATATTTGAAGGAGATTTCATTCTATTTTCAATTGTAAATGGTGATGGGAGAGTGAACTATCCTATACTCCCTCCTCAAATCCCTCTAATCGGAACCTGTAACCTAAAAAGCAAAGCAAATAAAAGTGGCAAAAAAAAAAAGTGGTGACCATTTGCTAAACAAAAAAAAAAGAAACTCCATTTGCTAAACCGTGGAGAAATTAAAAAAAACAGGTTTATCAAAGCCAAACATGACTAAGAGGATTCAAATCCTCCTTTTATGGAAAACCTAACCTACATACACCTCCATCCAATCCACATGGAGCTCCAATGCTTGTCAAGTGGCCATTTTACAAAGGTGAGTCAATTTTACCTTTCATTAAATACAAGTTTGTTCATTTCTACACCAAGCGCTCATAGAGCCTAAGTGGTTAAAAGGAATGACTTAGAAGTGGGAGATGTGGGGTTCAAATCCCACCCCCAACTTATTTTTTTGAATTTGGCGGAATATTTGATAGAACCGCTAACTTTAGCGAAAATATTCAAATTTAGTTATAACTAACTAAATTTAGAGGGGAAATCCTAATTTAGGGTAAAAAAATTTCCCCCATTCGGCTTGTTTTTTCATTCTGGACAACATTTTCCAAAGGAGGACCATCCAAAAACTTCATCTTGGGCATTTTTTAACATTTCGGCATTTTGGGTCATTTTGGGCTCTAGAGGCCACTAGGGCCCGCAAAAAAATTTTTTTTTCCTACCATTCAATTTTTTCCGTTTTTTTAATGTAATTGCATGCTGCAATATATTGTACTAATTTATAGGTTGCCATAAGTCAACTGCAAACTTTGTAACTGATCAGAAATTGGCAGAATTGTAATCAAAAAAAAAAAATTGGTTCTGTAACACTCACGAGATCCTAGATCTCATTCGTAGCGTTGGTATATACGGTGCCTCTGGGAAGCACTTATGGGTAAATCCGTTCATGACTACTACTGCACTTAACACCTAATATAGCTGCAACAATGTCATCTAGGCATCGTCCCTATAAATCGATGGGGAGTAATAAGGTCACAGTGCACACACTATGATCCATCCCATCCATCTGTGAATGATTACATGACATAAATCCAGACTGAGAAATTATCCAAGTATATAGTGAAGTTACGCAGAATATGAGGATATTTCTTTGAGCCAGTGTCAATAATCACAAAACCATTTCAATACTATCTTGGTACCATGTATTGAATTCTTTCACGTACGTTAACACCTCTTTCACGTACCACCGGGTATATAGAAAGGGTGAGCTTCTTCCATGTACCACCGGGTATATCGGAAGGGCACGTATATAGAAAGGTTCGTATATCATATTGATGGTATATAGATTGGGATACCTAATACCTGGAGTGATAAGAGCTAAACACTGTTAGTGATCTTTGTAAAATGGGCACCAATGCCCCCAAATTTTTTCTTCCAGATTCACATTAATCAGAGGAAAAAACTATGCTGCATGGAAGAAAAAAATCAAGACACAACTTGAGTTTGAAGAGATCTGGCCTACTGTGAATGGTACTATGACCGGATCAACTACTAATACAACACAACAATAAAATTTTGATAAAGAAGATCATAAGGCAAACTCATCATCTTGTTTGGAGTGTCCGATGATGTGTAACCCCACATTCGAGATGCCAAAACAGCCAAAGAAGCATGGGATAAGTTAAGCACAATATATGAGGCCAAGAACAAGAATGTTATATTGAATTTGTAGAGTCAGTTACACACATTGAAGTTCAAGCAGAATGAAAAATAAAATCTTTCTTAAGAAGAGTTATAGAGTTGAGGGATTCACTTCTAGCCCTAGGAGAAGTGGTCTCAGATGATGCTCTCATTCCCATTGTTCTGAGATCACTCCCTTCTTCATACCATATTTTTGTAACAACACTAAACTTTTCAGATACGACAGTTAGTTTTGACAAATTGGTAAACTTACTACAACAAGAGGAAGCAATGCACAATAAGGATGATGAAGAAGAACATGCACTTTCTTCACATCAAAAATGGAAAGGAAAAGGTAAAGGAAAACCTAATTCCTATCAAAAGTCCCAAAATCAAAATTAGTATCAAGGGGATAGACAAAAATAAGTAATGTCTAATCTGTAAAATTGGACATAACGTACAAGATTGTTGGTATAATACTTACAAGAAAGGTTAATCAAGAAACTATGGACCTCCACAACAATCTAATAAGGGACATTCTAACTATAATCAATGGTAAAAAAGGGGAAATGGAAAAGAAGACCCCACCAGCAAGGTAATATTGTTGAGCAACAAGAACAATCAGATAATGAAGACTACTTGTTCATTGCTGATCAAGTGAACCATCCACGTCATCTAGTGATGTTTGGTATGTTGATTTAGGGGCCACTTGACACATGACTGACCATAGAGACTGGTTTATTTCAATGAGGGACACGCCATCAAAAAATCATGTTTTGTTGGGAGATGATTCTTCATATATAGTTCAAGGGATTGGGAACATTTATCTACCCCTTGGTTCACGCAAATGTAGACTATTGGATGTCCTATATGTCCCTGGGTTGACTAAGAATCTTCTTTAGTCAGTCAACTCCTAGATCACAACCTAAAAATTGACTTTGATAGTCAATCCGAAAAGAAAACATGTTTGATTCGAGACAAATCAAGAGGCTTGAAAATAATTGCAAAATCCTCCAATGTGGGATGCATGTTCCAACTTGATTTTGTTCATAGAGATGATCAAGCACTTGTGGCTAAGAAATCCACCTCAGCATAGTTGTGGCATCGAAGATTTGGTCATGTAAGTTTCAAATATCTCAAAACACTTCACTAATATAATATGGTACATGGGCTACCATCTCTTCAGAAGGATACAAACAAGTTTCCTCACTGCCTAGTAGGTAAACAACACAGAGATTCATTCCAGAGGAGTACATTTCAAGCTCATGGTAAACTTGACTGGTTCATACCGATCTTTATGGTCCGATGCACCAAGTCATTTTGGGTTCCAATACTTCATGCTTTGTGTTGATGACTATTCGAGAAAAATGTGGATTTTCTATCTTTGCAAGAAAAGTGAAGCATTTGAAACCTTCAAAAAGTTCAAAGTAGCAGTTGAGAATGAAACTATTTCATCACATCAGAACTCTCCACTCAGATTGAGGGGGGGAATTCACCAGTGATGAGTTTAGAGACTACATATAAACTCATGGGATTTGTCAACAAATGCCTCCTCCACACACACTGCAGCAAAATGGTGTTGTTGAGAGAAGAAATCATACTATCATGGAAATGGTGCGATGCATGATTGATGATTCCAGACTTGCAAAGACATTTTGGGTAGAAGTAGCAAAGATAATAGTGTATTTGTTGAACAGAGTGCCCATTATTTCTCTTGATGGAGTAACACCACAAGAAGCATGGTCAAAATGGAAACCATCTATTGCACACCTCAAAGTATTCGGGTGTAAAGAAAGCATGCACATACCCAAACAGAATAGAAAGAAATTGGACATGAAGTCATAGAAAATTCATCTTCATTGGGTATAGTGAAGAGACTCTTGGGTATAGATTGATGGATCCTAAGACCAGAAAATTCTACACCAGCAGAGATGTTGAGTTTTTTGAGAAGAAGGAAGCAGAGACTTCTCCTTCGGACTCACAAGAAGTAGATTTTTCACCAGTTGTAAAAATTGAAGTTGATGTTCCCTCTGAAGATGAAAGTGATGATGGGGATGATGGTGTTGATCAGATAGAACCACAACGCACAGGAATAGTTCATCATATGCCTAAATGGTGTACAAGTACATTATGAGATGTAAGAATGGATGCTCCACCGGATACATCCACCCCTAGACCACAAACTCGTAGTAAAACAAGAGAAGAAGTTAACTTTACTTTGATGAGTAGATTTATTGAATTAGATGAGCCCTCAATAGTATAGGAATCCCTATAATCAAAAGCTTGGAAAGATGCCATGGACTCTGAATATCAATCAGTGATGAAAAATAACACTTGGCAACTTCTCGATCTTCCAATAGGGAAGAAACCCATTGGATGTAGATGGATATTTAAAACAAAGTACAAATCAGATGGGACAAAGTGGTCAAGTATAAATAAAGACTTGTAGCAAAGGGATACTCACAAAAGAAGGCATTGACTATGAGGAGACATTTTCTCCCATAGCTAAAATCAAAATGATCGGGATGATCTTTGCTCTAGCTACTCGGTTTGGATGGAAAGTCCACCAAATGGACATGAAAAGTTCCTTCCTAAATGGAGATTTACAAGAAGAAGTCTACATGACTCAACCTGAGGGATATGTAGTACTTGGTCAAGAAGTAAAGGTATGCAGACTTAGGAAATCTTTTATGGCCTCAAACAGCACCCGGGCATGGTACATCAAGATTGATGAGCATCTCGTTCAACATGGATTTGTTAGAAATCCATACGATCCCAATCTCTACCTCAAAATCAAGGGGGAGATGGTGATTTTTGTTGTCTATGTCGATGATCTAGTCATCATTGGTAGTTTAGTGAGGATGATCGATGTAACAAAGAAAGATCTTAATCGATCATTCGACATGACTGATCTCAGGGTGATGCATTATTGTCTTGGATTGGAAGTATGGAAGAAAGAGAATCACATTTTTATTTCTCAGATGAAATATACCAAGACAATGCTTGAGAAGTTTAGGATGATGGATTACACACCAATTACTACACCTATGGAGAACAAATTATAATTATCTCGTTTAAGATCCATCTCCTGAGGTAAGTGCCACTCTCTATCGGTAAGCTGATCGGGAGTCTCATTTACCTGACCTACACTAGACTAGATATCAGCTTTGCAGTGAGCTATTTATCTAGGTTCATGTAGGAACCCAAATTTTGTCATTGGAAAGCAGCAAGATGCATCTTAAGATATCTCAAAGGATCAATGGATCTTGGTCTAGAATACAAGAAGAATGATAATTTCTTCTTGACTGGATATTCAGATTCAAATCATGTAGGTAACATTGATGATAGAAAATCCACTTATGGATTTGTATTATTTATGGGATCTAGATCAATATCATGGGAAGCAAGAAACAACACTTCATTTCTGGATCTTCCAAAGAAGCCGAGTATCGTTCTACAGGAGAAGCTTTTTGTGAAGCGATTTGGCTACATCGCATACTGGAAGGACTTGGAATACCACAGGACAAACCGACCACCATGTATCTTGAAAATGAAGGTGTTCTCAAACTTATTCACAATCTTGTTTTTCATGAGAGAACAAAGCACATTGAGGTACAAGTTCACTTCATATGTGAACATGTGTTGAAGCACAACATCCAGCTTCAATTTTGTCCAACAACTGAACAAGGGGCAGATATCTTCACAAAGTCACTTGCACGTGACAAGTTTGAGTTGTTCAAAGAGTTCCTCTCCTCATCCCTTGAGATAATGCACAATTAAGGGGGGGAATGTTAGGTTAATTATGCATAGTATAATTATTTATTTAATTTTATTAATTAAATAATTATATTATATGGTTATATTATAAACCATATTATTGTTGTATGTTGTTATATGGTTTTTTAAACCATATTTGTCTTTTAGTTTCAAGGATAATTTTATAATTATTATAACAATTTATGTGCTTCGGGATTTGGAAATATATATATATATATATATATATATATATATATATATATATTGCAGCTTTCTATGTATGTAGGTGGTTGATTCTTATTAATACAATTTTCAGGCTTCCATCCCTGTTTACACCATTAAAACCCATCAAACAAGTAACACATTCAAATTAAAAACATACATCACCATATACATTGAAACCATCAACACATGTAAATCAAATGATATAGGCCATAAACCTCATCATCATCATCATATATAAATCATGATCAATATCAAAGTCATAACATGAATACATCATCATATCGATGTCATAGAAAAATGGGATTCCATGAGCCTATATCAAGTCTATCATCAATACATATCATGAATCAGTAAAATGGAAATCTCCAAGGAATTCACTAGTAGGCATAGTAATTCCCTCTCCTCCTTAGACATAGGTACCACCAACTTCTCTAGCATCACCACGGTACCTCTCTCACTACCACCTCCTCTCTTTGACCTTCATGGCTAGTGACCCACAATCTATGCACTTGCACTAGGGCCTTTCTCCCTCACAAATAAATGATCAAGTATATAAAACCACATATAGATAATAACATATCATCATATCAACGTAATATTACATCTCTTCCCATAATGTTTTATATTGGGCCATAGAAATCATCCTAGAGGCTATAGATTATGCCCTCTTCTAACTATCCTATGCTCTCTACCCACTAGCATGCCTCCTCTATCCACTAGCATGGGTCATAAATGCTAACTCTACACCAGAAATAGAAGACCCTATAATCCCCAAGGCCTTCTTTAGTCCATCCCTCTACTCATGATATCTATCCCTATCTGTAATGTCTTATGCCGATTAAATCTTGAGTCCATCTCTCTCGAATCACTACACTATCTCACTTAGTCATTACATTGTCTCACTAAGAAATCAAAGCCTCCATAACTACCAAGAGGTCATCTCTCTGTCTCCAAATCACATCCATCTATCCCTCAATCATGGTATTCTCATTTATCACCTCTATAATAGCTTATGCTAAATCATCATCATCACCCTCCTCCTCATCATTCTCATCATCAGAAACCTGAATCACATCCTGTGCATGTGCTTCTCCCTCTACCTGAACATAAGCTCATCTCACTTGTTGTAATACTCGAGTCCTATTAAAATCCCTCAAGGTTTGGGTCCACCATGTTATATACTCATGAGTGACTCCCACATCATCAATAGATAGAATATCACCATCATAATTAGGGCCCATAGCCCCCTCATCCTTAACAATAATCATAGGTCATGTTAGAACTTCCCTCAAAGTCTCTATATCTCCATCCTCTCATATATACTATATGGGATCCTTGGGTACACCCCGAATCAGTTCAAAATGTATCCTCACCCAATCATAATAAAATAGTTCATCCTCCCTTCTCTACTACATTGGACCCACATGTTCTGTTGTAATCCAATCAACTCATGAGGATACTCATGCCAATCATGAAAATATAAATACAACATCCACACTACATCCCCAACCTACAGTCCTGCTAAGAAATCTCTATAAAAACCGGCCCTCTTCTTCTTCTACCCCCATCCCTCGTCCTTCTACCACCTCATAAAACTAGCATGAATCTCATAAATATCCCATGATAGGCCCAATAGATGAGAAATAACAATATGATCATGTGCCCAATGCTGTAATAGAAATATAATGTAAATTCCATACCATTTGTGGGCCTTCCAAGAACACAAATATCTAAATGTCCATGCAAGTAATGTGGGAACCCACTCAAACACGTGCAATGCTCCATAATCTTAGAAAATAAACCTATCATCATCCAAGGGAATCTTCCACCCCTAGACTCTGGAAAATTTAAACAAGAAATGGCCATCATCAATAGGTTCATCAACATACAACCCTCTCTCCAATGATCATATAATGCTTGGTACTCAAATGATCCCGATACATATCTCACATGATGTGCCTCATATCCATATAGCCTCTTTTCCTTAGTGATAATGTAAATACCCTTTCCATAGATAGGTAATCACATGATGTGATGAATATCCTCCAAAGTAATAGTAATCTCCCTAGTGGGCAGCCAAAAAGTGTAGGAGGAAGGATTCCACTACTCTAATAATGCCAACATCATACTCCCGCATCTGTGGATATGTCTATAATACCCGATGCCACAAAAATAGCCTCTACATGCTCCCAGTCATCATCTATCATATTTTCCCTCACCTCATCCAAAATCAATGGAATACGATTGTAGATAGTCGATGCGCATCTTACCGCAAAATACAAACACATATAAACAAACATTAATATCGTCACTAAAAATATCAAACATATCATCCACAACATATAAAAACATATTTACATTAAAACATCAACATCAACATCATCACCTAAAAAAACTAACAATATTTAAAAATCAAAAACATCATTAACATCATCACCTAAGAACACTAACAATATCTAAAAATAAAAATACTATTAACTACAACATTAACTAAATATCTAAAAACATTAGCATTAATATTAATAAATCAACATCAATCACCAAAATTGGAACCAAAAACACCACACAACATTGAAAACATTTCTTAAAAATCATGTTTTTTATCATCAAAAATTCAAAACTGCCACATAACAGTTGAATTGCTAGCAATTCACATCAATCACTAGTGATTGCATGAATTGTTAGCAATTGCATGAATCATTGGTGATACCTATGATTATAAATTAGGGCATCCATATGCCCCCCAAAATGATTTTTTTTCTAAAAACTACCAAAAAATCAAAAAAACATACACAAAGTAATTTAAAAAGACCTACCTCTACTATAGTGGGTTTTTGGTGTCTAATCGATGAAGCCATGGTGTCTAAATCTCACCTTCTCTTCTCCAAAACATGTTTTTCACTCAAAAATACTCTAGAAATTTGTATTGCACTTGGTAAAAATGATCCCAACACATTAAAATTGGCTATTTATAGCCCTAATTCTACCACAACACAATTGCCGATGATTTCCTTAATCATTGGTGATTTCTCCGCAATCGCTAGCGATTGACTGAATCATTAGTGATTCATCCCATTTTTAGCACCCATACTCATTTTTATCAAATTATCCCTTTTTATATCAAATTATCACTTTTTCCATAAAAGTGTTCTTTTCAAAGGACCCTAGTCCTTGAAATATAGAATATCGTATAGATGAAATAAACATTGCGATTTGTCGAATGTTTATGGGAAATGTCCCCTTTGGCCACCATCACTTGAATTCTCCATTTATTTATCCTACCTTTATGGATCATATGTATATAGGTATTGAATCCTTTGGTTTCCTATTCATTTGATTCCTTGGTAGTACATTTTGTTTCGGCACCCCTTAGACTGGGCAAATTTTTAAACGAAACACATAACAAACTTTTCTAATCACAATCGTCAAACTTGTGTCCCTTGAACTATGTTTCAGTCACCCCATTTTGAGGGGGTCACCTATACAAAAAAATTTATCATCATTTATTTCTAACTCTTTGCCATTAAACTCGCTAGACAAAAGAGGAAAATGTAGACACCAAAAATCTACACCCCTCATTCTTATTCAATCAATTAATAAAAACATCAATATTTTATACCCACCATTTAATCACACTACATTATTAAAATCATTTATCCTAAGTCTAATCACATCACATGTAAAATCCTATTTTCCCTATCCTAAATAAGACCTAACCACTTAGATAAGCTTAATCATTTTCTAAACCACCCAAATCAACCTAAATATATTTCCTAAAATCCATTTAATACTATGTTTAACCTATTTCTAACTCCCTTATCTCGACAAACAAATCATTATCATTCACACACCTATCAAAATCATCTACAAACCTAAAATAGAAAAATTCAAACTTAATCAAAATCAAGTTATATCTATCCCATTTTATCATCTCCTCTACCCTTAAAACATGTCCCTAAACAAGTCTAACAAATCCACCCCTCAAAATATAAACCAAATACCTTGATTCAAAAAATTGTTCCAACCATTTTCCTTCCAAATATCAAACAAATCAAAATTGCCAACAATTACTTAAGCGGGTTTTCCATCCTCTCTCCAGGATCTTCCACTCGCATTCACGAGTCTTATATTTTTTCTTAGTTCATCAACATTATTTTGTACTCGATCGTTCAAACTATTGTCACTAATATTCCTAACACTTATCAAACATCTCAAAGTTATTCCAAACATCCTCTAGATCAAGATTATATCAACTCTAAGCTTACAGGTTTTACCAGTTTCCTACATCATCTTTCATAAAGGTTAGAAGTTTCTCCTCACTCCCACATCAAATTCCAAGTACTCATATTTATTCATTATTTCATTTTACATCCCCTTTTAGCTTATGTAAGTCTAAAATACCAAATTAATCAGTCAAACACTTAATTTTATTACTCTGTCAATATTTACCAGAATCACTAGCAATTACTACAATCGCCTATAATTCTTGTTATTTTTGTCTTTTATATCTTGTTATCAACACTCACTTATTTTGTTTTATTTGCAATTTTAAGTCCTGTTTGGTTATAAAATTATGTCTAGCATGGATTGTTTTAGATGGAAATAGGTGGCCCAAACCATGAGATCACCAAAATTCACTCCTTGCCTATAATTCGTCATCCTTTCTACTGGGAGCAATATGACTTGTTGCATGATCTAACTCTGTGCTATCCATTGTGCCCCATTGGATGAGTTAGAGAACATTTTCGAGTTCACTCAGAAAATTTGTGATGTTGTAGAAGGATATTGGGCTGCATATTTTGAGTATCAACACATCCGAATTGAACTTTCTTGGCTTGAGTATGAGGCCCAACAACAAGATCCACATTTTGAGCTCAAGTTCAAGCCATAGTCTTCCTCTTCCCTCTCTCATCTATTTTTTATCTGATTTGTAATAAAATTATCATTTATCATCATATTATCTTGTATCAGTTATCATATATCATATATATTTCAAATCCACTTGATTTTTTAAAAGTGGATTGACATCCTTGTAAGGAATCCCATTGAATTTTGGGACCGGCCTTTGTCGGAAATCTTCCATTTAATTTCTGATCATATCTTTTATAGTTTATTTGATCGCATGAAAGGATTTTGT